>VXBP01007886.1:323426-546546 GCA_013400115.1 Rhinopomastus cyanomelas
TGGACTCGATGATCTCTTGGGTCCCTTCCAACCCCTAACATCCTATGATCCTATGATTCTATGAAACAGTGTGTGTGTTCATTCCAAGCAGCTCTTCTGTGACGTGGTAAACACTGCATCTGCTGGGGGGAATTGAAAAGATGGGCTAGACCTAACAGACCTTTCTCTTTTGGCCCTGCCTCAGGGAAATGAACATTCTCTAGCATATGCTGTCACAAGGACATGGAAAGCCTATGTTCTGTCTCCTAGGTCATGCTCAAATTCAGGAGAGCAACTACTGGAAAGAGGAGAGCAGAGATCTTGGCTGCAGTGTTGTTGAGGTCTCTGGATACTTGTCTTTGACCAGTTGTACTGATAAGACAAACTGGAATGTGGTATCCACTAAATATGTTTTTTCTAAAGTGTCGTTAACAGAAATAAAATTAACTTGCAGGTCAAGATATTTAATGGACAGACCTTAGTGATACTTGGCACCTGCCTCCATGTTAGTGTTTTCCTCAACAAACTTACTCTGCAACAAGTCACACAGATATTTGATGTTTGTTCAGCCCACTGTGTATTTTCCTTGTCTTCTCTTTACTTAAGCCTAAAGACTGCATCTGTGTTATTTTGCATTCAAGTAAAAAAAAAAAGCAAGTATTTTGCACCTTATTGCCTTTAAATCTATTGTTTACTTCTTCCATTGTCCAGGCATTTTGCTTCTCAAATGCTTCATTCCACCTTCTGGGTATTTCTTGAGTGAGATTAGAATCTTTAGGTATCTCCATTACTATACCTTTCCTTTTTCAGTTTCAAATGGGACTAGCCACATTATATAAGGCAAAATTCTTACTGCCCTCTGCATAACATGAAAGTCCCATATTTGGAGCCAACAGATTTCAACCAATCTGTTGAACACTGGTGATTTTTTAAAAAAAATTTCAATAGCAACGCTGAGCATTAATTGGCTTTTACTACTCTGCTTATTTGGAGAATATGCCGGCTACATGCTAGATGAAGCATGTCTAACAGCAGAAAAGGTGTCGTTGTTAATTCCAGTCGTTGTAATTAATTGTGCAGGGATTTGGCAAATGCTTTCTCCAGGTGTACTGCTTTCCAGTCATTGAAATTCAGGACCCTGAATTTTTGACCATGATTTCTGCTCTACATTCCTGTATCCTGTTGCTGGTTTCTTCCACAGAAGGCTGGACTACATTGGTAGTGATACTTGTCCATTCATCAGCACAGCTACGTACGAGTGAAACAAGATCACAGGAAATTGTATGACTGGAGGGAAAGGGTGAAAGGATTTCATTTTTCCCACACAGGGAAGAAAACCAAAGTTGTGGCTAGGCAACTGGTCTTCTTAGTTATAAGATTATGATAGAAGGACATCATTAGTGTGCTGACATTATAAATCAATAATGCAGCTTCATCTAAGGTGCTGAACATCTTAGGTGAAGTGAGAATGCAAAGGCAACTCAATTATCATGACCCAAAAATATCTGTTTTAGATGTTGTATCTAATAAAAGGAAAGAAGTGGTGATATAGAGGGATGAAATAATAAGTGGTCTGCAGTTGATGAATTAGGCACTTTTCTCACTCTTTCCCCTGATAGAAATCCAGGGATACAGCCAAAGAAATGGAAATGCAGGTGCTCAAGTTGTTCCTGGTCAGGTCTCTAGTTTGTTTTGTAGACTGAATACTTTAGGCTAAAAGTAATTCATCAAGTGTGAGTGTTTGTGTGGTGAAATCTGTGTTCATGCTGGAGAGAGTTCAGCGTAGGGCAACAAAGATGATAAGAGAGGTGGAGCACCTCCCTTACGAGGAGANACATGTTTTTAGATCAGTACAAGGTGGCTTCTTCTCTCTGCTTGTGAAGGTGGTTTTTTAAGCAATGCGTTACCAAGTTTAGGAATAGAAGCAGCACATGCGATCAGTTGCGGTTAATGATGAATAAGCAGGGTGTTCTGATCCTGTTCAATTCATGGGTAGCCTGTAAATGTTTCCCTAGAAATTACTTGTTGGACAGTGGTTGGACAGTTAATACATTTTGGAAAAATAGTGGTGGAATTAGGCACAGTTTGGAAATGAAAAAAGAGTTCATTGACTGACTGCATATCCTGGAGTAGTTTTTTATCAACACCATTTAGTTTTCATTTATGCAGTTTTCTCCTGGCAGCTCCTGTGGCAGAAGTTTTAATGGAATGAGTGACAGACTTCATCTGTGTTCTCCAGGCTTCTGTGCTGCTATGGGCTTTGAATTTAACATTTGGTTTATCACCCTCATAATTAAGTTCTTCAGACTAACTTTTTTTAATACCGAGATGATAGCGTGCAGAATTGCTAGGATGTCTGTGCTCATTTTGATCACTAGGTAAAGTTAGCACCAGTGGTTTCTATTACAAGTAGTTGAATGAGTGACTATAACCTTAGGACATGGAGCTGTGGGGGTAATGAGAAAAGAGATGAGAACCTTAGCGCGGTGAACAAAGCGTTGCTGTGTCTGAAGAAAGCAGAGGTTTTCCCTGCATTAGCAGGCTGACAATATAAACACCAGTCAGAAACCATTATTCTAAAAATAGTGTATAAACACCTCTGGTAGGGGAGTCTGTGTGTGAAGTGCAAGAAATATGCAAGGAGGAAAAGGTTTGGGGAGCTTGTGCTGTTGCTGTTGTTTGTGCAGCCTCAAGCTATGTGGTTGTAATAGCCAGCAAAATAAAGGTACTTTGTGGTTTTAAGTACTGTTCTAGCAATTTTCTCTGACCTTATCCAGTAAAATGTATTTCGCTGTCTGATTGCTCCGGAATCACTGCTTTTAAGATAAAAGAAACAGGTGATTTGCCAGGTCCTCACTGAAACCTTATGAGGAAGGCAAAGAAAGTTTCTGACGCGTAGGTCATGAACAGTACTGTTGAAAGCAGGTGTGTCAGAACTGCATAGGCCATGTAAGAGATTAAACTTTCCAATCACTTATTTATTCTTTATAAAGTGGCACTGGGAAAAGGTTTTGAATACATTCCATCTAGTTTTCCAGACAGATGAGAGAGTCTGTTGTGTAGCAGCTGGATAAAACCTTTCCCCATCCTGAATTGTTGTCCTTCAGCTGCCAGAGACACTTTTTGTGAGTATGGTGGAGTCCTTTGCTTTTCCCTGTATAGGTTAGTCACTCTCTTGGCATGAAATTAGCAGTGCAGTCCTGGACAGCGGTCAGGAGTCTTGCTGACTTGTTTTTATGCAGACTGTCTAGGATTACCAGTGCTAAAAATAGCCAGTAACCAATAACCACGATGTATGAGAGTTGAAAATACTTTCTTAAATTGTCCTTAAGTCTTAAACTCAGCTGTAACTAATGAATTTGATTTCTAGTAACTGTTGTGAAAATCCACAAAAACCTATTGAGAGAAGATCTTGGTAAAGACAGGACAAAGTTCACCTTCCCTGAGCATCACCACTTACCCTAGCCTCTGCTCCTGACAGTTTGCTTTGTGGCAGTATTTCTGCACTGAGGAGAACAGGCCAGAACTTCCTCTGGAGATTTGTGGCAGAGGTTTCTGTTTAATTAACTGGCAGAGGCTGCCCGAGAGTGACAGACAGTGCCTCCTTCAGTCCCCAAGTGAGTGGTGTTAATTTCCTGCAAAATACTGGGAGCATATTCCCACCGGTATGTCCACACAACTCTTACTGATGCTAATGAGAGCTGGGTGCTTCTATCAAAGGGGAAATTGCTATCTGTGTGCCAGGGGCTGCAGCCTGAATCAGTGAACAGTGGAATTGCATCGTTTCAGAGTGTCTTTTTTGATGCATTGTGTCTTTCAGCATCTTCATTGCTTTTTCTCCTGTTGCTATAGCTATCCTAAGCCAAGCTTTCCAAAGAAAGCCACAGAATGATCTAGAATGGGTTCTGTCCATATGCCATTTAAAATGCTCTGAAGATGGGATTGCTGGGAAGATAGCAGAAAGAATTTTGGCAGGTCAGACTAGTTCTTCTGAACTTGCTCAAAAACAGTGGTGAATTTGTTTCATGTGGACAGCTGTTTTTCTGAAAGCTTCCTTTAGTACAGTATGAAAGTGATTCAGCCCCCTGATCCATCGCTGAAAATCTCTGCTGTCATCCAAGACACTTAAAGGAATCACATTTACAGTTCTAATTGATAGCCACTGTTTTGACAGGCAAACAGATTTCTCCTCCCAGTGGCTTCATGCAGTTGGCCTCCAGCAGACCTTACCATTAGCACAATTCTACTGAAAAGAATATACAAGCTAATAATAAATCTGTAGGGAAGGATGTTAACAACAAACTACTACGTCTAATTAGTAGTGTACAATAGCCAAGGCCAGGGAGGGAAGGTGTTTTTTATCAGAAGGACTGATTCTGACAGTTTAAAAATGCAAAACCATCTATTATTTATTACTCCACAGCACATCTTTCAAAATGCAGTATACACAACTCCACGCTCATTTTGGCGTTGTTTTGAATGCTACTGCTTTGTAAAAACATCAGCTGATGGAGCAGAAGCACAGAGGTGGAATTAGTGACGCTTTAACCTTAGAAGATCATTCTGGATGCTAAAAAAAAGTCATCTTAGGGTTTCTTTTTTTTGCCTTTACAACCTCCCTTTTCTGTTCAAGAACTTTCTCTTTCCCTCTTACAAGTCTCCCTTCGAAAGAGTTTCCTCACTGTGCATGTCTCTTAGTTCAGAGTGTCTCAAGCACAGAGCAGTGCAGAGCTCAAATACAGGCTGATGCATCCTGCTGAGAGAGAGTGGAGACTGGTTTTGGTAGCTCATCTACTGTAGAGATCTCTGCACGTCTCTGCTGCATATTGCTGTGGGGGAGAGTGAGTGTGTTAGGAGAGAAGAGGGAAATGAATGAGGAGAGAACTTAAAGGAAATGGGGAGGGAAATAGGCAAGAGGAAAAGGCTTCACAGCAAACTGGTGCAAAAATAAGGCGGGTAGATAATGTAGTCATATCTCTGAGATGGTCAGTAGAGAAAGAAAATAAGGTATTTTAAATTGGGCAGGTATTTTTACTGTTTCTTCATTCATAGAATGGATAAAATTATATATGTTCAACACTAATTGATTGCTAGAGAGTCCCTACAGTCTCAGAGAGAGTGAGGCTTTCATGAAGGCTGGGGTGTTGTCTCATCAGAAACATAGAGGAGTCCTCTGTATTTCTGGCTAGTTTTCGAGGTCATATTTTTCCTGGAGAGCTTGTTGAACTTGCAATGAGCAGTTTCACTTCATGAAAGTCAGATAAGCCCCAACAAATCTTCACCATGGCATGTAAGGGAAGGAAAGTACATGGTTTGGTTGAGAAGGTGAGTGGTGAAATGATTAGCAAGTCTGACACCTTCAAGTATCATGGCTCAGAGTGCAAATGTAGCTGGTTTTCATTTTTGTTTTGCAAATGTTGTGTATTTAATTTGCCTCGGGAGCTTTCTATCTGCAGTTGTGATAGGTCAGAGTTACCTGTTGTTTTTCCATAGCCAAGAGGGCTGAGCAGAGTTTTGTAGTGTGAATGGAGATTCTCAAATAATGCATCAGTAGCTGAAAAGCTGAGAAAGGCACCGAATACCGTGAGAGCTGTGGTATGAGAAGAATGAAAATGCCTTCTCTGTATAAAAATGCATACTAGGTACACGTCCTACACGTGCATGTGTGGTTGATGCTTTAGCAAATTCTGGGGTCGTGTGTCTATTAATGAGGGAAAGACACACAGCAGATTAAAAGAAATCCTGAAGCAGAAACAACTCAGCAGCTGGTTATTGTCATGTTTGACACCCAAAGCTCCTTTAGCTGGTCTTTAGCTCTTTAAGCTTCTTTCAGCTGATCTTTTCCGTGTCCCACCTTCTCAGTTACCTGCAGAGGGCCGGGGGTGCTGGTGGGACACCAAGGCATGCAGCTCTCAGTTGACTGCAGAATTTTCAAACCCACAGTGGAGAAAATCACAACGTCAGCAAATAGTTCTGGAAGGGAAGCTGGCAACATCTGCAGACTGCTCATGGAGTGTCTTTCTCCTACTTTGCCTTCCTGACTGAACCGTAGAGGCAAAGGTTTAGTCACAAACTGCGTTTGTCTGGTTCCTGCACTTGGAACTTGGAACAATTAGTAGCTAGCCTAGTGGCCTCTCTCTTAACAGCAGGACAACCATGAGCCAGCAATATGCCTTTGTGGCCAAGAAGGCCAACAGCATCCTAAAGTGGATCAGAAGGGGGGGTGGTTAGCAGATTGAGAGAGGTTCTTCTTCCCCTCTACTCTGCCCTGGTGAGACCACATCTGGAGTATTGTGTCCAGTTCTGTAAACATCATAATTTTCCTAGTCAGATAACAGTAGAGTTGGCTCCTCTTTATAAACACTATATCTAAAGCTCAAACCACCTCAGCGTGTTTTTTGAAGGATGAAGGATGACTTTTCATAGCTGCATTCTGTTTTCTGTATTTGCTTAGTCATCGAAGAGATTTTTTTCCATTCCTTTGGTTCAGTAGATGGACGTTGTGGTTTTGCAGCAACTACTTCTAGCTCAGGTGACTCCAGTGTTGGGGTGGTATGATCCCATTCCTTGGATGTTGTCTGTGGTTCTTTAATGCGCTGCACAAGTGAGATCTTTATAGATGGTACCAATGGGGAGGATTTTCTAGTACCTAGTTACCAGAATGAATTAGAGTAACTCACTTCTGTCTAGGTTAAAATCATGTTCTCGATTTTAAAAAATCAGAATATGGGGCTCAAAGATGCAGAGAATATGGTGGCTGGAAAGACTTTGGGATGATGGTTTAGATTGCCTTTGTTCTGTAGTTTCTAAACAGAAAAGCAACCTCTTGCGTTTCACATGGCAAACAGCCTCCGGTCTTTTATCTGATGCTGAAACACAGATAATATCTGAGAGAACGGTACCGGCAATGAAGATTTTCTTTTATTGCTGTCCACACGGCTGGTACTTTCAGAGTAAACTTCACTGTGTAATTTAGGGCTTCTCTTTGACATTTTGTTCCTGTGTGTGACCCTCTCCACTGAAGATTATAGATTATTTACCTGTGAGGTGTTAGAGCAAGCAGCGCCTCAGATTTGGTGCTGTGAATTCTTTCATTAGCCCTTAAGTCTGTGAGCAATGCCATGATCTAAGCTTTAATACAAATGTGATTAACAGTCTTTTCTCAGCTTTGTTCGCTTTGTTCTACTGATGCCTACAAGGTACATAATGAGTAGCATGTACAGGATGTGTATTAGTGGCAGTTCCCCACTGTAGCAAGCTTCATGGCAAATTCATTCTGCTTTTAGTGAGACTTCAGTGGGGAAAGAAACTGCACTGTTGATTTATTTTGAATGAACTCCTGGAAGACTTACTAAGTGTGCCATGTGGAAAGCTCCTTGAAGTGCTGAGGGTTAATACTCTCTGCTCTTAATTTCAAATTCCAGATAAATATGGTTTCAGCTTTGATCTTATCTGGACTAATTCTTTGTCACTGTACTAATTAATTCAGCATGCTGCAGAAAAGATGCTAATTTGGGCATCAAAGAAATAAATGGGTTGGGAGGGAGGTTGTGTTTAATCAGAGTTGTTAAAAAGGTAAGTTTTACTCCCATTAGACTTGATTTGGAAGCTCAGTCACTTTAGATCCAGCAGGTACGAACCAAATAGGCACCTGTTCACTCAACGCTGACATAACAGGAGCAACACATATCTGTTGTAGTAATGTGAATCCCTTTATATTTGTGTTGTCTACATGTCCTTCTCCTTTCCTGGTGACCATAACCAGTTCCACTGTGATCACGGTGTTAGTATGGATTACCTCCCCAAACAATTTGAGGATGGCTAAACATGAAAATACTCACACAAATTACAAATTGTAGCCAATTGCCACATGCCTCCATTGACAGAGTTTTCCCTTTTCCTGAGAGCTGTGTTTGATTTCCCTTCACTGTGGAAAGCTGCTGCTCCATCTCTCTCTCACTGCCCTGGGAGTGAGCTCCAATAGGTGGGATTGCTGGGAGGCTACCAGGTAGCTCTTCCCTGCGGGCAAACTTCAACAAATCTAGTCATAAGTGGATTTTTTTCTCTTTCCAACTGACCAAGCAGTATTGGTGCTGTGCATGGCACTGCCCAGCCCAGCGATGGTGGGAGTGTTCCCATTGTACCTCCTCCTTTCCCTTTCCCCAGAATTGGAGGCTCTGCCCACCTGGGAGCAGGGAGCCAAAAGGGGCTGAAGTGGCTCTTTTCTGTATTCATCATCGTATCAGGGCCTTTCTTTGACCTTGCCAAAGCAGGGAGGCTGGGTCAAAACTTGCTCCTGGGCAAGGCTTTGTCAGGAGGAGGTCTTCTTGCAATAGATCTCATACATGAGGGCGTATCGATGTCTTTGTGACTAAGCCTTCCACAGAGGAAATAGGATTTGCTCACTGGGAGAGAGATGCTCAACCCTCCTGACTCACAGGCCCCTGCCCTTCTGCCAGCAGTTTAACTTGCATCATGGAGGTACTTTCATCTTGCATGTGATGAAGCGTTGCCCAGACCTTGCTGCATGTGCTCCATCCTCAAAATGCTAAAGCGACTTTTACCCAAACCTGTTCTCCTCTTTCAGTAGTTTTCTCAGCTGTTGCAAAGCCCTCGGTCCCGCTGGTGTGATACTCCATGGCACACTTCTGCCCAACAAGTAAACATTTAATAACAAACCTTTTAGGTATTCAGAGAGCCACTAAACTGTAAGAGAGAGATTTCATTAATGCTGCTATTAACATAAACGTAAAATGAGCCTGGCCTGTAATCACCAACCAGTCTGACTCACTAAGGATCTTTACGGCGGTGCTTAGTGCTCTGTAAAAGTGTATGTATGAAAGTGATTAATCAAAGCACAGCAGTACTTCTAGGGTATTTCTTCTCCTGTAAAGCTGAGTGATAAAATAACTTAAAACACACGCAGTAGTGGCAGTTAATAAGCTTTTTATAGTCCCTGTGTGGACCTGAAAATCATACCTTATTAGTATCTTTATCTTTCTTGCTCACTCATTCATTCTTACTCACACTTAAATTTAATTTTCAGGGCTATTTCTAGTCTTTCATAAGGGAGCTGCTTTAATAATCTCAGCATTTTTTCCCCATTTGCTGTGAAATGACTAGGAGTCCAAGCTTTTGTTATATGTACTTTACAAATCTCCCTGGTTTTTTTGCAGATCATTTCTGGAGATGTCAAGACTTTATGACATTATAAGGCTTTGTATCCTGCTTGACTGCGTCATGCGCCCTCTTGAATGATTTCTCCGCAGATGTTTGCAATTCCATTACATACCCAGTTAGCTGCAGTGACACCTACTGATCTAGGGCAACTGAATTAACTCAGAAATCCAAACTGCTGCATTTAGTCAGCAAGCTGCCGAGGGTTCCACCCACTAGATGTTTCTCTTGCTTAGAAGTCTGGGACTTTATAGACCTGCCTGCTTTTTAATCCTTGAAGCAAATATCAACACGTTTGAGATCTGGAAGCTCCCAGCTCCACACAGAAACGAAGTGTTGCCATGACCACGGCTTTAAGTCTTGCATATCATGCTTATCCCAGGTATAACAGGAGGTCTGCTGGAGGTTTCTTTTCATTTTTATCCCTTGGGAGCCTTGCAAAAGCATGTGTGTGCTTTAGTGATACAGCCAAAAGAATGATGATAAATAACACAAGGAGATGGCACGCGTTGGCTGTTTGGAAACTTCATTCATTTATTGCTTCTAAGAGCAGAAATTGTAGTTGTTTGCAGGACACTCTTCGAAATTAGTAGAAATAGGATGGTTTCTCTCTCTTGCATGGCATGTTTGCCACTGTTGCATGTGGGCTTTTCCCATAAGGATGAAGCGTTCAGCGATCTCATCAAATAAAGAAAACCCCTTTATGCTTTTGTTTACAGGAGGACTATGCACTGAGTAGTTTGGATATTCATTTTCTCAACTGAAAAGCATAGTAAGGTTGTTATGGCTTTAACTTCTGTAACAGTACTTCCCAGGTATTTACAGTGGATAGTCAGATAACTGGGACAGTCACTCGACCTGGGAAGATACAGATTTATTTCCTTGCTGTCATTATGATTACAAGTGGCTTCATTTTCCATACATTGATTATAGACAGATATAGGATGAGAAAATAGAGCTGATCCCTTTGTTTTCAGATCTTGTAGTTGTATTTTCCCATTTTCACAGTGCACAGCCTAGCATAGCAAACATTTGTATGCCTCATGTTTTTTCATTAACCTTTTTATTCTTCTGACAATAGTATTAATATGGGAGGCAGATTTTACCACAGTCCAGCTAATTTTGCCTGTAGAATTGGAAACTAAAGCCATTTGGTTCTCATGGAGTTCTAGTATTGATTTCCTCAATCCTATAGTACAATTCTGACAGTAGATTTTATCCTGTCCTTGTTGAAATCATTGAGGGGCCTCAGATTTATACCAATGAGAACGTAGCCAAAACTGGTTGGTCAACAAGTACCCTGACTTTTCTTTTTATTCCTGTAGGTGGTAGAGAACCAGTAAGCCTGTAGTGCACAAACTCATACAAAATTACAGTGGGTGGAAGTTTATTTTATCATCAGAAGCCCGTGGTGATTAGTTCATCAGTGAGCAGACCATAAATTTTAGGAGCCATTGCATAAGTTCAAGCAGAGTTGACACTGGGGTTTTTTTGTGGTTTAATGTTGGCTACTCTACATGGCTTTTCTTAACAGTGTTGAATTTTTTTTCTGCTTTTATTTTTTAATGTTTGCAACATTTTGTTGATCTGGAAAACATATTACCACAGTAATAAAGTAGAATGGATTTTTGTGGTGTAGCAGTGTGCAAAAGAGGCTGAGAATCTGAGCGCTTCCCTCGCCTTGAGCAACATGCTGTACAGTTAGTGTAACAGGTAAAAACTGTAAGCCTGCACAAATCCCATCTGAAGCCAAAAATAGCAAAAAACCAAAAGTTGTTTTCATCAAGACCAACTCACTCTTCCAAGTTTATAATTACACTGGAACTTGCCAATTTTATGGCAGGAGCAGCTCTACCAGCAAACAGCGCTATTTTTGCTGCGAGTTGTCATGTTGGCAGTTATTACAATCAAAATTGTCACTATATTTTGTTTAAAACGTATTTCCCCAGTAAGCAAGAAACAATACCCAGGCTTGAAAGGGACGTGTGTTAAAGATTTTTGTTCAACGTTTCTCTTGAGTATGCAGCACATCCAACTTCAACTCCCTGCAGCAATACAAAATGCTCAGGAATAATGTTTTCAAAATCAATATGTGCTATGGTGGAATATGAGACTCTACAAACCTATAATTGAAACGGTGGGAGAAAAGCAGGCAGCCTGAATATAAGCAAAATACCAGAGCTGGACTATGATCAAATGCAAGTGCTGGTACAGCCTCTCTTGAGAAAACTGCCGTGAGACCTTCGCAGTGTGTACAAGTGTTGGAAGGCAAGGGGGTTTCAGGTGCAGCCTGCTGATGCTCATCCCCAGGTGATACGCTGGTTGGCTACTTGGCATCTCTGTAGAGAGCAGTGTGTGCAGAGTTTCATCAAGCTTTTCTTTTTCACCTGGGTTATCTTGTAGCTGTGAGCCTTTCTCACCTTGTGAGAAAGAAACTGTTTCATATAACCTCTTTCTCTCTCTTGTGTTTCCCAGTCAGTGCCTTCACTCCCACCATGGTCTTTATGTGGGGTTTGTGGCTCCATGGTCACTTGGCATTGCTAGAACTTTGGAAGCAGCAGTGTAGTCCTGCCCATGGCAGGGGTTGGAACTAGATAATCTAATTTGAAGCCCCTTCCAATGAAAGGATTGTGATTGTATAAGTCAGTGTTCCCCAGCTGTACTGGGGAAAAGCAAAAGCATGGAATGTAACTGTTCTCTTTCTAGAGGCGCTGAGATGTGTAGGGACCATAAAGAAAAGACTGAAGATTGTTTGAGGATGAGATGTATGTATCTTACGGTCAAAAGATCACTCAAAGAATGCAAGACATCGTCCATCTCTGTTGCTACCAGAAAATGGAAGGGGAAACCAGGTGCTAAGATATGACTCTTCCCCAGCACAGCTTGTGGCAGAGCCATAATAAAGCAGCATCTCATGCTACTACCTGTAGTATTTGCCCTTCTTCTCCTTAGTATCACACTAAGTGTCTATCTGTCTCACCTATTTTTCCCTTTCTAACCAAGTTCTTACTGTCTGGAAGACTTCACATAATCACAGAATGTTAGGGATTGGAAGGGACCTCGAAAGATCATCCAATCCAATCCTCCTGCCACAGCAGGATCACCTAGATCCAGTCGCACAGAAACACATCCAGGTGGATTTTAAATGTCTCCAGTGAAGGAGATGGCACAACCTCCCTGGGCAGCCTGTTCCAGTGCTCTGTCACCCTCACTGGGAAGAAGCTCCGTCTCGTATTGATGTGGAATCTCCTGTGTTCCAGCTCACACCCATTGCCCCTTGTCCTATCATTAGATGACAACGTGCCATAGAGTCCCAAATAACTTTGATCAGAAGCTCAGAATTATTGATTAAATTCACCAAAAACCTGGATCAGTAAGTTATGAGCCTGATGTTTATTTGCAAAATTTCTGCTTTCATCAGAGGAGAAACCTAAGGCCCGTGATTTACAGCTCAAGTATCTGCACAGGGGTTCAGCTGATTTCTGTGAAGGCATCGAATCATAGAACCATTGAGGTTGGAGAAGACCTTTACATTCATTGAGTCTAACCATTAAAAGCAGCTGGGCTGACCTGAAAGATGAAAAAGGGTAAAAGAAGGATCATCAAGGCAATGCTGCAAACTTTCACATAAGAGCCTGCAAGTTTGATTCAGAGTAGTTAATTCACTTACATCCTGCTGTGGCAGGGAGAATGGACTAGATGATCTTTCGAGGTCCCTTCCAATCCCTAATGATTCTAAGACTCTATATTATTGACTGTTATTGTTGGTTTATTCAATATACAATGAAGAAATCATTACTTTTTCTACGTGGTTGTCATGCATTCCACACATTAATTTGCATGGGAAGACACATGTGGATGTTTTAGTTACTTGTGGAACTGAAAATTTCACCATGAGGCGAGAAGAGGGTTTTATAAATCTTGTCCCATAACTCATGAGCATGTTTGACGTGCTTGACCCTGGTATTCTGCCTGGCTCCATCAGAACTGAAACGTAGCTCCCTAGTTCAGTCATCTTTTCTAGGCTGAGTAAAGCTGCCTTGTAATGCATATTTGTACGGTGTGTAGGACAGTGGGACCCTCAAGCTGATTTGGTCCCAGGGGGACTTTCAGAGCATAGATATTACATGACAGTGTAAAATTAGGCAGAAAGAAGAACCCAGAAGTTCTTTAAAGAGCTCCAACTTATTTCGTACTCTCAATATAGCAAGATTTTATTCTTTCCAACTGCATTCTCATTAAACAAAGAAGAAATCCTTACATTAAGGCCAGACATGAGTGAGGGACAGTAGTTACTGATAAGGGCAGAACATGTGGTCCAGTCTGAGTGGTGATGCCACAGCCAGTGCAGATGCCTTTCTTAGAGCTGTCCTGTGGTAAGAACAAACTTCATCCCTGCAGTGCCATGTGTTTCAGGTTTGCTCCAGCTTTCTAACTCTGTTTAAAGCAGTAACTTTTAAAAATACAGGGTCCAAATCAATTGGTAACCAGTCTTTCCTAGTGCAGGTAGTCTGTTTAATACTGGTAACTAGTTTGCCGTGTGGGAAGCTCATCCCTGACAAAAGGTTAAAACTCAGTCTTTTGATTGCCTGAAATTTCTATGATTTACAATGGGTAAGTACTGGGGTTTTTTCTTTTAGTAATTATTTCCTCCTGACCCCTTTCTTGATATCTTAATCAGATTTGGAAAGAAAAAAGAAGATAAAAGTGGGAAGACAGATCAGAAGGGGAATCCAAAGCAAGACATGCTTAAAGAGCAGGAGAAAATGAAGGAGGAACGAGAAAGGTGAGTAAATGGTGGCAGCACCTTTGTTCATCAGATGAAAAGCATAAAAGCCAGGGATTTCTTGAAGGGATAGAAAACCAGCCTAACTAGAGATGTCTCAGGCCACGCTCTCTAGCAACCCAGTGCTTTAGGCCTGTCTGCTGGCAAAGTCAATGCTGCTGTTTGTGTGCTCTCCTGAGGTACTTTATGATACGATGAAGGTCTTTGCTTTACTCTGATGGCTGCGTACTTACTGACTGTCAAGGTGTCTGCAGTTACTGTGAGACTTCCCAAGTTGTAGTTGTCAGGATACGTGGAACACTTTAAGAAATCTTTTTCCTTCACTGGAGCACCTGGCTCCTGGGAGATGGAATGGAAGCAAATATGGTTCCTTGGGCAGGCAGAGTCTTTCTGCATGGGCCAGCCGTTGTGGTACTGGTCAGTGCCCAAGGAAGACCCACTCTGCTTTCACTGGAGTAATGCAGGACATGGTCAGCTGTAGAAGTGGTAGGTGACAGGTTTGATGGGGAAAGGAAATACATCCAAACCCCAGTTCTCAAAGTCTGTTCCTAATGTTTACTGGTTTAAAAGCTGGTAAGGTATCCAGTTGCTACAGTGCTGCTACTGGATATGCTTAGCCAGTGATGAAGTATTTCGTTCATCTCAGTTAAGTAGTGTCAGGAGAAACTTTGTACCATTTGTTTCAAAATTTCCGTGCCATGCCCTTGATTTTGCCAGATTGATGAGAGCCTTTATTTTAAACTGCTGACTCCCAATTTGGATACTGGCAATTTGAGAGGTATGTGTCCTTCATTTTAAAGAAGCCAGTGTCTTTTATTAGGATCCTGGCAAGCTAAGAAGCATGTATCCCATCTGTTAAAGGGCCAGTGTCATTCACTAAAATGTTGGCAGGCTGCAAGGAATGAACCCTTCTGTCTAGAGGTCTAACGTTCCAATTGGACACAAGATAATTGTTCTTAATATTTCTTCAGCGCTGTATGCTTTTTTTAAAATTACCGTCACTGATTGACAGTAACTTGGTAAGGCTGCATTAGAAACTGGCAGCTCAATGTCTTCATCATTCTGGTTTCTCTAGTAATGATTTCAGTTTTGACCTGGAAGAGTTTGTGACTGAAATGGAGAACAGCAGGTGTGTTGAGAAGTGGATGAACCAAGGCGATATTTTTAACTTGCTTAATTGATTCTTCTATCATGCACAAGAACAAAAATATTCCACTTTTTTACCACGTAATACATCTTATATGTTTGAGGGATTCAAATTAAAAAAATAAAGTTAAAAAAACCCCAAACAGAAGAAAAGCAACGTAATCTTCCCTATGTTAGCATCAAGGCAATGCAGTATGTTCTGTAAAACCAAGCCATTCACTTTCTAAATTGAGTGAGAGCATGGCCACATATGTTTGCCCACATGAGACTATCTACAGGCTGACAATTGAACCCTCTCGAGTTGATCATAAAACACAGGAGACTTTATCTTTCCTAGAGAAAGATTATATAAGGAAGCTAGTTGTCATGTGTGGGTCAGAACTGTCTGGAGTATTGATTAGAATCAGTGGAAGGAAACATTACCTGACTTGGAGGTAATTCAGTCCTTTTGCTTAGCTGTTGACTATTCAGCCAGTGATGATGCTCAGTAAGTCAGCAAAGACAAGTGTTACAGCTCTGTCCCAAGATTTAGTAATTCTATAATGTAATTCAATTCCGAGATTTTAATGCACATATTGGCAAAGAAAAGCTCGTGGCACATGCACGCCGTAGATCTTCTGCTTCTATGACTTCACTAGCTGCAACCCTGCATACTTAGTCTCATATTTGTAAAGCCAGGCTTCACTGAAGCTTGCTGAAACACGGGCATGGTTTCAAATCTGTTCTTGTTGAGTGACATGAGTATGTTAAAACTACTAGGAATGTCATAGCAGGACAGGCTACAGAACTGTGGATAGAAACGTTTTGTCCCCTGATACCTGTGAAAAAATCTAGTATGTAACAGCCTGAACAAAATCAAATTGCTTTTTTAACATTTCACCTTTCTAGAATTAACTTAGATACACACCTGATTTTACCATTCCAGGATTAGCTCTATAAGTAATTCTCCTTCAGATCCTCAATCCAATTAGTACAATCTTTAAGTCAGGTTTTCCACTTAAACTTCAGTTTTCTTAAAACACTGACTGCCTAAGTATTTCAGGATCTGTCACACTCACCGAGACTATGGTTTTTCATTTCATGAGTTTTTTTCAGAGGATGAGCTGTCCATTTTGGAGTAGAGGAAGAGGTTAGAGTACACGATTTTTGGGCTGGATGTGTCAGGTTTAATGATCGAGTGCGTTTAAGCATCTTAGCAGCTGTGGACCTCGCATGGTTTTGAGTGTTGGTTTTGCATGCTTGGCAGCTCTCCAAAAACCAGAATACTGTGCTAAGATCTCAGCTGACAAACATTGTTTTTAGTAGGAAGCGTATTTCTAGTTTACAAGAGCAGGCCATTGCTCTGACTTCCGCAGTGGTTTTTGGTTGTCACTGGGTAGGTACAATAACACTTCACAGAACTCCAGGGATGGGCTTTCTGAAAAGGATGCAGTTCTTCTTCCAGAGATTTGACAAGATTTGCAGACATGCAGAAATGTCAGATGTGTTCACTGCACAAATATGGGTTGGCCCTGCGGTACTAACCAGTGCCTCTGACAGGAAACATCAGCTCTTACGTAGGTGTGCAGCATGAGCACACGTCCATCATGCTCAGAATAGGCTGGATTTCCTGCTTGCACAGAGACGGAGTCGTACGGTGCATGTGCAACAAGTCTGGCACATCCAGAATGTGTTAGAGCTGGTAGGCGTGTGCAGACAGAGTATACAGCACTCCCTCTGTAGTGCAGATGCTTCCCAAAAGGATTTTACTTGCCTGTGCATCAGTCCTCAGCGTAGATTTTCCTGGCAACTCCTTTTATGGGCTGCCAAGTTTCAGATTGGAACCTCAAAAACTGAAAATAAATTGAGTCTTTCTCCAGCCTGGTAATTTCTGCTTCCATTTCACATTGCCCTACTCTTGCTTTTCAGTAGAACTATCTGTTCTGCATTGTAGCTGCAATTCTCTGAAGCAGCTCCACGTCCTGCACTGAAATGCTGATATCATTATTCTCCTACTGCTTGTACTCCCCAGCAGTCCCCACAAAGATCAAGGTGCTGTTGTGCTCATAGCTGTTAGGGAAGCTTAGGCCCAACCCTAAGCTCTTACAGTTGAGGTAGAAGACAAAATCTGGCAGGAAAACACAAAGCATCCGCATGGTGGGAATCTGACATGCAGGCAGTGCAGCTGCTGGTCCAGGTTCCTAGCACGTTCCTGTCAGACTAGGAATTTGCTCCAGACCTCAGCCCCAGGCTCACACTGCTTTATTTTTTGACTGCTACCTCTGCAAGTCTCAAGTGATTAACAGGAACTTAGGATGTTAGAAATTCCTTCCTTAGTAATAGCCCTTCTCTATTCTTCTGCTTCTTCCTCGCTTAGCTTTTCCTGTGCCACAGCAATGCCACTGAAACTTGACCAGAGAGAGTCAAAGCTGGTGACACAGAGTTCTGGAGGATGGACTTAACTGCTGAAATAGTTCTCTGAGGCGGTGGTTCCTCCTTCCTGACACAGCCCGAGTGGTTCATTGGACTATTTTAAATAAACTCATCGTTTTGTTCATGCTTCAAAGAGTTTGGCTGTAGTAGAGGATGTGCTCCAAAGGTCTAAAATCTGCCCATAAAAGGAAAAAGCAGATGCGATGTCTGAGGTTGATTTCAGTCAAGCTGACTCAAATCTGTATTTTTAGTGTGTTCTGTGTAAGTTACTCAGAATTTATCATTTTAACATCAAGATGTTCACTGCATTATTAGATACCGGAAAGAGATCCTCTCGTTTAAAACAAGGCTTATCTTCCTCCCTTCCTCCATCTTTTTCCCACTCATTTGGGGTTTCCTTTTAATTTTCTAAGTTTTGAAAAATCACAGTAAAACCAACTGGGTAAGTATACAAGGCACTTGGGTTTTGCACATAATAATTTGTTTGCTTTTCAAATGCAAATAAACTAACTATCAATTGAAAGACAACTATTTTTTCCTGTTTGTTTAGGATTATTTTACTGGAGTTTTCCTGCTGAGACCCAGGTCTCTCTTCCAGCAGAGTCGAACAGTTCCTTGGCATTAGAATGAAATGTCACAAAATGAGATTTGCTGTGTTGAAAGTGGGGTGATTTTTTTGAAGTAGCCTTTGAGGTGGTGAATAAGGAGGTATTCTGCACAGAAAAATGACACTCTGTGCTTGTTCGTAGGAGTGGTTTGTTGTTTTGTTAAAGCAGTTTGGGTTTTACAGTCCTCACTGGAATTAATTGGGGAAGTTTTTAAATAACACTAAGTTTTTGAGAGGAGTGTTAGAGGAAAGTAGGGAACATCTGGCCCTTGCTTTTTGACTGTCTGAACTGAGTGCTTAAGTTACAATGCATCTGAAATTTGGGTGAAAATAAATACTTTCAGCTTTTATATTAAAGTCTGAATTTCCTTTACTTTTCGGAAACCTTCCAGCGGCTGAAGAGCATTTCTCTCTTGCCTTATCAGCTCTGATGCTTGCTGCCTGTTCCCAGAGTTAAAAAATCAATACATATGTTTTTGATATTTGGCAAATGGAGTTTAATTTTGCAGCTGCAAGATCCCTGTAGAAAGGAATGCATCTTACAGAAATAAAAACATCTAGATACCACTTACAGATGAGAGAACGCTTGCAAGGAAAACTCCATCCCATTTCTGCCAGCTTTTGTTTCATTATATTTAATTACAAACAATTTGCATGTTACTGGAGATGAAAATGAAAACACAAATAGCTGCGTGCATGGCAGTGTGGTAGAAAATCCACATCATTTTAAATCACAGGCTGAAGCTCTGACTGTTACAAGAATCCAACTTTGATTTTTGTAAGCACGTAGCGTGTCTTGGAGCGTGCTCCTACGCACACTGCAGCCGACCCCACGTAGGTTTTGTGCCTGCACTGTCCACTTGCCAAGTCTGAAAGCATTATGGTGGCTGTTTATGTTCATATTGATCTCTGATAAAATGTTGGTAATTGCTCTTCTCACTGCTAAGCTCTGTGCTAAACCACATGTTTCGGGGACTCCTGAGCTTGTGCATCATTATTTGTTAAGGGTTAATCCAACACGGTCTGTCTTCATTGAGGATTCCTGACTTTGCAGCACAGCTAGGTCCTGTGGTTTAAACAAAATAAAGTGTTGGATGTGATCCCGGTTTTAATACTCCCAATTTATTATAACCATTGAACCCTGATCAGATCACAGATTGGATTAGATCCCAGTTTTTTAAATGTCCCGATTTATTGCTGGCTTGCAACCCTGATAAGAATACATATTTGATTAAGGCTTTAGTTTTCAAAAATTCCAGTTAATTACTTTTAGATTCTTATTAGATCATAGCTGTGTAGTATGGTATGTTGGAGTTATGAAAAAATTACTGGATGATGTTGCACAGGTCAAGGTCATAGTTTCATTTTGTGCTGACAGTATGAAGTTATCAGATTTCTGTTTATTACTGTGGCAGCATTTGCACTGGACAGGAGGACAGATGAATCCCAACCCATTGATTCTGAATGATTCTCATTTTAGATCTGCTGCTGCTCTGCATACCAGAACATGTAATAAAAGCCTACCATGGAACACTGGGAGATTGATGTTTGGTTATGAGCAGCTAAGGTAGATGGCTTTCACAGGCTGTGATGTGTCATTTAGAACCAAAGAACAATTTTTGAGCTGCCTCACGCAGCTGATGCTGGAGGGCGCTTTTAAGATGCTAGGCTTAGAGTCAAAACCAGAGTGTCCTAGTTCAAGAACATCAAAGATTAAGGGTGAGTGGTACATGGAATTAGCCTTTTTCTTTCGCTATCACAATACTGCTGCAGGTATCAGCACCTGATGGGAGTCACAGTCATGCCCTCTGAAGTTAAGCACCAAAATTCTCATCCAACCTATGTAGCGTCCTTGGTTTGTCCTTTGAGGCACTGGTTTCACTTTGCTCTGGAGAATAGTCTTCAACAGCGGTGCCACCTGCCCACAAAAAGTGTCAGAGCTGCTCAGGGAGAGCAGCCTGGCTCTTTCATCTATAAATGGGCCAACGTGTAGTTCTTTAATGCCAGGCTGGATGAGGCTCTGGCCAGCCTGATCTAGTGGGGGGTGTCCCTGCCCACGGCAGGGGAGTTGGAACTGGATGATCCTGTGGTCCCTTCTAACCCTGACCGATCCTATGACTTGGTCTGGGTGATCCTGCTGTGGCAGGGGGATTGGACTGGATGATCTGTCGAGGTCCCTTCCAATCCCTGCTAATTCTATGATTCTATATGTGTTGGAGTTTCACAACTTTTTTCTTTAATGAGACCGTAAAACAGAAATATTACTGTTAGAAACTTTTACAAGTCAAGCTAATACAGGGAAACTGGCCAGTATTAGCCAACCCAGGTAACAGCCTGCTTTCTAGGTGTTGTAGTTTAATCCCAGCTAGCAACTAAGCACCACCAGCTCCTCATTCACTCTGCACCACCCAGCGGGATGAGGAGGAGAACTGGGAAAAAACCCACAGTACAGTTGTGGGTTGAGGTAAGAACAGCGTAGTAACTTAAAGAAGTAAAAATATAATAGCAAAATATTATTATAATTACAATGAAAATTACTATAACAAAAAGAGAGAAAGAAAACCCAAGAAAAGACAAGAGACACAATTTAATTACTCACCATTTGCTGACCAATGCACAAGCAAGTGATCTGATCCTCCCAGCCAAATCCCTTCATTTTCTACACTGGGCGTGATGTTCTGTGATGGGGAATATCCCTTTGGCTAGTTCAGGTCAGCTGTCCTGGCCATGCTTCATCCCAGTTTCTTGTGCTCCTGCTTGGTGTCAGAGCATGGGAAACTGAAAAAATGTTTAACTTAGGATAAGCACTACTTAGCAACAACTAAAATATTATCAGCATTATTCTAACACTAAACCCAAAACGCAGCACTGTACCAGCTACTAGGAAGGAAGTTAACTCTATCCCAGCTGAAATCAAGACACTGGTAGATAAACTGGTCTGGCCTGGGGATTTCTTTGATGCAGTAGATCGGCACTTGCCTACCCCAAAATCAATAAAAAGGCAGAAAGAATGACTTGGAAGCTGCATTTCATTCCTTTATGTGGTTGATGACAGTCTATCATGAGTCTTTGGCATGTTCTCTGAAGGAGGGCCACAGCACAGAATTCCTGTTCTTAGACTCCTTTACCTACAGGATAGAAGTTGGACTACAGCTCGTGGAGACGGGCAGGAAATCAGTCTGCCTGTGTATTTCTCCATAGCAGTTTTAAACCACAATACCTGCAAGTCCTAGAGCTTTGACTGCTCAGTCAAAACTGAGTTTTCTAATCCTGGACTGTTAATGAGAAACAACCTGCAAACCCTAGACTAGCAGATGGAGCCTGTTTCTGTTCTTGAACTGAGCGATTCTGTTCAATAGATTCCAGATTCGTAGGTGTAGAATAAAGAAATATACGTGGAGCATCTTCTCATGCAGAGATAGACAAGCTCCTTCCACTGCTAGGATTCCATCCAAATGAAGACATAACATTTACACAGTGGCAGATACAGTTGTGTGAATGCACCAGGTCTCACGTGTATCTGTGCAAGAGATGTTCCAAGAATACCCACTTTCTGAGGGAGAAGGCCCTCAGTAGAGCTCCTCCTGGGTCTGTTCTGAGCACTGTTACTGTATGTGTTTGTGGATGTTGGGGTTTTCATGAGGCATCAAGTCAATGTTGTGTCTTCCCTTTGGTCTTCACAGTGTTTTTCTCAAGACAGTGTGATAATCCTCAGTGGTTTTGTGTGACACCTGTTACAGCAATTGCTGGAGCTGAGTCAATGGTGAGAAGTTTCATAGCTGGTGTCTCTGTCTCCGTAAGGTGTTCCTGTAGATATACTGCAGCTACATTATACTTGTTCACTGTTCACTTGATTGACTGCTTTGAAATCATTTGCTTGATGTCTTGGTTGGAAGAGGTGAGTTGTGGCAGCTTTGCACCTGGTGTTGCTTCCAGTCCTGACATTAAGTTCTCAATGACTAAAACACAAGCAAATTTAAAGCCTGCTTTCTAGGGCTATTCTATTATTTTGTTTATCTTTCATTATTATTTGTTCCAGAATGAGCTACTGTTAGCAAAAGTGACTCAGGTATGATGTGCACAGCATCTTCTTTAACTTATTCAGGGAGAAGTACAAATTGCAGCAGCCTGAAAGCCTTCAAATCAGTGTTGAGGACCTGGCCTGCAATTTGCCTATGGTCTGGAAAGTCCTTGCACACTCAAGGTCATTTTGCAGGAGGACCTTGGAGCTCTTGAAATCATCAGAAATCTCATGTGAAAGATGCCAAACTGATGTTAACAAACCTGGAATGATTCCTCTCTTTAATCCACATGGTCACAGAACAAGGAACATCCTGCTGAAAGGAGACTGAGCAACTTGATCTGTGTAGCTTTCAGTGGGAGGATCAGTAGGGTGACCCTCAGAGCCATACAAATGTATGTCCAACATACTTTTTTTTATATTGTTGCTTTAAAAAAGTAACTCAGGGTAGCTGTGAGTAAAGGAAGTTACATAATGCAGGAAAATGCAGAATATACTTGGGTTTTCTGACAGCTGGCTTTCTGAAATCTGCTGTACTTCACCCAGTACAACTAACATTGACAAAAGAGAGAGACAAAAAATTCCTCAGATTTAACAGCAAAGGTCAAATCCTGTTCTCGTTGGAGTTCACAGGGTGGACGAAGATGCACTGACCTCATTAGAGCCAGGATTTTGTTCAGAGGGCAGGATCTCCAGTGTAATCACTCCATCACCTCTGAAGTAAATGGAAGAACATTTAGAACTCAGTCTTGTCTATCCAAAGCTCACAGCCCTCATTTTGTGGTATGAAAGGTCTGCATTACATCTTCAGTTTGTCATAATCTTCAATGTTAAGGTCAATGTAGCTCTGTCACCTTCTTAGGTTTTTCTTCTCGCCATTCCTTTACCTACAACCCTTCAACGGCAGCATCTTGGGTCAGCTCAGTGTTAGACGTGTATGAGGAAGTCATATAGAACGGGCAACATTTCATGTTGAACCCTGCTGGTTTTTATCGTTGGGCTGCTCACACTGGTGTGTGATCTGTCTTGTTTATTCTGAGTTACAACGTCTGCCTCTCTTGAATCTGCAGCTCGCCTTTTTTTATTTCCGAGGCTGTTTCTGTTCTTGTTTACAATTACAAACACTAATTATGGGGGAGAAGATGTTCAAACGCAGCACAATAGAATGAGCTGGGATGAAGAAACACTCGCGTTGCTTATGGGGGAGATGGTTTCGACAAATGTGCCTCCGGTAGAATACCCCAAAATATAATACTAAATTAGATATTGTTTGAGTCTTGATGAGTCTGTATCAGATGTCCTCAGCTTCCTGCCAAGAGGTGGATTATTTTTAAATTTCTTTTTAGCCATGAGACTTTCCTGCCTCTGGAGCATACCTAGGCGATGGTTGGTTGGGAAAACACAAATCAGTCTTTTCCTGATAAAAGATGCAGGTTTGAATAAGAGAGTTAATGTCATTATAAGCCATGTCTGTCTGAAAACCGATTATGAAATAAACAAAATTAAAAGTGCTGTACTGAAATTATCTCCTCAGATATTCAAGTGAAGCACACCCATTCCCATCAGTGATTATGGCTTATGAATTTCTGAAGGCAGGATGTATTCAGTCCACTATTATGTAAATGAATGAAAATGCAAGATTTTAGTTACCAAAATATATTTTGCTAGCAGCTAGAAAGGAATTAAAACATTAAACCCAATGGAAATCTAAATGACCTCCTGCAGAAATAGGATGATTTCCTCTAGGCTACCAGTTACTCAATATATGTATGAATTAGGTAAATGAGGGACAAAAGCAGAAATGTTATGTAAAACCACAGTTGAAGTATTAGGATACTAAATCAGATGTAAATTGAGTAATCATTGCGGTATGTAGATCTGGGGGGAGTCACAAGGGTGGGAAATAAAGCAATGCAGCAGCTCTTATTGTGGTGTTCACAAGGAAGAGCTGAATAAGTGAAAGAATGTTCCGTGTCTCAGTGGTCTCAGAAGACTTAAAGGACTTGTTTTTCAGACTCTAGGTGTACTTCCAACGGATTGTACACACACACACACGTTTACCGGCTCCTATTCTGCTCCTCTTACCGTGAGCAGAATAAAAATTATCCTGAAAGACCTCTGGCCCTGTTTTTGTAATGCATTTTGGCTTTGCTTGTTATTCATATTTCTCCCCCAGGAACATCTTTCATTGACTCAGCCAGCATTTTTCATCCACAAAGTCTATTTCTTTTAATCCATCATACCAGAGGTGTTGCTGTATTTATCTGAAGATAGGTCCTTTTGTGAAATATGTGGCTTAATGGCTTCAAGCTTCAACAGGGTAGGTTTAGACTAGACATCAGGAGAAAAATCCTTCATGGAGAGAGTTGTCAGGCACTGGAATGGGCTGCCCAGGGTGATGGAGTTGCCATCTCTGGATGTGTTTAAAATTTGCTTAGGTATAGTATCGGGGGGTCTGGTTTAGGAGTGAATTGTAGAGTAGGGTTGATTGTTGGACTCAGTGACCCCAAGGGTCTTTTCCAACCTGAATGATTCTATAATTCTATGTCAGTTTGATCAGCAGCTCTGTTCTCTGTCCAGTGTTTGACTACTGAGGTAGGCACCTTGGGACTCAAACCATGAAGTTGTCTGCGCTCTGCTCACTACTACCACATGGTCAGTGCATGGTAGATTAAAAAAAGTAAATACTGCATCACTTTCACACTTTCCCTGAAAATCAGAAGAAACTGGATGGTGCAGAGCTAATGGGGAATGCAAGGGCAGAGGAGTCCAAACATCTCAGGAAAGGCTGTGCACGTTAGTTGTTGGCCTGTTTTGATCATTTGTTTCCTGGTGCAAGTCCTTTCTCATGTGAAGTGTAACTTCACAGCTTTCCAAGTAAAAGAGCCTGTGTTGTTTCCTGGGCTGAGTTTCCCACCCCTATTTTGCAAGAAGCCCAGGTCTAGTACCTGTTGGTGCTACTGAGTTGCCTCTTGTATCCAGAGCAGTGGTTGAAGCACCAGCCCTGGATGTATTTAGAAGTCACGTTGATAAGGTGTTCAAGGAGCTGAGCAGTGGGCTTGGTAGAGTTAGGTTAATGGTTGGACTTTGCAACCTCAAATGTCATTTCCAACCTAATCAGTTCTGTGATTCTGTGTCCTCTGCTGGGCAGCAGATGCCCTGTCCCTCACTTGAAAGTGGCAGAGCAAGAAGAACATACTCCTTTGAGTTCTGTGCTGATCCACGGTGATGGCTTGTTAGGCTGTGAGTCCCTATGCAAAGCTCCTTTTGAGTGGAAGCTGCTGTTCGGCCTCCAGAATGACAGGTTGGGCTGCATCCAGGTTTTTTTCGGTGCTGAAGGCGTTCTTTCTGTTACACAGCTTTTAATGACCCTGGCCTTCTTTGGGCTACTGAGCTGGAAACATTAAATCCTGCATTTTAATTCTCACTGAGGCTTAGGTCACTGGTTTTAGAAGCTTCAGCATTTTCTTGTCCCCCACTTGCAACCCAGCTCGCCACCCAGTCCCCACTCAGAGCGCCCAGAGGTAAGGAGTATCTCTTACGGCTTTTCCAATCCCTTTCACTTCATTCCCGAAAGCATTTCTGGAGCTGCTCCAAAAGTCACTTCTGCTCAGCTCTTCTGGAGTTCCCTTCAAGTGGTCCGTCTCCCTTCCTGCAGCTGCCTCACTCCATGCGCCGCAGCCTTTTAATAAGAGCTTTTGCCTGTCAGTGTCTCTGTCACCGATGTCAGGCTGAAGCGTTTTAGGTTGTGTTTGTCACAGCGGTGGATACATATGTGGTCATTGACAGTAGCTCAGCAGAAACACAATAACCTGTTAAGCCACAGTAACTCAATCTTGTGTCTGAGCTGCAGCTGGAAGGAGCAGTGTGGGCTGTTAACCCCGTTGTGGCTGCTGCACTCTAGGTTTATGCATCTTGTCGTGGGTTAGTACGTGAGAAATCACCATATATGATTTGTGTGATGTCAAACAGGAAGATGGTTTGAAGGATCAATGAGTGTGTTTCCTTGATTTATATCTCTGGGGGTGTGCTACTGAGGTGTAAAGAAGCGTTTTCAAAATACCATGTCCTTCTTCCAGCACTACATTAGATATATGGGATCCTGTCTTCATTTGACTTTTGCAAACACATGTCTTGGAAATGTTATTTATAGTTCTATTTGGGTTACACACTTCATCAAACTACTTTTTATGCTGTTTGCATATGTTGTAGCGAGAGCTAACAGGTCTTGAAAGCAGCAGCAAAGATTAGGGTAGGATACGTGTTTGGAAGCTGTTGAGAAGCTGCTGGGTCACCCTAAAAGAGGGCATTGCTTGGCACGGCGTGTGTCGTCCTCCGCCTGCTGATGTGTGAAGGCTGTGTTTTCACAGGCACGCGGCTAAGGGAAGTTGGTGTGGTCGTGCACGGCTTTAACTGGAGAGCATGGCGTTCAGGTGGCGGAAGAGAGCAAGCAGGACTGATACAGGATACCAAAAGGAAATCCAGCTAACTTCCCTTCATTCTGTGTGAGGTTTTTCTTTTCCCTTTCCCTCATCAGGAAGTTTGCAGAAACTTTAGTGCTACACTAAATTGTTCAGATGGTGACCTGTGCCTCTGCTCATCTCTGGTTTCACTGCAAGCATCGTGGTGCTGAGTGACATTCTACCTTTTATCACAGATTTGCACCAGTTGTTTAACCAAACCCATCCTGTGCTGTGAGTTTGAGGCTCTCCTGTAGTAACAGTTGGTTCTGTAAGCTGGTTGCTGTGGTAGTTGTAATGATTTGGAAGAGTTTGTGATGGGCTGTGAAGATACTGCTGTTTATGATAGGGAGACTTCCAGAGGATGGTACAGAAATGGTCAACACCTGGAGTGGGACATAGCAGAAGTATCCTGCTTAGGGGTTGGCAGAACGTTGTAGGAGTGATGGAAAGAGCAGCACATTCATTTTTTGTACCTCAGTAAAGAATTCTCGGGCACCTACTGGGAGGTATTATGGAAGAGATTGCTTCAAAAATGGGGGAAAACATAGGACTGAAATACAGGGAGGATACTGAAAATGTCACAAGACTGAAGAAGCTTCAAAGGTGAAAAACATAAGGCATTAGGGATAGGTAAAAAGAAAGGAAAGCAAGAAAGGAAGAGGGAGAAAAAGAAAGAAAAAGGAAGGAAAGAGAAAAGGAGAGAAAGGAAAGCCCTTTGACAGTTTGTTTCTGAATATTTGAACATTTGGATTGAAATGAAAAAGAGATCATTGAGCAAACTTTATAGATTTGTGTGGAAGGGTAAAAAGGAAACAAGAAATATTAATGCAATTATAATAGCTGTATTTAAAAGATGAAACATTGATCACAAAGAATTTCACATAACCTGGTATTGACTGGTCTGTGTAACACAGAGCAGAAATAATTGTTCTTGAGTAGGTTTGACTTATAATAGTGGCAGCAATTAAAGATTGCATTCAGGAGGAGAAGTTGAAGAAGCTAGGCTTATTCACAGGAACAAAAGAAAATTGTAGTGACCTAATTCCAGCTTTTGTTGTGCAGAATATACCAGTATTGATAGCAGGACAAATTACTCTCACTGTCAGACATGAAAGCAAGATTCACGTGATGCTGCTTTGGTGCACTACTCTTGCTATCAAATAGGTCTTAAAGACCACAGGGACAGGTGATGTATTGCTCTAAAGAACATTATGGTCCATCATTTTCAGAGAAACTGCTGTGACTCTTCTCAGGCCTGTGTGCCGTGCCTTCTACGCTGTCGTGCAGAATGCCATTCCTGGAAGCGCAGTGCCCGCCTGGCTTTCTGCCTCGGTCACCTGTACCTCGTAGGAGATGTTCCTGCCCTGTGGTTAAGCCTCTTTGGTCACTAGTTGAGGGCAAAGCCCTCCACAGTTTCCAAAGTTTTTCAGAACATTTGATGCTTTTTCAGAGTTAGTCTGGAAGACCGCAGCAATCTCAAAGCGCTTTGTATATTTTGTAGAAGAGATAATCGGAGGCGAGAGCTACCAAACATACAGTCTGGGGCTTTGGGACTATCAAATATACAGTTATTGGCTGCAGGAACTAACAGTTATTTGTATAATTTTGTTTTAAACAAAGATAGGGCCTTTGTATTTACATTTCTGACATAATCCCACATGGGACATGTAAAATATTAATTCTTCTGCAAAAGGGTTTCTTTTGAAGTGCCTGTATGTATAAAAAAGGGAAAAGAGCAGCATAGACCCTTCTCTCTGCCTCATTGATGTCTGAGGCCTTTTTTACATTGGAAATCCATACAGTGGTGTAGTACAGTGGGTACTGGTGGATTATGAGCTACCTGAAAAGGCTGGTTTTAATGTGAATGGACCAGGTAATAACTTTGCCTTAAATTCCTTTATGTGCCTGTGATGGCTGTTGTGTTTCACACGGGCAGACTGGTCCACTCCACCACTCCCTGCTGCATAATCTTTCATCTTTATTCACAAGCCTTTGGAAAGGTTTTGCATACTTTCAGCTGCTCTCTAATTAGTACTTATTTGCTAGCAGTGGTTTGTGGTTTAGATAGAATAGGAGCTGACCACAGTTTTTTAGTTTCTGTTTTCATATACAGTTGCTGAGTGTTGACTTTCCCCCCGACCCTTTGGACAGTATGGCTTTTACGAAGGTCTGTGTCAGTGTCACCATTGATCCTGCCGTGGCAGGGGGATTGGACTAGATGATCTTTCAAGGTCCCTTCCAATCCCTAATGATTCTATGATTAGTTTTACAAAGAATATGTGGTATGTCCCAGTGTTCTGCAAATGTCTGTACTGCTGGGGGCTGTCCTGATGAGCCCCAGGCCACTGAGGCCCCAGAGAAAGTCAGGAAAAAAGAGGAGTTTGCCCTGGTTCACAAGGACTGGGTTAAGGATCAGTTGAGCAATCTGGAGGTACATAAATCCATGGGTCCTGACGGGATGCACCCGCGAGTGCTAAGGAAGGTGGCAGGAGTCATTGCTAGGCCATTCGCCATCATCTTTGCTAAGTTGCGGGGATCAGGAAAGGTAAATGGGGACTGGAGAACAACAAATGTCAGTCCAGTCTTCAAGAAGCATAAGAAGGAGGACCCAGGTAACCATAGACTTGGTCAGCCTCACCTCCATTCCAGGAAAGGTGCCCAGAGAGGTTGTGGAGTCTCCTTCTCTGGAGGTGTTTAAAACCTGCCTAGATATGTTCCTGTGTGCCTTGGTCTAGGTGATCCTGCAGCGGCAGGGCGATTGGACTAGATGGTCTTTCGAGGTCCCTTCCAATGCCCAACATTCTGTGATTCTGTGAAATGCAATTAGACTCTTGCTGTCCTGAGAAGCCATTGGCCAGCTAAGTCATTGTAATCAGCAGTAAGATGAAAGCATGTTTGCTTTACTATCATGTATTGGCACCAGGCTTTGCCCTCCCTAGGATTCTCCAATAAAATCTCCCTTGTGGGCAGAATCGTAATTCTGCACAATCAAAGGCTCATTTAGAAGTCTGCATCTTCTTCAACACACTGTCTTAACCTGCATGAGGCTGCAGGTTAACTTGAGGATAACATCTATCCTGAATGGAGCCACCGTTCCCATTCAAAATAAGGACTGTGTGTGACATGAAAACTGAAGCAAGTACAGTGAGATTTTGGGAGTATTTTTAATGATACCTGAAGAAAAATCAAAGAAAATGAACTAACTGGGCTGAGATAAGGAATTTGACGACAAGCAGAAATGGCATGAGAAAGATGTCCCCTCACGTGGTCTTTGTATTAAAATATTTCATAGAATTGTATAATATCTTGTGTTGGAAAGGAGCCATAAGTGTCATTAAAAACTAACTCTGTGTCCCTTGCAGGACTAACTAAAGCTTAACCACATGACTAACAGCGTTCACCAGATGCTCCTTGAACTCTGACAGGCTTTGTGCCCTGACCACTTCCTCTCAGAGAACCTTTTCCTGATGTCAGATCTGAACCTTCCCTAATGCACCTTCATTCTGTTCCCTCATGTCCTGTCTCTGGTCACCAGAGGAGACCAGCACCCTCCCCCTCTACTGCTTCACTTGAGGAACTTGTGGACTGTGATGAGGTCGCTTTATCTCTTCACCAAGCTGAACAAACCAAGTGATCTCAGCAATTCCTCCTAAGTCTTGCCCTTCTTATGTTGATGCACCCAGAGCTGCAAACAGTACTCAAGGTGGGGCACATCTGAGTACTAGAGAGGAGAAAGATCATCTGCTTTGCTGAGAGAAGTCGGAGCAGACGGTGCGCATCCTCTTCTCTGTCGAGGGCTGTGTCATATGCAGGCTCAGCCTGCTGTGAAGAGTGACTACATTTTAAGTGTCAAAAGCTTACGTCAGCCCTAGATATGTCCCAGCACAGTTAATGGAGAGGTGTAACTGGAAGGCATGTGTGACACACATTGATGTTCTCAAGTGTGTGTGTAGAAAGGTGTGGTGTTGTCATTAAAATTATTTGTGAAGCTTTTAGCTACAAGTTATCTGCAAAATATGACCCTTTATTTTGGTGATACAACTCTAATGAAACAAAATGCATGGTATGAATCCCATTCTGCACTTAATAGCTCCTGTCCATCCGATAGCTGAGCTCCCAGTGAGCTCATCTGTTTCTTTAGAGCAACAATTCCTCCATGCCTTTTCAAGACTTTCTCCAGAATATCTTCATTTTTCATTATACAGAGTTCTGAGGCCATTACAGCAGGTACTGGGGTGATGAGCTCTGCGAGACCCTTTTACTTACTCTCCTATGGTACAAATTGCTCTGGGTTTTTTATGCTGCTGCTTACTTCAGATACAGTTAACTGCAGTCAGGCACTGCATCTCTGTATCTGTGTTCCGCTCTTTCTTTGTTCTTGCATGCTCTATTATTTTCTATAAATGCTGTTTATTACACACTGTGGTCAGCATTCTGCCAGATCCATCTCACTGCATTTAATTACGCTGTGTTGAGGAGGAGCTGAGCAGTTCACAGAAGTTACATGCTCAGGGAGCCTGTAGGGTTTTGCTCTCCAGCATGAATGTTGAATTGCAGAAGATCAGCTGAGTCTCAGATTTACCTGAATATGTTTTACTGTTCCAAAGAGATTACACAGCGGCCCTGATTGGCAGCAGCATTTTGTAATACCACTTAAGGCTTTATCACAGTGGAGTACTGCCAGTAATAGTCTTTAATTCACTTATATGTACCTATTCATCTCTGTCAGGTTGCTATTAATTTCTTTGCTATTTTACTTAGTCCCTATCCCTTATATAACAGGCCATGATTTCCACAGTTATGCAGCCAAAACAAAATAAAATAAAAATTAAATTTTCAGCAAATTAACTCTGGTCCTTTGATTGGAGGCAACTGTGCCATCTCTCCATTTGCGTTTACATTTAATCCACTTTTCACTAGTTAATGTATTTAGAAAAATCTAGGTGAGTCAAGTGACCGAGGGTCAGTAACAATTTTACTGACTAATTTAGATAAGAAGTTCAGGATTGGCTTAGATACATTAACTGCAAAGTGGAGGATGGGTGCAGAATTAAAACGCTGTGTGTTTGATTATACACACATGAAATGCCACTTTACATGTGCAGCACTTCTTCTTCAGCAGAACGATGACCAGCCTTGGCTGCAAAGGAGATTGCCAAAGAACAGATTTGCTGCATACACCGCTTTGCTATATTTGGCATCAGTTTCACAGTGTACTGGAAGATCTAAACAGTTGGATTCGAGGCTGGAGCTCCACATTTGTGTGATGAATCAGTGTCTGTGGTTGCTGTTGAAGCAGATCCAACTATATGTTTATTCTTTCTTTTTTGTCGTTAGGATTGCTGCAAAGCATCATGAGTTACGAGTAAAGCAGCTTAGAGGCCTGAGTGATTATGCTGTTGTTCCTGGAGGACCTGATATTGATGATGATGAGGTGGATCCAAATTACGCGAGAGTGAACCACTTCCGAGAGGCTTACCCAGCAGCAAGCATCTACAGGCCGTCGTCACCGGCAGTAGCAGAAACCTTTGTATATCCACGTGATTCTCCTTCAGCACCGATGGAGAGGGAGCACTTGGAAGGACTGTATGCAAAAATAAACAAGCAGCACTACCCACAGACTCCTGGTGACAGGTAATATTGCCACCTGGCATGACAAGCAGTGATAGTTTGGGGTGGGAGGGAGACTGTAGCTAGAGGGGGAGGCTGTTCAGATGCCCAGATGCCCTGTATTTATGAGCAGAAAGCCATGGATTTTCTCGTAACCAAAGCTGTGATTTGCTGCAGCAGTACCCCCAAAGTGTCTGAGTAAGGCAGCAGTCAAACAGAAATCATTAAAGAAAAGTCCATATTTCACCAACGGAATGAATGAACTGACTCCATGCCAATTCCTGCACTGCTGAGAGAGTGTTTTTTCCTCTTTCAATCGGGAAAAGTTCTTACCCTGCAGCAAAAATAATCTGTTTTCAGGTCCCTTTCGATCCTGCTGATCATCAAGTGCCTATTAGTAACAGGTTTTGTGGGATAGTATGATATATTGCATATGTTTATGGTTTAGTTTTCCCCAGCTGTGTGATATTACGCACTTTCAATTAGGTTGGGGAGAGGACTGGGAATCATGGCATTTTTATGCAGACTGTGAAGTGTGGCTTCACAAGACTGATTGCCTCTCACAGCCTTTCCAATAACCAAGTGGGAAGGGAAGAGCAATTTTTAATCCTTACTGTCAAGCTTCCAAGTTGATAGCATTAAAGAAAGATGTTCAAGTTTTTCCCTGGGTTAAAAAGAAACCAGAAACTCCTTTGAGCTGATGATGTGCCCGCCACTGCGGTGATTGTAAAGCTGGTCATTTCTGGAATTTGAGGCTAAAGGACCGTAAGACTTCATTATTATCATGGTGTTAGTATGTCAACGGAGGGTTTTTCAAACCCATGTACATACATGTAGGCAAGATAGACACATCTATGTGAAGAGAGCAGCTGACACAGTAAGACACAGGTGGCTTGAGGAACTGTTCACACTCTGAGTTCGTATTATCACCTGTAGTGTGTCGCCGTAGCCTCAATCTGTGGCACGTGATGCCGCACTTGTTAGTTTTGAAGAAGTACGTGAGCACAGATAGAGGAGTCTTTTCTATGGCATCACAGTACTTTAAAAACATCTACTGAGTCATTCTTATAAATAGTAATAAAACACTTCTGACATAAGTCTAAGTTTGTAGCAGGGAGTGGGCCAAGTATCTCTTTCTTACTTAAATACAGCGTGGTAGAGATCTTTCCAAACATAGTCACATCACTAATGTTTTCTTCCATGTTGTTAACTCTTCTCCTGCTGCATAAGGGTGAAGAGGGTGATAGAAGAACTGCAGCTTTTAGTCATCTGGCAGGTTTTGCTTTCCTAGAGAGAACCTGAGGTGATTGTCACTGACGTTGCACAAATGCGTCTATGTATATAGCAAAGGGATGAGAAATGGAGCTCACACTAACTAAATAAACCAAAATCTGAGAATTCCCTGATGGAGGCAGCCTACATTGAGGATCGTGTATTTTTCAAACATCTAATAGATATAACTCAGTTGGAGTAAGATACTGTCATAAAGGTCACTTCATAATTTCTGGTTTAACTGGACTTTATAGCATTGCATTTTAAAAATGATGTCAGAGCTGCAGTGTGGTTTATAAGTGGGTTTTCCACGCAGCAAAAGGAAACACTCAAATCTTTCCTTCTGACCTCTTTTCTTTCGTTGCTTGCATTGCGGTTCCAACCGCACTGAATGAACTCTTGGCTGGCTATGTGAACAAGAGCGAAGCCCCAACCAGGTTTGGATTTGTTGTTGGCATCCTGTGTTTTAGCGTGGATTTAGCTGTAGTTGCATGATAAATCAGTGACAGACTTAAACCAAAACATCTAACGGGCAAGAAAAGTTACCTCATGTCTGAACCCGTGATCAGAAGTCACACTGAGAGGCTGCTCCATCTGTGTTGATTCTGTACTGAAAGACAAACAGTGCACAACAACCTTGCTTTGTTGAATTTCTCAGTCGTGTAGACGTTGTTTAACCAGATTAGGAAAAAATAGGAAATATGGGATTCTTTTTAGTCTGCCTTTGTTCTTCCTTTAAATCTTCTTTTCTTTCCTTCAGAGACAAAAAGGTTGTTGTTCACCATCAGAAATGTGCCAAACGTGAATAATTCTTTGTGAATTTATGCAGTGGGTTGTGAGGTCTCAGCCAGCAGTTGTTGAGTACTGTGGCAACGTAAGGCAAGGAATTCTTTCTGTGCTAGAGGCAGAGTACACAAAGGAGAAAGAGATGTGGAAAGAAAAATCTCTGGGTAACACGTTAATTATAAAAACAAATCTGCTTTCAAGGGTCAAGTATGAAAACTACCTTGTCTGCCTCTAAATGATGGGAAAGGGCTGTAATGGGTGCTTGTTAGCCAAACCAAAGTTATTTAGTGTTTTCAGGGCTGAACATTCATCAACACATTTGTCATGTAATAGCTCATGCTTTGGTCTTGCTAACACATGCATGCTCTCTCTCAAAGTTTTGGTATTAATTTTCCTTTAGATGGATGACTTTTTCCCCCACCTCTGACTCTCAACTTGTATTATAGTTCGTGAAGGCCTGATCAGCGACTAAAGTAAAGGGGGGTTTGGGGTAGAAGGGGGATTGGAACACAGAGAGAACAGATGATTCCATTTTGGTCTGGGAATTCCAGTTCTGATAGAGAATGGAAACTCATCATTTGAAACAAGAAGTTAATTTTTTGCTTTATTTTACTTTATTTGGGCAGAAAAATATGTTAATCTAATTATTGCTTTTAAAATTTAAAGGGACCCCTTGTAAAGCAAGAAGCTTAGTGGTCAGAGAAGTGTAGTTGTATGATCACCAGAATCCACTGGGCATTCCTGGTGTATTCTCTGCAGATTTGCAGATTACACCGGGAATCATCCTGGTATGCAGACAAGCACTAGGCTTGCACGTGTGTGAAACCGGTCGCTTTAATCACTGCGAAGTCTATTTGCTTTCTCCAGGCACACACAGACCTGCTCCACGTTGCTGTTTGCATCCTAATGGCCCCTTTACCCACACTCACATCTGGCATCTCAGGGGGCTTTTGCTTCGGGTTTTTGGGGGGTTTGCTTTGTGTCGTATTCGCAACTGTTGTGCAGCGTTCTTCTGCACTGCTTCGCAATTGTTGATTTTCATTCCAACAATGACTGTATGCAGTGAAATAGATGTAATTTTTTGTGTATATTTTGCTGAAAGCTTTGGAATTCTTAACTAAGAGAGGTGCTATATAAATGTAAATTGTCCTTATTAATGGATATACAGAAAGCATTAGCATCATCAATGTATTCTGTGAATGTTAAGTTAAAGAGAGTGAAAAAAAATTAGCTGGCAAAATCACACATTTCTTTGTAAATCAAGCGTTTTTCTGTTTATTTCTAATTAGCCACAATTTTCTGTAATGCAAATGGCATCTCAAAGGATGGTGCAGCCTGCACAGCCACCTTGTGCAGCTGGGAACTCAGTGTCTTTGCCTGAGCTGCTGTTTGTTTCCCCAGCCTGCAACAGAGACTGGGTGATCTGTGGCCCATATGTTCCTGATATGAGTGGTAAGTCACATCTCAGTGACTTTCCTCATCAGAGCTGTACCGTCACGGTGCTGAGCTGCACCATGGCACAGCCTAGGTGTCAGACCAAAGCCAAAAGAGCATATGCACAGCACTACTATCACTTAAATGTCAGGCATGTCACATAGCGCCACCCTTTCTCATGTTTCAAATAAGCAATTTCCTCTTTTTCCCTCCCTTGAACATGGTGTTGTCAAGTATATCCAAACACCCCGAGCACATCTCCGGAAAGGTTCTAGAGGCTTTGCTCAACTTATTTCCTCAGCCCAGAACTATGTAACATCTGAGGTCTGATGCCAAACTCATTGCCAAGTATAATTCTTCATTTATTTATGTGTCTTATCTTGGGGAATTTCAAAGTGCTGGTCTGACAAAAATGAGTACAGTTTTCCTTTGTTTAGCAAGAATAGATTCAGAGCTGAATCTTGCTGCAGAGTTAAAAAAATACCAATAAACCCCACGGTTTTATTGCATAGGAGTGGAGTCCAAAGCTGCAGTCTGACACAGCTTTCTGGTTTGGGAGCTGCTATGTTTGGTCCCACTGTGTGAGATCTTCATATACTCTACAGTGTTAATTAATTAAATGAAAAGTGAATCTTCCTTATTTCAGGGTGAAAATTTCCTTAGGGAAACTTGATCTCTTCCAGAATGTTGAACCTAGCTGCACACAAAGGTCATGGGGAAAAGAAGCCCATACCTCTGTGCAACCCTAACTGCCCTTCATGTCCCACTCTCAGAGCTGGTCAGTCATGAGAGAGAGGGCCTGCAAAGGGTCAAAGGAAAAAAAATGCTGTGTGTATCTTCAGAAACCAAATGGCAAATGTAAGTTACTCGTAAACCTGAGAGGAGAGGAAGGATGGTTCAAGGTTTTAACATTTAGCAAAGGGAGGATTTTTTTACTAGAAAGCAGGATAAGTGTTTGTCTTGTGAGCACATTGTAGGTGTTGCTCCCATCCTGCTCAGTCAAGGCCATAGGAATCTGGAGCTGCACAGAAGAGGATCCGTTCAGAAAGGGCAGCTTGGGGTTTCCCAGGCGTGTTATTCAGCCCTGTATGTCTTGTAAGACAGAAACTGAAGTTTCCTTGTTCTCAGCTCAAACAACTGTAGACTTTGCTCATGGCGTGTCCATTTACAACACCTTTGATCAGTCACTAGCAAAAAAAAGATCCACTGGTGTAGAAGTGGACAATCCTTTAGTCAAGGAATGATAATTCTTTAGGATGAGCATCATGGAGGCGAGGTAGAAGAAATTGAGTGAGACTGTGCAATATATCTTTTTGGAATCATACAATGCTTTGAGTTGGAAGGGAACTTCAAAGGTCATCTAGTACCTTTGCCATGGTACCTTGTGTTACGGTGGAAAGATAATTATGGTCGTGTATGGAAATACTCTGATTTACAACATGTGACAAGTACAAGTAAGGCATGTGCTCTCTCACTGTACAACCTCTTTTGCTTGGTGTCCTAAAATCATCTCCACAGTGCCTCTGTCCTGTACTACCCACCTCTCTTGAGGTTCTCCTCTGATTCCTCTGGAACCCATTCTTTCTGAAACATGCCACAAGGTCTTCTGAATCTTTAGTTGTGATCCAGTCACTGTTAACACCAGAAACTTAATATTTGGCAACTCAGTGTCCTCCTTGGCTGATAACTTTCTGACAGCGGTTAAATTCAACCTGGCGTGGGCAAGTAGAGCAGAGGTTCAGTAGTTCCTGTGAGGTCTCAGTAGAGATGTCCTACTCATGGAGCAGGACAGTCAGAAACCCTTTTGACCATCACTTCCACAGGATTATAGGTGCCACTGGAGGGGTGCTTGTGCTCTGTTTTTTTGCTCCTGATGCTATTTGTGATTAGTAGAAAGGACAAATGGGTGCTTCCATAGTCACTGTGCTAAGTGGGGAAAATGCTGAGTAACTGGACCTGCTGGGACATTAGTTTTATCTCCTGCCCACATGGAAAAAAAATAATCTACTGGTAGCATTCAAGAAAACTTATTTTACAGGTAGAGTTGCCACCTGTAAAAAAAAAAAAGTCTAAAATGCTATTTCTCAGGAAGCCCTCATCCAGATCCTTCCAGCTTTAGGACCACTACCCTATTGATTACTTCTCACAGAAACCCCGGATTTCATGGAACCCAGGTGACCCTGCGCGTCTTTGCACGCGTCTAAGCAGAAGGAAGTCGTCAGGCTTTAACCAGAGCAGAGCTGCCACTGCCATGTGATGTGTGCATGCCTGGTGGAGGCCATGCTTTCCTCAGCACAAATACATTCTGTCAGGAGCAGTCACTGATCCGCCTGCTGCATCCGGCCTGCTAGAGCTTGCATTTGGATCACCTCACGTATTGACAGATGTGTAAAATGTTATATACTGCACTCCCACAGCTCCCCTGTGACTGTCCTGCTGCAGATGCGGGTGAGCCTGAGCCTTAGCAGCTGCGCTGAGCATTCGGGTTTGGTTGGGTTTTTCCCCCCTTCAGCCCTGTCTTTTCTGATGTGATGGATTATTCCATGGAATTAGCTCGCATTAATTCTGCCAATTTATTGGTAACGTCCCTTTCTTCCACTTGTTTGGATGCAAATGCAAAAGATAGGTCCCTGGAGAAAGAGCAGGTCAGTTACTGGAAGACGAGACCATACCAGGGGATACAGAGTGAAATGTAGGTGGTGTTCCCAGCCTCTTAAATGTACAAATAAAGACAAGATGAGATCGTCCATGCAGCTGGAATTAAATCATACAGCTTCGCGTATTGTATTTCCTAGTGTGAGCAAGAGCTGCTAAATACTGTCTTCTGCAGGGTGTTGTTTGACCAAAGCTTCATAGTTGCCTCTTTAATCAGCAGCTGAGTAATGCGTGTATGTATTAACTTTTCTCTGCACAATATTTTTTTTAACAAAACACCATTTAATTTTAAATGCTAATGTGTGTGTGTGTGTGTGGTTAATTAAGAAGCCTGAATTGACTATAAGGCTGGTAAGCTCCAAGAAAGAGAGAGGAAGATCATTACACTTCTGCTTATAGATAGCTATTTGTGAACCAGCTGATAATTTGCAAAATTAAGATTTCATAAGTGACATTTTAAATGAATGGCTAATGGCTGAAGATTAATTAAACAGAGTTGTTCAAAAGAGAAGCTGTTAAATACTTGTTTATAGGCCAGTCACTTCCATGCTTAAAGTGCAAACCCTAATAGCGTGTGGTATTTCCATTTAGCAGGCAAGCAATGTAACTAGGATATTTTCATTGAACAAGGAAGTCTCCCTTGCTGGATGTGCAGGATGGATGGATGGAGGTAACATCCTGCGCTGTGTTTTCTTCTCCTGATTAATACTTGTCAGGTAGCGGTGCATTTCCTCCGAGAATTTGCTAATCTGAAATAAAATTGCTAAATCTTAGTGTAATTAAAGTGTAAAGGACACAGTTAAGTCTGGTGTGGTTCTATTTTCCCACCACTCTCCAGTAATCTTTTCATAAACTTCCAGGTTTTCGAAACCTTTTCATTGCTCTAGGTTGATTTCTGTCAGAATGAGTCTCTTTGGTTCCATCATTAGCCTTGCAGAAATTTGCTCTCACTCAGAACAAAGGGGGGGNGTGTATTCTGTACTACTGGTTAAGTGATGAAGGATAATCTAGTCTCATTTCCCTAATTGAAGAGAAACAACAAGCAGAAGTCATTATGCTGCTAGCCATTGTGAGAGTTGTCCTTCTGGGAAGCCCTTCGCTGAGAAACTGCTCGTTTTTCATTTTCCCTTTCTGTTAGCTCAGTTCCTCATCATCTTGTCAAGTATCTGCTAGTGTCCCCCCAGCTTCTCAACGCAGTCGTTTTGCCTTATGATCTCCTAGCTTCTGGATATGTAAATTGTTCCTTGGAAAGCCCTGGTGTCTTGGCCTCATGTAGGCTTTGCTACATCACTCAGTGTAGGATGAGTCTACGTAGCTGACTTCAAGGACTTTGTACTATTCCACAATTTTCAAAAAATCCTCTAAGTTTTCCTCTAGCTGCTATTAATTAAATGGAAGAAAGGGGTTTATTCTTTCATTTGTTGAGATAATCTTGGTTTAGTAAAAGTGACCAGTAGATGAGCGTATGGGATTTCATTGTGCTAGGATTTTACAACTGTGCATAGTCTTTCTTGGAGATTAAGATCTTGGACCTGAGGAGCACAGCCCAGCTCATGTGTATTAGCATCCATATGTTCAGACATGTCCCGATTTCTTACTTTGTTGAGATAAACTAGGGACTTCTGGTCAAGCTGTTTCTAAAAAATGGCCAAGGTTTAGTGGTTGATGAAGAATTATTTCCCAGAAATCTTAATAGACAACAGCTTTCATTAGAGGTTGTCCAAGGTCTGTGGGACCTCTGCTAAACGGATTCCTCTGAGCTACAGGTAAAGCGAACTTGAACCCTCATCCTCATTAAGCAGTGAGGAGCTTGACTTGAGTTCTGACAGTTTTCAAGCAGCATCCCACAATTTCTCTTATGTTCTCAAAATAAACACTCAGTTGGCTTTCTCAGTTCACCAGGAAAAGCTCTTCCACCAAATGACATGACTGCAGTGCAGGAAAGCATGAAGCACACCTCAGACCTGCCAGCATTGCCAAGTTATGCTGACACCAGGAGCAATGGCAGTGCCAGCGTGACTGCTCGTGTCCAGAAAAGTGCTCAGATTTGTTTAGTACTCACATAGCTTAACCATTTAGTGGATACTGTTGTCTTCACACATCCCTAACATGTCCCACTTTACTTGGCATTTGTGCTGGCAGATTTTTACATTTTTTTCTTAATTCTTCTGTTCCACTGATTCACTTGATTATCAACATAATAAGATATAAAAGATCGAGCAGGGTCACAAGTAAGACCTGTGAATTGATGGGAACCTTCTCATAGAATCACAGAATCATTAAGATTGGAAGAGACTTCCAAGATCATTAAGTGCAACTGTCAATCCAATGCCACCCACTAACTCATGTTTCCTAGTGCCACATCTACATGTTTTTTGAACACCTCCAGGGACGGTGACCCAATCACCTCCCTGGGCAACCTGTTCCAATATGTGACCACTCTTTCAGCGAAGAATTTTTACCTAATGTGCAATCTGAATCTCCCCAGGCACAAGTTGAGGCAATTCCCTCTACTTTTATCAGTAGTGATTTGGGAGAAGAGACTAACTCCCACTTCTCTCTTCTCTTGGAGGATTCAGGTTTCTAATAGCAAGATAAAGCTACTTTTCCTAAAAACAGTAGTCCAGGCTCTCTGCTTGTATGAAGATGCCAGTGGTGAAAGGTTACCACATCTTTCAATGAACAGAAAACTAGGGACTGATGTTGTTGAAGAGGCTGAAAGTCGTTCAATATTGTGCTAGCAAAAATATTGGGAAGACTAACAAGATGTGATGGAAATGGCTTAGGAGGCAACAGGACGCTGAATAAAAAGAGAATAATTGTGATTGTCTAGCAGCTGTGCAGAGCACACGGTCAGCGACAGACTCTGAAACGTGCTCTTTTTCGATCCACGGTCACGAGTCCATTGGCACGGACAGTAATCCAAGGGGTCTCAGAAAGCCAAGGAATAGTTTATTGTTTCATCAGCTCAGGTTTTCTGATGTAGTTAAGTTGGTATGTACTCTGAGCCTCTGAGAGTGTCCTTACATTCCCACAAGGAGCCCTGGCACCATATGGAGCCCATGTGTGCTGTGCCTAAGGAGCGGTTCCTCTGGCAGGCACAGCCTTTGTTGACATTGATCAAGGTATTGATCTTGGGACTGTCTGTGAGACTTGGGACTGTTTTGTGGAGAGTGATGTTCGGCTGTCGTAGAACCTGGAATAATCAACTTATCTTAAAATACATTGTGGCCTGCACTGGAGAGAAAGTGAGGTCTTTTATTAGACCAGAATGGCATGAGAAAATTACGTTGCCTCAGATACCCACACTGGTATCTTTTCTGGTCACTGTCTTCCCTTGATGTCTGGTGGCCATTTTCTTCAAGCAGTGGCAAGGAAGATTTTAAACTCTTCAGCTGCCTGTAAAGCAGGCAGTTGTCTTTGTTTTTTAATTCTACCCAGATGAAGCGAAGAAGAAACAAAAGGCTACTCATGATAAAGAAGGACACAAGAGGAACAAGTGTGAGGTGCCACTAGAAAGCGCTTAAAGTGAAATAATTATACTTTAGAGCAACAAAGGTCTTCTTAATCTATTTTTCCCTTTCTTGTTTCTCACCAGTCTCTTACTTGTGTACCAGGAGGTCAGTGTGATAGTTTTGTAGTCCTCTGTTGAGTCTGCACTCTGGGAGGTTGTTAGCCCGTTCCCTCCAGTGATTTGGCGACAGCAAGGAGAAATGAGGAGAGGCCAGCTAATGTTTTAACATTTCAAACAGTGTCTTATCCTTCAGTCTTTGACTCAAATTTATGGCTTAATTTCTTCATTCCCTTAAAATTTTAATCTTAAATAAAATTTTTCAGCATAATAGTGTCTTAGGGGCATTTCTGGCTCAAGCCAGTATTAGCTAGAACATGTCTTTCAGCTGTGGAGTTTATCTGTTATAAACACTTCTGCCCCGAGGCTTTGATGCCTACTTAGTCCTGGATGTGGTTATTACCTTGTAAATGGAATCAGCCACGGATGATCATTATGGTATTTACATAAAATGCAGGGAAAACAATTATTTTGAGACTGGCTTGTAAGTTCAAGCATAGAGCGTGTTTCTAAGGCGAGTGTTGTACGTGGCCTGGCAATTGAAAAGTAAGCAACAACACGCCTTCAGAGAGATGAAAACACATGCCAAACACGGTCTGTCTTGCAGGGAGGTGGGGAGAGGGCAACTCTTCCCTCTGCCTGAGTCACCAGAAAGCTCAGTAATTGTCTGAAAGGGCTGTTTTCATTAAGTGCTTGCGTGCTGTGTGCGTGCTGCTAGCGCAGGCGCCCGGGTTGCTTCTGCAGTGACAGAGAAGACCCTCTGTGGCTGGAGTCCCTGTGTTAGGTATCAGCCATAACGTGACAAAGGGGAGGGTTAGGGAACAGGATCAGAGCAATAAACCTGCTCCTAATTGTTATTGATCGTTAGTACACAAATGACAAGAAAACAGTCTGCAGTCCTTCACTGGACAAGGTGCTTTCTTCCTTTAACACCTGCTGGCCACGTCCCCGATGTGAAACAGAACAGGAGGCAGTTATTTGTGCCTCTGTATACAATGCAGTGCTCAAGCAGCGACTGCTTCAGAGAGGGAGCGTAAAGGGGACTGGGGGGAGGGATTGATTTTTAAATCCTTTCCTCTGTAAATACCACTGTTTGCATCAGAGGTGATGCTTGGACCTCTTTGCTGCAGAACCTGAGAAGTCTTTTGCACTTAGTAACGTGTTTTGGCTCCAAATAATTCTCTACTCTTTGAGCACTGCTACGAGTAGATTGTCAATCGAAATGTGATAGGTGCTCGAGAATTCCTCCCCAAATGTAGGCTCCTTAGTCCGAGTACCGGTGTTTTGGTCCGTATCTGTGTGGCTTCTGAAATGTTTAACAATATTCCTTCATGGCTTTTCATCTGTAATCTGCTCTCTGCCCACTATCTCATTACTATTAGCTGTGACAAATGTACCAGTTATCCGAGCAGCTTCATTGTTCTGTTGTTTTTCTTTCCATGACCCTAGTGCACAGACAGATGTTAATTTCTCTTTTGTGTTAAAACTTGCCTCTGAGGAATAAGTTTGCCAGTACTCAGTCTTTGGCCAGTAGAGATACTGAGGTCTCATATCTTCTGAATGCTTTGTCTCCTTTCATGTTTCTGTTAGCGCAGTGCATTTATAGTGGTGGAGTTCTGTTCTTCTGTAATGCCCAAGGAGCATTGTCCCCTGACTTTAGGGGAGCAATTGTAATGTGTTTTCTAAATGTTTTCTTTATTCCCAGGGTTGAGAAATGATAGACAAAGACACTTGCACTTCCAAGTGGGTGGAAACTGAAAATCATGCCCAAAAAATGCTGTTTCTCAGAAAAGATTCAAAATATGTATTGTTTAACTTGTGGCATAAACCAAATGGATTATGTAAGGTTTGTGGGCCCTTCTTTGGGATGAGATCACTCACTCACGAGCCTGTAGCTTCCCTACTTACAATATGTAGTGCTTGCATCTAAGATGTGATGTTTTCCCCACTAACTTTGACAAAGACAGTTTGAAAGCTACAGGCACAACTCCCTTTAGTTCTATGAGAGCCGCTGTTGTGCTGGATTAACACATCGGTGGCTCCAGAACCTTAGGAAAACACATTTCTTTTTAAAATGGCTCAGAAAACAACTGATTGATTTGCAGGTTACAAATGCAAATGTGTTTACTGTGAAGAAAAGTGACAGTTCACATCTGAATTTAGATAAACACATAAATTTGGCGGCGGATGCTTCGTTCCTGTAGATGTAGGTAGTAACAAATGATAGTCACTGCTTGTAAGACTCCAGCAGTTGCTGCAGGATGTGGAATACAAAAACAGATGAAATCATGAATCCTTTCATAGTGTATCCTGTCTTTTTTCTGGTAATGTAGCATGCCTGCTACTTTATGGGGTGTATCTGAAAGAATCAGCCCGTAGAATGTTCTGGAAAACGCAGACATCTGCAGCCTTGCATCAGAGGCCAACACAGTGTCTGGGATCTAATGTATCTTTACAGTACACACCGTGTCAGCGATGTATAGGCTAGGAATTGCACCTTCGTGCTGCACAGTCTGAAAAGCAGGTGATAGCACGTGGGTTTGTATCTGCAGCTCAGAAAGGAGACTGATGTGCGTGTTGTGTTTCCATCAAAGTAAGTGGCAAAGTTTCTGTTGATTGAGGTGGGAAATTGGAAATGATTCCCCTGCCTGGTTCTCCCAGAAAGGATGATGAAGTGGTGTTTTCTTTTCTGTTTTATACTTATTAGTTTCACAGCCAGATTACTGTAACTTGAGCTTTTTTGCCATACTTCTTGCATGACTGCTTCTGTTAACCACTTTTATTACTCTTTGGCCTGTTCTTCGCATCATGCGATTGACAAAATGAGTTTTACCTTTTTTTTTCCCCAAAGTAAACTTTGAGCGTGGAATACAGAAGGAATCCATGCCCAAAAAAAAAAGGCCAAGACGTTAATTGGGCCAGACTACAGCATTTAAAGTAACCTGTTCTATCGTCCATTTACCTCCCACGTGAAATGAAAACTCTATTTTGATCTGAACTGTCACAGATAATTTCTGCACATTAAACACATCCACAGACAGCTTTCAAATGGAGTTGTCACTTCCTATTTAGCAGGCTGGGGACTCTCTATTGTTGTCAAACCCTCTTTGCAAAAGCATCACTAAGACACCGATTTGCACAGCTGTGTGTAAGAGGAGAAATGGGTGCACAGCCTCTGTGAAACTCGGAATTGTGTGATGTGGGTGCTGGAATCTTCTGCAGCTGAACTTAGCTTAGGAGAAAATTCCTTCTTTTAATGTACTGTTCTTGAATGGATTTTCATGCTGTGTGCTGCTGTGGAGAGGGGTTGTTTTCAGTTTAACAGGGTTTTAATGTGACTAGTGATTATTAACATTTAAAAGCTAGAAACCAAAATTCTGTTATTTTCCCTGACCTCTGTGGGACCCAAAGTTTGGGCTTTCCTCTCCTCATGAATTTCAGGAATTTTTAGTCAAGCGCTCTGGGGATGTGTCTGAACTGTGAGTACAGAACTGCTGCCTCGGAGCGTGTCCCAGCCAAGATGCTGAGGCAAGGCTGCAGGACACTTGTTTCCAGACTGCTCTTCTGGTCGTGGCCAGTGTGCTCTGCTGGTGAGGTAGGCAGAAGCTGACTGGGATTAGAGGAGTGAAGAATTTGTTTGCTGTGATGAGTTGTCCTTTATTGCTGTCTCCACAAGGTACTCTGAGCACGATTAAGCAGCAAAACACAAGCTGTTGGCTTGCTCTTCTGACCTGATCCTGCTCCACCTCGCAGATAGCAGACTATCTGCTGATCTGTCTGATAAGCATGACTTTGTCAATCCAGATGTATATGAAAGGAGTGAGACACAGATGATGCTGGAGAGCCAGGATCTCGAATTCTCTCCAGCTGCCTGAGTCCTTTAGGTATCTTCAGTGCTGCAGCTGAGGTTGGGGGCAGGACAAAGACCTTGTTGCAGTGTGGAAACTACAGGAAAAAACAAAACTAAAAGTTACAGCCCAAAACGTACACTGGTCAAAGCAAACTGGCTGTTTTAAGGGCCATATCTTCTGTAATGAAGCAAGAGATACAGGCTGGGAAACACATTCTGTTTCTTAGCTGTGTGCCAAAAGACTTGAGACTCGTTGTTCAGTGTGTCTCGAGCTCCCTCCTGGAGAGGGACATGATGGGGAGGGTGTTTCTGTGTTCCCACTTTTGCCTGTAAATGTAGTGTATTCATGAATCAATTTTAATGGCTCTCCCATGGGGAGCAAGGAAAAGAAAGGTAATTTTGTGCATTAATGGAGAATATACTTGAATGGAGGAAATTAGGGAAGGGAAAATCTTATGGTCACAGCACTTATGTCAGTGATAATGGACATCCATGGGTTTTAAACCTTGGCTGCTGCAGCAAAAGTACAGCAGATGGAAGGGATCTCGCCGCCTTCTCAAACCTTGGTGGGCCAAATTGCTTTCCTGTCTCCAGGTGGGACTAGCATACAGAGCTGGACTGGATGCAGCGTATCCGACTGTCTCCTGATCCAGAACTGGAGGCTGTGATCCTTGTTTGTGTTCGGTTGGCAAGCTTATGAAGCTGAAGCCTAGAAAAGCCTGCATGTCGATCCTGCACTGGCAGTAGTGACTTTTGGAGGGTGCATTCTCACAGCTATCCTGAGCACAATTTTTAACATAAATTGTTTAAAAAGCAGCAAAAAGAAGTGGCTTTGTCCTGTCTGTCCAATAACTCTTACCAAGCTGGTACTTCTTTAAAATGAAAAACCTTGTATACTGTCTGTCTGCAGAGACTTTAAACAGCAGCAAGGCTCATAAACTCTGAAATGATCTTTGCAGCCTGTGCAGGCATGTTAACATTTTCCTAAGACAGCAAGCATCACTGTCAGGCATCCTGCAGGCCAATATTGTTTCCATATTGTCTCACACTCCACCACCTGCTCTCCTGATTCCATCGTTCTGGTGCGTGTGGGAACCAGACTCTCTTTTTAGTATGCATCTGCACAGAGGCTTCTGCACGGAGAGTTCTGACTGGGACGTTGAAGTGGTGTTTTGTTGGCAGGTGTTCCTGAGGTGGTCTTGAAAGGTTTGAAGGCCATCTCAGAACTAGATGGAGCCCGCATTGTTTAGCCTGATCTTCACCAAAGAATTGAGAAAGGTCTGTACCTTCATGTGTTCACCTGACCTCTCAGAGGTAGTATATACCTGTCCCTCCCCTGTGCTCCAGACCAGCTAGCACCAGAGGTGATGTGCTTGGGTAATATTGGTGTGTCCTTCTAAAAGCACTGTACCATGACAAAAAACCTCTTCAAAGCTTGCTCTTCTGCTGGTCTGCCTTCAAAACACAAGCAAATGTGTCCTGCAGCAATGGCGATTACTGATGCTGGAGACTATCCTTAAGTCGTGGTCACACCCTCATTCCAAAGGCAGTATACGGGGCCATTATCTGAGCAAATACAGTGGTGTCACTGAAAAGCCACTGATGATGATGAATTCTGGTTAATGTCGACAGCAGCCAGATATGGACATGATGGGTGAGTAAGGGATAAAACATTCACCCTTGAGCTCTGTGGGCTTTTCCCTGTAAGCAGGTCAGGGTTTTAGAAAAGCTCAAGCAACATATCAAAAACGACAGAAAAACTGGAGATGGGTCTCAGGGAAGAGGTAGGAAAAGGAGGCACGGAGAGAAGGAATAACATACCTGAAAAAACATCCTTTGTAGGGAGGGGGAAATCATGTGAAAAGATTTTTTGGAGGGAAAAAACTAAGGATTTTAACAATATCAGGAGCTTCTTTTACAGACTGGGAAAGAAGTGCTTGCATAGAGAAGGGTTATTTTCAGTTTGAAAAAGTCCAAGAGTTACAAGGAAAGCTGAATTACTTGCTTATTTGGAAAACTTCAAGGAGAAACATGTAGGAAAGCTGTGGGAAGAAAAATACTGCTGCTAGAAATATTCTTGATCTGCTGTGGGATTAGTGCATGTTCAAAACCACTTTCATATCAATATTGGTTTAGTGGTCTAAACTTCATTGTTAAATGGGGTCAATTTGATGATATTTTCTTCCTTTAAGTAACTTCTGCTCATGTGCTGTGATGCTGCTCTATGCCTCCTTCCAGTAAAAAGTGTGAATTCCAGAGATGTGCTGTCTGTAGATCAAGGTTTGGTGGTCACCCCTCATTAATACAAATAGCCTGTTGTGGAAGTAGAGGCAGTTCCAGCTCCTCTAGTTTCCACCAAGTGAGGTAAACACAGTGTGTGTTGTTTACTTACATTGGAAACGCAGCCTAGAAGCAGTACACGCTTTGATTTGCGTAGTGTGGGTGGGTGGTATCTCCTCTACCTGTTCCCCACCTTGATAGCACCAAGTGATTGATTATCCCTGGCTGTCATGTGTCACTGCTGACCACGATGAGCAGAGACAGCTCCCTTCTACAGTCAGAAGAGGCCCCTGCAGTGGGTGTGATGGAGGAGCTGTGGCAGAGGTTCAGCACCCCCTCCACTGTCCCCACTGGGACTGGCAACCGGACCCATGGCAAATATCCTCCCAGTGGGCACTTTCAGGAGTGATCTGAGGCCATGGCATACACGTGTCCTCAGCAACAGTGCTGGCCTCTTTTATTTAACTGGTCTTGTTCCTTTTAAAGACACAGAGGCAGTGGAAGAGAAGATCCTTGTATTCTTGGACTTGACTCAGAATACCTTTATCATCAACCACTCTCCCCAAACTGTCTTGTACTGTTTATGTGTCAGCTTTGACCGTGTTGCCCAGGCTGAGATTTCTCCTGGTTTTATAATGAGGAATAGGACTTTCTAGGTTTTTCTGTGTTAGCCCAAAGCCAGTGTCACAGCCAGACTCAGCAGCGGTGATGGCAACACGCAATAATAGCCATCCCACATGAGATTTAGATTAACTGCTTTTCTGTTTAGTTCCTGTATGTCTCAACTGCATGATCTGATTTGTTGTTTTCACATAATCCATCATTACTCGTTTGGATTAAGAAACTAGGTTCTACTGCAGCAGATGAAGAGAGCTAGGCTCCCCTACATTCAGGGTGGAGTTTCACTTTCTCCAGTTGCAGCAATGTCATTTTGTTTATCTGGTGTTTATTTTAAATGTGGTTTGCTTTTTCCAGCACAAAGATTTTGGGGAGCAGTGATGCTTCTATCAGAAGTGTTACTTTTGAGGCTGCCTTGAAGCATAAGGGGAACGAAGTAGTAGTCATGGCTGCAGACCTCCAACGTCGGTGGTGAGGGAGGAGGGAAGTGGGTGTTTCTGCAGCATGCACAGACTGTCTCCTCCATGTGAGGAAACTGCAGTTGTGGCTGACAGAGGAAGCTCTTGGGCTTGTAGGGGACAGCTGTGGCATCCACATGGTTCCCATCAGTGGTGGCAGCAACAGGAATAGGAGCTATATTCTCAGTGCTCTCCTTCCCCAGGGAGTGTAGATCAGGTAGGAGCAACTCTTCAGAAGGACAGAATCCTTTCCAGGGCTTGTAGAACGGAGTAGAGAGTTGCGTGAGGTGGAGAGGCTGCCTGTCTTCCTTCCCCACTCCCTTCCCATGCAAGAGAGCTGCAGAAGCTCTGCACCTCCTGTTCCCCTGTCTGTAAATCCTTTGCTCATTGTCCTCCCCCATCTAAAACTTTGTGGTCCTTTCCTGCCTTCCTCCTCTTTTGTTCCCCGCAGTCCACTGAAATCTTCCGGGCAGTCCCCTGGAACTCGCACCGCCGTTGCTGAATTGCATTTTAGCACCTCGCAAATGAGAACAAAATAAACTACTTCATCTTGATCGTTTGGGCAGCAAAATGCAATTTGCTTGTGTTGTTGCGGATCTTTGAGCCAGCTCTGGTCTGGACACTTTTATCGCTCTGCAATCTAATCTGCCGAATATCTCCAATCCTCTTGTGTTGGAAAAAACCAGAGCTGTAAGATAAAACAATAAAAACCCCAACCCAACCACCGTGCCAGCTGTGCATGCGTGCGCCAGCCCATGGCAGCGTGCACGTCCTCGTGTATTTCTGCGTGCTTGTGTGCACTGTGTAACAAACAAAAACCACACACAGCTCTCTTCAAGTCCACACCTAACCTGCTAGTGTCAGCTCCACTTGATAGACAGCTAAGTCAGACTCTTTTTATAGTCCATTTCTAAAATGAAACCATAAATTTTAAAGCCAGGCTTCATCATTGCAAAGAAAAAAGCTTTTCCAGCCTATTGATGAAATATAACATTTGATAGGATTTATGAGGTCTAGATTCAGAAGGATCATTTGCACAGCACTTAAAGCTGCTTTTTCCTGCCCTTTGCCTTCCCTCCTCCCGAGTACACATACCAAAAAAAGCCATTAGTAATGAAAAATTATTAAGGAAGATTTTTCATGATTCCATACAAATGTCAATTTGAGAGAGGGAAAGAAGGAGAAAACAGTTGCAGGAGTTCTGTCAGTAAAGGGGGCTAAGGAGAGCCCAGCTGATTATGTGAGAGGAGTGCTGGCTTTTCCTGGTACAGGCTTTGGGGGGCTCTTTGCAACGCGTGTGCGCACGTGTGTTTTTAATAGTAGCGGGTGGAATGTATTTTTTATCACACTGGGATATTCACAACCCAGTTAAAAATAAAAATGGCACCCAGCTTCTTGGTGTCTTGATAAAGTTTCCTTCTGGCTTGTATTACCAGAGTGATAATTTCAGAGGAAAAACATCTTCTGTAACTTGTGATCACAGTATCTGTCAAATGGTAGGAAATGAAGAAAACTGCCAGACAGTGTCAGATTTATTAACAGCTCTAAGAAAACCAAAATTAATGCGTTTCCTCATCGTGATGGGTGGAAGTGTCCGTGTGCTGTCCTTATCTTAACGGACAAGGGAAGGAAGCAGCACTCGTCAGTTCAGTCTCTCATTAGGCTGACTGCAGCTTAGTCTGGAGCACATGCAGGAGAACTGCGCGCTTACCAGGCAGTACCTGCTCCTAGTGATAGGACGAGGGGCAGCGGGTGTCAGCTGGAACACAGATGGTTCCACATCAATATGAGAAGGAACTTCTTCCCAGTGAGGGTGACGGAGCACTGGAACAGGCTGCCCAAGGGGGTTGTGGGGTCTCCTTCACTGGAGACATTTAAGACCTGCCTGGATGTGTTCTTGTGCGACTGGATCTAGGTGATCCTGCTGTGGCAGGGGGATTGGGCTGGATGATCTTTCGAGGTCCCTTCCAGTCCGTAATGATTCTATGATTCTATGATACCTGCATGCTGTTGTGGTTCTTGTTCAGGAGAACTCATCCTGCAGATGGCAAGAGCCTGCCTTCAGCAACATGCAGCCAGCTGTTGGGCCAGGAGCTTAAAGTCCTAGAGGGCAGTGTCCGGGACAGCCATACAAACCCAAACGTTGGTTGTCCTGCACCAGCTGGTTCTGTGACTTCCATTGGAAAACTCTAGTTCCACCCGTTCATAACCAGTCTTGAGCCATTTGGGTTGAAAATGTCTACGTAAGAGGTGTACTGAAGCTGAATTTTTATGGGACGTTATGACAGCTGTTGGAGGGGTGGAGGGGACGGGGGCTAGAGGAAGAAGGCAAGGGTGTGTTTTGTCTGTGTGATTCTTTCAGTAAGAGGCTGTAGTCTTTCCAAACACTGGAACAGGGGCTTTGCATTTAGAAAGGGAACCCTGGCTGCTCGTATGCCAGACTGTACCTTTGCCACCCCTCAAACATTGACAGTTTGACTAAATTATAAGATTACAGTACACATGATGGAAACTTGGCTCCTGACTTCACCAAAAGGGCTCATCCGGAGCTGCCAGAGCCTAGACATGCTTTTCTGGTGGCAGGTTCTCCTGGCTGCAGGGACTGAAGAAGTTCCTGTGCAGGAACAAATCACAGAATTGTTTAAGTTGAAGAAGATCCTTGAGACCAGCCATTAACCTAACTCTACTGAGCCCACTGCTGCACCACATCCTTGAGCTGCTTGTCTACATGACCTTTAAACGAGAATGGGAAGGACCGCCTTCCAGGGATGGAAAGGGTGAGCTGCTGAGAGTGCAAAATCCTAAAAAACACCAGGGAGGGCTGGGACAGGAATAGAAACAGAGAATTGCTGGAGAAGCTAGAGAGTGGGAAGAGTAAAGAAGAGGGTGCTGGGTCAGGACAGAGTTGTGGGCAATATGCGGGCGCTTCAGAGTAGAAAGAAGTTCACCAAGTACTGCAGGTTTAATGCTCTGCTAGATAGTTAGACATGAGCAGACATCTTTAGAAGCAGTGCAGGACAGGAGAAGTGCTGTTGGGTGTCCCATATCACCTGTGGCCACTTCATTACTGGCAGGTTGCTTTGTGAAATGCTGCTGGGAGATAGGTCTCAAGGAGTGTGGGGAGGAAAGCTGCTGAACTGGGAGCATCAGGAGAGGTGTTTCTGTACTAGAGCACCCTGCGGGGCAGGGATGTGCTTTTGTGGGAAACCAATAAATGGGTGGAGGAAACTGGTATCCTTGGTGGAGAGGTATGAAGGGAAATACTTGTGAACATCAAGATCAGAGACTGAAGGGAGCAAGATAAAAAACAGATGTGAAATGGTTCTTAAGGTGTGTGGTAGGTGAAACCACATGGGGGTCGTTGTTCTGTAGAGACAAATACGGACCTGAACCAGAACACTTGCTTTAGCATTTCTGGGAGTTTCCAGCCAAATGCAGATGAGCTCGTGCTTCCTTTTCCAGGTGAGATGTGCCAGGAAGTGATGGTGCGTAGTTTTGAAGATTCCATTACACTGTTTTTGCATTTTATTGTAGCATGTTTTAGAACAATTACTGAAAAGCAGTAGTGCTTGCTAAAACACCTGGAATTTACCCCCAACTTCTTCAAGTGGGAGCTGCTGACATAAGGAGCTAGAAAAGCCAGGCAAGTCTGAAGGTTCAAGAGCTTCCACTGCCTGCATGATAAGAAGTAATAAAGCTACACTGGTAACTTTAGGTTCCTGAGCTCAGAAGTAGTTCTCCAAAGTGCAGCTCAGCTTATAAAGAGTTTCATTCTGTTGACATGGAGCTTGTGGTGAAAGCTGGTTGAAGGAATGTACATTCCCCGGTCTTGGTGATCGTGAACAAAACAACTGTGCTCCAAGGAGCCCAGCTGCGTGGCGGAGAAGTGCCTGAGGAATGAGAAGCTGCTGGAAGGGTGGGCAGGGTGGCCTTGAAGGCAGCAGAACTCTGCAAAATCCATCAGCCTCTTCAGCATATGGCAGGGTTTCTACTTAGCAATAACCACAAGCTAAATTTGCCATGTTTAATTCCTGAGAGAAGCTAGTGGTAACTGATGTTATGACTATTGAGCGTGTTCCTGTGAAACTGCTCAGATCTCAGTTGTACTTCGGAAATACTGCCCTATCAGAGAACTCCAATGAACTGAGTTCTCTGGAACTCAGGATTGTCCCCGTGGTAAGATTATCATAAAATTCATAGCTCCTTGCACTGCTCTAGTGTCGAAAATACAATTAAGCCTGTTTCTCTTGCACATCTGTTAAAGGCTTTGTGTGTCAGGTTAGCGTGTGTTCAGAAGGCGCAAACTTGGGTTCCTTATATTGGAGGTAGGGTGTTCCAAAGAGTGCGTATGGGTTAGACTCCCCTTTGTGAGAAGCCCCAAGTGTTGTAAGAGCCACTCAAGCATGCTCAACGTTTTGCTGTGCGTTGTACATTTTACAGCTAGTAAAATACATTACAAATAATTTCATTTGTTGTCTTTGATTTTCTTGAGCTCATAGCTGGAACGGTAAATGCTTCCCTTATAAGGCTTACGTGCTTCACCTTGCATGTGCCAGTGGCTTAATAAGAACATCTGTTGTCTTTCTGTAGCAAATCTGATGATTTTCCTGCGCACGTAGATTTAGTCGTACGTATAAATAGAATCCAGGCGCTGGTAGACGCGTACGAAAGTGTGCGTCAGATTGAAATGGTAACGCGTGAGGGTTTCTGCGGTTCCATTTATGAAGTATCACGTTAGAAATGAGGCTGTGAAGTAGCCAGAAAACTTTGTTTCTGCAGCCAAAGGCATATGCTCGTACAGCCTAACCTAATTAGGTCTCTGATATATTCTTAGAATGGTCCGTATTTCATGTGTTGTGTCATTGTCTGCAAGTTGCTTTTTCAATATAGCTGGGCTTTCGTGTGGCAGAGTGTAGAAGACCATTGCTCCAGATGTCTGGCTCCTCTCACTGATTTTGTTGCTGTCTACAGCAGAATTTGAGTTTTAGCTCTACGGTGCAAATTCCCTTTGAATCTTTGGATGCCCTTAAAGAACATCGTACTGGAATATGTGTAAATGTCTACAAAGTACAGTGATTGGAGTGGCTGGTTTAAGAGGAGCTATAAAATGGTTCCAGCTGGAGTGCATTCTTGAGGTAAGCTCAAAATACACTCTAAATTGTCAGCACACTACTCAGGAAAAACACAAGAAACAAATCATCTTTAGTGGGCCTTGCTTCCCTTAATGCACATAACGACAGTGTAAATGGGAGCCAGTCAATTTTCAACAGCTTGTGTAGAATTGTTGGTAGGGTTTGCGTCCATACTGCAGCCTTTGTGAGCAGATGCATCACGCTGGGTTGCAGGTACCATTTCCGTGGACGTGACAGCATCTTGCCTTGTGTATCTGCCCATTAATATTTATATGGAACCGAGAGCTTTGGTCCGTGCAATTTTTAATAAACATTGATGGTGTCGCGAGTTTATATAGAGGATTCAATACGCTCCATCAAAATGGCAGCTCTAATTAGGTTCCTTGAATTAGCTAATGGATTTTGAGAAAGATAGCTTACAGAGCTCTTACATGGTCCTGCCATGGCAAAAAGACAAAAGGCCGCTGGAAGCTACAGACTTTAAAGCTTCGGAATTGCAGCTGACAGTTAAAAAGATAAATTATGTTTGTAGTTTTTTTTCCCGTAAAGGTCCTGATGCTGGATTAATGTCATCCTTGTAGTGACCATTCGTTAAAAACACCCCAAAAAAAAAAGAGCTTTACGGTACGGATCTGTTCTGGCAGCGAGACCGGTGCTTTGCCCTGATGCTCTGCACTTGGTGTGAATTAATTCCTTGGGGTTTTTTGTCGTGTCAGCGATATCCGTAGCAGGATTACAGAGAGACTTTTTCTTTTAGTTGAGGTTGAGATCTCTGCCTCACTTCTACCTCGGCCAGGTAGTATAAAAACAAACCATACAGAGGAGTAGTTGCTGCAACTGTGCTAGTGGCATAGATTTGCATGTGTGTAATGAAGAGCAGGATATGGCTGGTCTCCAGTGTAAAACTTTGAGAGGTAATTTCTGGGAGAAAATGGATAGTTACTCTGGGCTTTGTACTTCTCAACAAAATGTGTTTTAGAATGCAGGCAGCAGCATCTACTGTGAGTGAATTCTTAGATCCTATTCTTCTCTCTCAAGAGAGCGCAGAAATTAAGACTGCACAGAATTGGCACCTTCTCTCCCTCCTGCCTTCGCTTTGTGTGTGCTAAAGGGAATTCCTGAGGGACTCTTGAATGGCTAATTCATGGGAAGTCTGTAAAGTAGTTATTATTTCAGCTTTAGCAATAAGTTTAATAAACTGCAGTGCAAAGAGCAATAGTCTGCGAGTGAAAAAGGTAGCTGCCAGTTGCAGGCAGGTGCGATAGCCGTTAAGCAATAGAGCTACATTTCCACACGAGGGTTTAGTATTCAGCATTTGCTTTGTGGAATTGTTAAAGCTGCTGTAAATGTAGTTTGGAGGGCTGAAAATCTGCTGTGTTGATGTGACCTATCTATTGAAAATATGCCAGCTGCTTTACATCAGTAAAGTAAAATACCCCCTCCCAAGCCATGTTGTAATACAAAGTGCCAAAAAAGGCAATTGAAGTACTTTGCCATGTAAATCCAGAAGAAATTACCTTGGAGAGAAGACCCTCAATTAGCCCTCACATGTGACTTCTGCATGATGGATAAAAGACATAATTGATATCATCTTTAGTGAAGAAACCAGAAACTGTTGCATTGTCTAGAGGCTACTGAAAATACCAGGGAAATCTGCTTTTCATTATTCTCATTGTGCATTGTTTATAGAGAGTTTGGTTGTTGTCATCAGCCGGGTCCCTAATCTCCCTGCTTTCCTAGCCCTTTGGAGACACGTGCGCATCTCGGGTCAACAAGACAGAAGTCAGCTGGTCGCGTGCTAGCCACAGGCATTGCCATTGGCCAGCCCAAACTGCAAGGCATCTTTTATTGTTAGCTAAACTCTGGGGATCGCTTTCCTTGCTGAGGTACAATACGTTAAACAGAAAAAAGGGGGGGGGGGAAGTACTTTTCTTCAAAGTGCAAATGACAGGCTGGCTACAGAGAAGAAAACACTCCTTTTCCTACCTTCTTTCCTACCTGATTGCTACCAGCCTGTTTCTGTTAGCACAGGACCCAACGTATCTGCTGTTGCAGCGAAGTTAAACCTCAGTGTGTCAGTTTTGTTTCGATAAACCAACAAATTAGTCTGTATCTCCAGTTCTTTCTGGCCAGTTAACTATAATCTATACATGAGAGTGATGGAAATGAGAAGTGGCCTGGATGCTCATCTGGATGTTTAGGCCATCTGCCCCATCTGCCACGACAAGCAGGAAAAGGTGCTGCACGTTGTGTGAAATGAGAGAAAATGTAAAAGCCTGCTTTATGTCAAACCACTGAGATACTTTTTTTAAACAGTTTGGAAAATCTTGTTTGGAAAGTGACGCAAATCTGTCGGTCTCAGTCTTCAAATCATTCTTTTGATGCTTTTGTAAACGTATTATGAGCTATTTGGAGAAAGAGAAGGTTCATGACACTGCTAATTCATAGCGTACAAGATTCTCTTTCCTTCTTTCTTCCCAAGGAGTTTGTAGGAACCCAGGAATATCATCTTCTCTCTTTCCACTAAGCTCCTAATGTCAGGAGGTCAGTAGTGATGTTACAGGGTCAAAAGGACTCAGTTTACATCCAGACAAATGGCAGTCATGCGCTGCCCTAGGAGTCTGTGACCTTTTGGACAGAAGCAATTGTATTGCTTTTGTGTTAGCCTGGAGAACTGAAAGGTGACAGCCTGCGTTCTGATGAAGCATAGGTACTGCTTTGGGAGAGCTGTAGAGCAGGTTAAGACTGAAGGACTTTGGTACCCACGTTCAAAGAAATGCAAACCAGTGTAAAGAGCTGTCTCAATGTAGTTTGGTTCTCTGCAGCTTGCTTACTGGTTTTGGCTTTGTATGTGTATTCGTGTACATTGTGTATGCACAGGGTATAGTCGTGCCCACAGCAAGAAAGCAGGTGTTATGGAGAGCAACAAAACCATTTGCATGGTTCCAGCAGCTAGAAGGACATGGTTCTTCAGTTGAATCCTGAGGGTTAGGTGTATAGAGCCAGAGCCCAGGCTGATTCTGGCTGAACGTGAAAGGTGATTCCTGAGCCTGCAAGGCAGTTTCAGTGATCACAGAATCATTAGGGATTGGAAGGCACCTCAAAAGATCATCTAGCCCAATCCCCTGATGTCAACAAGGTGTCTCTGACCAGTCTGTCACTGCAGCATCATTCATTTACTCAGGTGCGTATGAAAACAACAAATAGTAATGTCTTCCTAAACTCTCTTTCTCGTGGTGGTTGACAAAGATGGCAGCTGAAATGCTGTCCAACTACGTCCTCATTGTAGGCTTTCTTTTCATCGCTTCCCACCATCCTTTTTATTCCCTCTTACTGTCAGGGTTGCAGAAGTGTCTTCATAAGCAGTGTAATGATACTTCATGGTAGGAACATGACAGCCGGAGCTGAAAGGGCCATGTATTTAAATATTTATTTCCTCCAACTTCAGAATGAAAGTTTCATCCAAGTGAAAGAGACGCTCCTACATCTCTTGGGCTCCCCTACACTCTCTGTCTTTGCAGACCACTGTGTTCCATTTGATGAATAAAATCAGTGTTGGTCTGCAGCAGATTGTGCATGGAGGAGCGGCCAGTGTCTTGAGTCTGTGAGTCACGTTTTCTCTTGGATTTATTTGTTAATGAAAGTTCCTTAAAAGAACAATTTATTTCTTTTTCTTTCCGTGTTTTAGCTTGGAAGCACCAGTTGTTTGTTTAGGGGCTGACAGCCAGCAGGGTGAACTCAGCTTTTGAAGAAGCCCTGTGCAGTCTCAATGTGTTCAGGAGAACCACTGGAAACAAAATGTTTACTGCCTCTTTAAAAGTGTGTTTGTACACAGCTTCAAGTGGTGCCTCTCACCCTGCGCGTGCTACACTTGGTTTTGATTTTGTGTTATCTAGGGAGCTGCAGTAAGAAGTCGCTCATTTTAAAAATTACATTTTTAACCTGACTGATTGAGATCCAGACTAGTAACTCAGTGGAAAAAGAGGAAGGAGATTTTATTGTGCAAAGTCTGAGCCATATGTATTAAATCCTGATGGCAGTGTTTTGATTCTTTGAGAAAAATAACTTGTCTGTCATGCTGGCTATATAATGTTATTGCTGTGGTGCTTGTTCATCTTTCTCTTCTGAGATGATGTGAAATTTCCCAGTCATGATTTACATAAAATTGCAGATGGCTGGAAGCTAGATCTGTGCCCAGTTCTGGTTTCAGTTTTTGTTTGGGATTCGGTTGAGTGACTGTTTTCTAGAAGGTCCCTTTCTGGTGGCAATGGGCGAGGTGGAACCCACAGAGCACTTCTGGAAAGTCCGGGCTCAGGGCAGAAGTTGGTGGTTTCTGGTGTTTGTTTCCCTGGCTGGCAGCACATCCTGAGCAGCCCAGCACCCCGGGTTCGAGCGACTGCACACGCTTGTTTCTCATCTTTGACCCACGCCAGAATAATCCTTGGACTGCTACGGACTGCGTCTGGCTACAGGACAGCTGATAGGGCTGTGCTTTTTCCTCTGCCGAACATTCATATAAGAGCAATTCTTGTGTCTATTTTTTCTGTTTCCTGAGAACATTCTTGCAGTGCAACTTACTCAAAGGGCTGTGGGCTTCCCTTAACGTTGCTTGTACCTTGGAATTTTGGACAAGTGTTCTCACTGTTGTTTGAAACCTGTTTCTGAGTCTTTTCTAAACTCTTGCTAATGTTTCTCAGACAGTTTTTTTTGTCCACCTAGACAGGATTTAAAAACTTCTCCCAAATCCTTCTGTTCCCTGAAAACTCTCCCATAGCAGCTGCTCCTGAGTCAGTGTCCTTGTCTGTAGTTTAGGAAATTGCTCTGAAATCAGTGCAAAATGCAAGGCGGTGGCTCTCTGACAAGCTTTCTGTGACAGGGAAGAATTTCTGAGGCTTAGCAGAAAAGTGGTGGTGGAGCGGAATGGCCACGGTGGGTTGTGAGGTTCTCTGAAGACCGTGTAGTGCAGGAAGCGGTGTCAGGAAGGGACGTTAGCACAGAGCTGTGGCTATGACGAGGACTCTAGTATTTATATCTTCTCGAGGAGGCAGCGCTGCATTAAATGTAAAGCTGCTGCAAAAGAAATCTGTCTGCTGCACTGTCTTGGCGTGGTGAAAAGCTTCAGCTAGTCTCCTTAATAGAGATTGACTTTGATTGGAGTATGGTTTTTATATTTCTCCTGTAAGTTCAGGTTCCTTCTCAGCATAAACAGCCATGCATCCAAAGCATTTGAACTGGTCTTCAGCTGCTGTTCCCCTGTCTGGCTGAGAACTGCTATCTGATCAAACCAATTTTTAATTATGTATTTATAGGCATCTGGGAGCATCGTTTGCTGCCAATGTGTGATCTTCTTTGCAAATCTTGGAAAATTGTGGTGGGGTTGGGTTTTTTTTTTTAATATTGCCTTATCAGTTTCTTTTTTTTATTACTGATGACTTCATTCTGTTTGAATTCAATGCTTCAATTTCTTTGGGGTAAACTAATAGATTATGTATGCGATATTTGCACAGTGCTGATTGAATTCATCTGGTGAGTTTGAATGTGCTTCATATATTCACATAATTGTCAGGAGCCAACTTGAAATTCAGAACCGTTGCATGAGCGTTGCACGGGGCATCACATTCATCTCGCGTACTCGGGAGTGGGTAAAACTTCATCGAAGCTGGAGCGCAGCTCTTCCCACAGCCAGTGTCTTTTACGTTTGTACCCATAAACAGTGATGATGGGGAAGGAAAAAAGGCTGTGAAGCTGAACTGTTTGCTGAAGAAAGGCAGCCAGTGTACTGACTTGACCCTATTGCAACGTGTTCCCCCCCACTGTTCTAACAAATTCTAACCTACCGGCCGTTTTTTACTAGGCTTGACAGCTGATTTGATGTTCAAAAGATAGTGGATCATTAAGTTTCAAGAAAATCAGCAGCCTGCTCGTGAGGTGCCAGGGAATGCTTTTGCTGGGGAGAGAACACTACGGTGTGAACCCAGCCCCATTACTGGACACCAGAGAACCCACAGGAGAGAAGCACAGGAAATCAGGCTTCACGGAGCTGCTTGTTTCCACAGAGATTATGCTTGTGTTTTCACACTAATCCAGATGGATAACTCTCCATGTGCTGCTATCTTTCATTCAAACCTTCCTGCTTGTTCTCATGAATCAGGATTTTTACTTTAATGCGGCGTGGCAGGGGTCTGCAAAAGAAGAAGTTGCCAGGCATATCTATATATATAAATAAAACCAGCTTGGTTCCTGCTGCACCTGCTGGCATTTGCTGGCTAGGTGGGTTCACCTACAGGAAGATCTGGAGCACAGGCTCCTGTTACTCCCTTTTACAGTCTATCAATCTCAGATTTCATTGCAGAAAGAGAAAATAACCTTACAAAACTGTATGTTATTTTCAGATTGCCCCTTCAGCCAAAATAACTGGAGGTAACAAAATGTGGCTTATGTGGCCATTAGACCACTGGTGGCAGCTGCTAACACAGTTTGCAGAGAGCTGCAGGGAGCCAGATGGGCTGGAATCAAGCTAGACTCATTGCCTGCGTATCAGCCTTTCCCTCTCTTAGCTAGCACTGCTCCTGGTAACGATGTTGGCAGAGCAGCAGGGACCACACTTTGGGCCTTATCTGTGTGTTAGCAGCCCTAATTAAATGCCTTATCTGTGCTCACAAGTGAAGTCAAGGGATTTCACAGGTATTGTATTGCTGGTGAGCTGTGGACCAAGCGTCACTGTTCTAAGTGATATCCCCATTAGACAGTCCTCAGTTCTAGTGTTTGCAAACTGGAAATGGTTCTCCACTATTTGACAGGAATTCGTGCAAAGAATAGAGGCAGTTATCCGTGGAAGGAACCAAGGGAAAAGAGGAATGTACTCTTTTTTTCCTTCATAGTCCACAGAGTTTGTGCAAGCCTTTTGCACTGCCTTGACAGATCATGAGAGAAATTTCATATGCTCTGGAAGAGTTAGGTAATTCAGGCAGAGAAGCTGGAAACCTCTGGGACTTTGTAGAGGGACTGGATAACTTAGAATCCAGGGAAGGCAAGTCATTGAAGTGTTTGATTTGATGTGGAAACCTACTGATGCTGCGAGAAAGCATTTCTAATCCTGCCTGCATATTCAGTTGTTTTTGCACTCTACATGGAATTTGTCCTCATGGCTAATTAATTCCAGTCTGGATTGCTGTTAGGTACTAGAAACTGCGTAGTATTGAGCAGAGTGGTGCTTCCAAACTTTTGTATGTGCTTTCCAAGTCTGGGTTGCTAAGCAGATCCTGTAGAAGGCTTCCCTAGGTTCTGCTGTACTCCTAGTAATGAGCGCAGCATGCAAGATGCTCCACGGAGCATCTGTGCCCATGTGAATAAATCTGTATCTCTGTAGCCTGCTGTTGGTGCGGCAGAGTTAAGGTTGCAGATCAGGAGGATGTATGAGGATGTGCTGCAGTAACAGTGATCTGAGTTCAGGAGTGACCACAAATAAATTTTATGAAGATTCTCTGGGATTGCCAGTAAATGCTACTGAGCCATACAGTTAGCATTCACCCCAGCACTGGCTACAGCAGGGCTTGAAATAGCCATGGGAACCTTGGTTTCATCCTTTTAAATGTGGCTTTTTTAAAAAAATAGGCATTTTCAGGATTTTTTAAATCCTTCAGTGTCTAACTTGAGCTTCCACAGTTGTACAAGTCCAGCTGTAAGGTTTTTGGAAAGCTCACCACGGTCAAAATCTGCAGAGACAGACAGTTTTAAACTTGAGAAGCCAAGCAGCTCCGTAACCTTTACCGTGGCAGTTTGCAGCGTATGCAGTTCAGCACGCAAGTGAGGGTTGGTAGATTACTAAGTGGATTACTGCTTAATTACCACTTTAAAAAAGTGCTGTCAAAACTTGTAGTGTGTTTTCCCATCTCTGTTCTCTCCTCTGCGTTTCCACGACTCCTGTTGTGGTCCTTCGTATCGAGAGGAATTTGGCTTTTATTCCGTGCTTCTCTGTGAATATATTTTATTCTTTACCTTGAACAAATGTGATTTTAGGGAAATTCCACATTTAACATGGGAGCAAAAGCAAACCTCTTTTTTTTGGCAGTTTATCATCATCATCATCATTATTATTAAAACTTGATAGCCATTTATGGCTGCTCATAGGAATGTTAAAAGTTTCCTTGTGATCCCCCATCTGTCTGCATCCATCTGTTGTCTCTTGTCTTGCACTGGAGTTGTTAAGGTCTTTGAGCAGGGATAGCCCTTCTCAAAAATGAAGATCAAGTTCACAATTAGCAGCTTTATTAACACAGAAAAGCAAAACCAAGTGTGACGGGGGCCGTAGGCACTGTGCAACACGGGAGATTCAGAAGTTCATAATCTGTCTGCTCCAGGTGTGGCAGTTCTCTGCGTGCTCACACGGGTGCCTGGTGTCACACACACCACGGGTGCACGTGTGAGTTTTACTGAGCGTGTTCTGTTTTTCCCAGTGGCTGCCCAGCTGGAGGGAATGCTGATCGTATCCAGAAGTTACGGAAGGAGTACCATCAGGCCAGGCGAGAAGGCTTACCTTTCTATGAGGATGGTGATGGAAGAACGCAGCCGTCAGACTACGAGCAGCATTGGGTACGTCCACAGTGTGATGCCAAGTGCTTTTGCTGTGTTCAGAGTTAGGAGAAGGTGCTGATTTCTTTGTGTTTTCCAGAAATCGTGTGTCAGCTTAACAAGAATTGGCGGGGGGCTTGTAGAAACAAAGAAGCCCTTAACGCCAGTCCACCAGAGAAAGCACTAGTCACATGAAAACTTGGGTAAAGAGAGCGTGTCTGCTCACTGATTTAAGCCCAGGTTTCTTCTCTTCAGGCCCAAGCTGTGCAGTCGTTGCCAAACTCTGTCATGTTTGGTAGCACCAAGGCTTTTCAGCAGGAGCTCGAGTTCTCCAGTAATTCATCCTGTGACTCTCTGGGTAACAAGTGCATGACAAAAACAGACTCTGGCTGTTCATAGCTGCAAAGTGAGAGAGAGGAAACAGAGGAGTGTCTGCTCCTGCCTTTCCTTTTGCTCAATGGACAGTAGCAGTCTGGCCAAAGCACATCCTATACAGTGAAAAATGGAATAATCTGCTCCTCCCCACCCAAAGATCTTCGAAGAGTCTATCAACACTATAAACCTGTGGCAGACGTGCTGTATTCCCTGTTTTATGTCTGAGAGTCACACTCCACAGAGACACGCTGTCTGCCTGGCCACCAAAGAGTAACCTGTGCAGGAACTAGAGATGAGATGAGGAGTCTCAGATTTTTGAATGTATTAAGTAAAGGCAACAGCTACAGTTTATTGGATCACAGCTGTGGCACTCAAGGGTTCCACCTGAGCAGGTTTCAGATTTGGAATCTGTCTCTTTAGAAGTAATTATAATCAACCTGCATTCAAAAATGTAACTTTGATAAATGCCATTTATGCTAAATTTGAAAATTCAGTTTGCAAAGAGACAGAACTATGTTAAAACCCTCAGAATCTAAAAACACCTGAAGTTTGAACCAACATTGTTTGGTTTAATGTCCTCCAAGCTACCAGTGTGAATGCTGAAGTGAAATCTTCAATAACTGGTGTCTTAGCCCAAAAAAAATCCTATGCAAAACTGGGCAAAACTGTAGTCAGAAAGAGAGAGTTAAAAGGGGTGTTTCTGCATAAATTATCATATCTATTTCTTCATTAACCTCAAAATGGTTGTATATACCCTTCTGATTCAATTGCCAGAAGCATCACCTTTAGCAAAACAATTCTTTCCTTAGAGCAGCTAGCTTTCATCTACCGCCTTCAGTGTTGTGACCCCAAATTAGTGACTGGTGCCACTGACATTCTTCTTGGGTATCTTTTATGAACTAAAAGGACAATATGCATCAAATACGGGTTCTGTTGAAATTGTGCGGCGTAAATGTCCTGGCAGAGGTCCTACACTGGGACAGTGGTACCTCTTCAGCAGCCTGAGGATTTCTACTTCTTATCTGAAACTGATAAAGCTTTATTAATCCTCAGAGGAGGCTGAGATTTATGGTCCAGTGTAGTTTCCTAAGATTCACAAAGGTTTCTTCTAGGTAATCCTTTCTAAGCCTTTCCTATTAGGTATAATGCCCAGAGATTACTGATTTTCAAGGCTTTGCTTTTCCTGTGTGGCAAGTTGTCCTTAATCAGAGCACCTGAAAGGGAGCTCTAAGTATCTGATTAATAATAGTGGCACCAGGGTTGTTTTCTTTTTGTCCTTCCAATGCAGAATACTTTTAAATGTTTTTGTTTGTGAGGAACAGCAGCCTGCTCAAAAACCAGAGTTTACCTTGAGGGCTTTAATAGTCTGAAGTTTGTTGTGGCAGCAGTTCTTCTTGCTGAAGTGGTTTACAAATTTCAAAGCCTTCTGGTCTCTTCTCTGCAACACTATCGCCCATTGATCCTTTCAGCCTCGCTTTCATAGGCACTGGCTTTCAGTCTGGAGAACACCGTGACCACGGCTCGCTCTCTTTTGACTCCTGGCTGCAATGTCTCTTCCTGCACGTGGCTTTTACCTGTAGAATACACACGTTACATCAATCCCTTCAACCGAAAGGAAGGAACAAAAATAGAATCAAAATATGAAAAAGACAACAAATGTCTCAAAGCATCTTGCCAGGCAAGTCTTCAAGCTCTGTTTGTTAAACCCATCTTGCCAGGCAAGTCCTCCAGCTCTGTTTGTTAAGCAATGCAATCTTTCCCACTTGGAGCTGCTGACCCTCAGCAGTTCTGTGGTAGCACAGATTGAAATACAGCGGATTTGTCTCACCTTTGCCCATCAGTGAAGTGGAGTGCTGGTGATTAATTGCATCGTTATGAACAAACGAAAACTTAGGCTAATCTTCAGGATGTCAGATCTTTCTTTAAAGAGTCGACAGACAGCTGAGAAAGAAAACCTTCTGGTTTAAGTTTTCTTCCTTCCCACAGACAGTTACGGCACCAGGGAAGCTGCAGCTGGAAAGGAGATGCTGAGTCTCCCTGTGTATTTTTAATACTGGATTAGCTCTTTCAGTGCTTTTGTCAGCTCTTTCACCTCAGCCAGCTTTCCTATAAGATGTCTTTCTAATGTACAGCAGCTGCTGTAATCACTTCCCACCATCTCACGAAACATGCAGATAAGTTGGGAAAAAACAGAGGATAATTCAAGAAGACACTATCCCATCGCAAATCACCAGCCTCAGAAACGGGCTACGGGTCTTGTCCCCTACAGAAAGTATCTGAGAACTCGTGAGGCAAATTTCTATCTGATAAAGATGACATTGACAAGTGGCCTCTAGCTGACACTGTAATGGGACAGAATTTCTAATAGAAGGGATGTTTCTAACAATCTACTTTTTTTAAGTGGGTTAAATCAAGTTGAAGCGCAGAGCTGGCTGAAAAGCTAGCATTGTAAGGGAGAATGATCTCATGACAGGCAATTTGGATCCATAAATGTTTTAAAAATAAGGTCAAAAATTCATTTTAAATAGGCCCGCTATTCTCTCATCATCCATCCCTCCCCCCCATCCCTTTTCCAGTTCTCCTCTGCTGTTCTCATCTGTTGCTGGAGGAATTTTTTGCTCTCTTGCGCCTTCATTCTGCTCTCCCTTCCCCACAGTCTGTTCTTTCTCTTGTTGTAAGTAACTGAATAATTCAGTTTAGTATGTCTCCATAAACAGACACATGGATGTATAGCACTGTCTGTGCCATAGAGCCAGATTCTTTGAAATTCTTTGCCAGTCTCATTATGCTTGGGTTTGTTACTGAGTCTTGCATCCTTTGGACTCCTCCCCGCCGCCCTTTCACAATTGTAGCTGGGATAAACGACAACCCAAGTGCCACAGGGTGGATCACAAGGCTGCAAGTACGCTTCAGGATGCCAAAGCGCAAGCCGACGAGAGGTATAAATATGGTCTGGGAAAATGAATGCCTGTTGTTGTCAGTGTAACGTGAGATTACCCTAAACTTTGTGGCATGTAGGGTGTATTGGCAAGCGTTAGCTGAAGGCATTAGGCACGTGTACGCCTGCTCGTGTCTTAGTGGGACATCAGACAGTCGGAGCGCTCGTACGCGTATCCTATACAAACCTAATCTGGGTCTGCAGAAAGGCACATCGTGTGCCTGTGTGGTGTTATCACATACTTGTGGTATCAGGCAGACCCCCGAGACCCGTGTCAGCAGTAATCTGCCAGAACTTAGCCTCCGTAAGACTTGGGGGGCTTTTTCACGGTGCGCTCCTTTTCAAGGCTTTGGAGCCACAGATAACAGCAGATCATGAGAAGCAGCAAAGGAGCTGTCAAGACAAAGCTGTGAAGTTAGCATCTGCACTTGTATTTAAGGGCATTTAAATAATAAGGTATTAATCATCTATTTGAGGATTTACTCAGATTGTCTTACAGACCTTGTACAAATCCAGTTACTTAAACCATCAATTCTTTCCTTCAGGGTGGCAGTAAATCCTTGAAACTTTATCTTTCTAATGTGCGTTCAAGGATGACATGTAACGTCGGCCACACCGCAAACAGTTCTTCACTTGTTAGTGACCACATCAGCCTCACTGGACTCCACAACCTCATGTTGAGTGGTTCTAAAAGCCTTTTCCTTATTTGCAGCTCAGATTTGCAAGCTGATAAATATCCTAAATATGTAAGAAAACCTGTCTCCAGATACGAGCTGTGAACACTTTGCCTGAAAGGAGTCAGTAATGTACTGAGTTTTGTCAGTTCCCAGATGAGAGCATGAAGGAAGAATCATGCCTGTCCGTGTTAAAGGCCAAGTACTTTATTGTGTGCCTGGCAGGGATCCAAGCCTAAAAATCAACCAGAACAAAAGAAGGAGCGTTAAGAACTGCATTATTTTTCCATAATGTGTCAAGGGGTTCTGCGCTTGCTTCAGATTGAATAAAGAGCTGTTTGTACTTCTCATGATCAATTAATTCCAGGTTCAGGATGTTGCATTTCAAATAGGTTGGGTTCCCAAAATGCACAGACGTTTGTGTTGGACCGGGGTTAGAAACCATAATTCCAGCTTCTAGAATAATAACATTCCTGTCTTCTAGCGCAATGGGAGAAGCTGACAATTTTATGTGCTGTGTGAAACCGTATAGCAGAAACTGCTGTGGGTTCCAGCCTTCCTGAGCCCACAGAATGTCAGTAGAAAACACTGAGGTGGAAGATTTAAAAAGGAGGACGATAACTTGTTAAAGTACAGCTGCTCTGAAAACCACGGATCAGAAGTACGAGAGAGTATGTAAATATTTTACTGAGATGTGTGATAAACTTAGCAATCAAGGAGCTTTAATGCCACTACTTATCTCTGTATAATGAAGGTTTCAGATTAGGTTATATTCTAAAGAACTGTTCAAACTAAGCAGAGGGATTTTGAAATATATGGGCTGGCTTTTCGGGTTAGATTTGGGGGAAATTATTTTGGAGAAATCCCTGCCAAACCCCATGTGAAAAATAACCTATTCCAAATGGCACGTGCAAGGAGAGCCAAATTCAGTTCCGTCGGCACTAGTAGTAAAAGGTGGCTCTTATAACTCGTCTGGAGTCATTCCTCCTTGCACAAAGGTTGAATTTGGCATAGATCATGTTAGCATGAAATGCTCATGCCTTCACGCTGACACTGTGTGCACACCGTTGTTTGCCAAAGGGAACGGCTTCGGTGCCGCATGTCATCAAAGCCCGTCGGTACTCTTCCTACCCTACAGTATTCCGTGAATTCCAGAAATACACGGTGTCATCTAGTCCACATCACACAGCTGCCCTTTGCTGTGTTTCAGTGCAGGGGGGTGATTCTGAGCTGGACAAGCCCTGAGCATTTCTTATACACAATCACAGAATGTTAGTGGTTGGAGGGGACCTTAAAAGGTCATCAAGCCCAATCCCCCTGCCGGAGCAGGATCTCGTACAGCAGGTCTCACAGGAACATGTTCAGGTGGATTTTTAATGTCTCCGGAGAAGGAGAGTCCAGAACTTCTCCAGGCAGCTTGTTCCAGTGCTTTGTCACCCTCACTGTAGAAAAAGTTCTTCCTTATCTTTTATGGAATCTCCTGTGCTCCAGCTTGCACCCATTGCCCCTTTTGCTATCATTGGATGCCACTGAGAAGAGCCTGGCTCTGTCCTCCTGTCACTTGTCCTTTCCATATTTATAAACATTAATAAGGTCACCCCTCAGTCTCCTCTTTTCCAAGCTGAAGAGACTCACCTCAGTGCACAGAAGTAGCTGAAGGAATTCAGACAAAGCCACACATTGCTGCCAGGCTGTGGCCATCCTTGCAGGCTCTCAGCACTGAGAGGCTCCACATTAACACAAGTGCCAGCAGTCATGTCCCTTGCAGTTAGGAGAGGTTCTTCTGATGTTGCCCAAACAAAGAACTGGAGTGTGGTATCACAGAGATCATGACAGCTGCCACAGAGCACGTTGATATGATACGAAGGGCCCTAGAGGTTTTCTCCTGTATCTGTTTTTCCTAATTTGCCAATTTATTCAGGGAGGCAAGAACCAAACCTCTGACTGGTCATTACGTTGACGAGAGGAGTTTGAGAACAGGTAATCCGTATGATTTGTATGTGGAGCTGTGTGCTGAACAGGTACTGCCCTTGTGCACCAGCCAGGCTACACCTCTGCGGGTTTTGTGCTTTGGGACACAGCTGAATGGGCACACAAACAGCCTTTTCAGAGCCAGGCTGTGAGCTGGCTTCACTGTGGTTCCGAGTCGCATGGTGGCTGGGTCTTTGCAATTGGCTGCAGGTTTGGCAAGTTTCTGCCGGTGCAGATGGGCTTTACCAGTTGTCTGCCTACTTGTTGATCCTCCACAGATTTTGATTTTTAACAGGGACCCTTTGCATGTGGAGTTGCTAAAGCTGATAGTTTGCACTTTGAACCTTCCCTTCCCCTCAGTGATAGGTACTTCTCCTTGACAGCCTGGTTCCGACCCTTAGCGAGTCGGTGCCCCACATACCACAGAATCAAGTACAGCTGCTCATGGGTTTGAGTGCAGGGGAGGAGGGGGAGAAATGGGTTTCCTTTTAAAATTGAACTCCTCTTCCTCAGGCCATTCAGAAAAGGCCTGCTTCAGTTTCTGAAAAGGGGTCCCATTACAGCATCACTCATTTTTTAATCACGAGACAAGTCTGTAATGCCATTGAAATTCACGTCTGGAGCTAAGCATGTGGTTAGATATTTATTAGATGAGACCCGACATCAGGCCTCAAACCTGACCCCTTCTCAGGCACCAGCTTTTCCCTTTACTCCCAGGTATCTGGAGCATTCATCAGGTAGATGCTGATATGGTTAACAACTTTCTGAAGTCTCACAGCTTAACCTCCCTGGGCTATGCTCTTGTTCAGTGTGTTGCTGATTAAAAAGAGATCTCTTCCCTAAAACATACAGAGGATCCAAAGAGTTGCCTAGTTACCGTTGGCCCAGACAGCACCCTCTTTCCTAAAGATGCTGGTCACTGTCCAGCTCTGCCAGCTAGAGATAACATCTCACTGAAGCAGGCAGCAGTTCCAACAAAGGACTGCAAAATTTGTCCATTTAACATAATGGCAAGCAGAATGACCTCAGTGAAGCCGTGGTTGCCCAGTGTGTGCAAGACAGGGTCGGGCTTGAAAGAAGCTAGGTCAAGCCATGCAACTGTGTCGTTGAGGCTCTGGCAGAGTACAGATCCTTTATTTGTGATAGTTAAGTCTGCGACAGAAGCCAGCTGAAATAATGGACTTTTGATTACTTTTGCTTTCTGGATCAAGTTCTTCTGCTGAACATCCATGCTGCGCTTCTCATTATTGCAGCACCACACCTGAGGTGGAGGCCTGGGCTCTTCTTGAGTTTTGCTGAAGTTCCTCACAGCAAAATGCGTTAGCAGAACCGCTTGGCGCAGTCTCCACAGCAGGAGTGTCAGTGCTCTGGCTGCACTGTTGTCCCACAGTTAGAAAACACTATAAAGTTCCTGATTTCTTCACAGCCAAGGTGTGAAAAGTCATTAGAATGTATGGCTGGGTGTGGGTATGAGCAATCATCTAGGAATACAGAAAGGCTCTGTTTTTCTCAACAAACAGGCGACGTCGTTATAATTATTTAAAATGAAAAAGTCACTGACTCAGGCATGGAGAGATTGTGAGGATAACTTTATTAGTTCCCAGTCTAAGGTCTGTAGTGCAGATGCTAATCTCATATCAAGACTGCATTCAAATCAAGTACAAAATATGGGAGAAGCGAACTCCATTTACCCCATAGGGCTGGTGCTGTCGGTGAGTTTGGCTTTTGTGCTCAAGGCCCGGTCTTTTCAACGTTCAACCTCAACTCTGGCTGTTAAATAACACTTGGAAAAAAAGATCACCTGAAACAGACTCCTTTCTATTGAATGTGCTGAGTTTTGAGAAGTTCTGCAGAAGTTAGTGATGAATTTCAATTTTGTTTACTATTTTTTTTAAAAAAGCCACTTCCTTTAACACTCTTCCTCTATTTAGTACATTGGATTTGTAAGCAGGAGTTTCCCAGTGCAGAAAGGAGTCTGATAAAATCCTGCCATTGTGAAACCTCCTCTGAAGGTTGATTCTGATTATTTTTTTTCAGCTGTGTTTTTGAGACACTTGCTGTGTGACTGCATTCATTAGCAGTAAGAAAGCAGAAGCAGCAGATAGTGCTGTCTCTGTTTTGTTGCTTTTTCCTCAAGAAGCTATCTGGCTGCAGTGTTAAGTGTTGTATGTCCCAGTATTAAATAGAGCCTTTCTGGCTGAACTTGTGTCATAAGTCCTGTAGGATAGGAGACAGAGTCTTCTGTAATCCAGGTGATATTGGGGTGTCTGCCTTCTAAGCAGAAGTAGGAGTTCTAGCCCTGCTGTCTCCAGAACAGTCTTGCTGTTCGAAGCAAATGGTATGTGAATTCCCTCGGTGGCCCAGGGAATACCACTAGGTGTTCCAAGAAAAGTCAGAATGACAGATACCTAGAGTGCTATTATGACTTTGAAGTTATGAGTCAAAACAAAGTGAGCAAATTGGAATTCTGAGAGGATCCAGAAGTTTCTTGTGTGTCAGTAAGCATGGTTAGATCGAATTAAGTTCTGCGCGTTATGGTTGTACATCTCCTTCAAGATAAGATAAACATTTAGAATTTCAAGGATGTGCCGGTGCCTTCCGTCCCTGGTCTGCCATCATCAAAAGATCTTTCTACAATCTAAATGCAGTCTTTCCCGTGAAATAATTATAGAGGAATTTAGCAAAATACTAGCTAGTGGTACCCACCGGTGGATCAGTATTAACATTTACATTTGCATTTGAAGCTAATTTTGCAAGTATTTTTCTTAATTTGCTCAGAAGATATCTGTCAAGTTAGCAATTAAACTGTAATTTGGTCACTGAGGTGTTCACATGGATTAATAGATCTCTCTGGTAAGCGTGTGCTCCTGGGTTTGGAATAATAGCTATACTGCACGGTAGCGTGACCCCACTTGAGTTTCGCACACACATGCACAAAATCAAATTCCATCACATTTTAATGCAAATTTTACCTTTGCAAATGATGGCCTGAAAAGAATGAGTTTCCATGGTAACCTTGGGGAACACATAACCTGTTTATCATACCTTCTCCACGAAGCAAGACAGGGGGTGGGGAACATGCTTTGATGTCAACTCTTTTTCTGTAGGCAGCGTTCTGCTGTAGCTCATGTGGGGAATTTACCAAAATACTCCTGTACTGTCCTAAATAAACTTCTTCCCCCCCCCAGCTTTCTTAGAGGCAGTCACATGGAATAACATAGGAGGGAACTGGAGCAGGCAGTATGCAAAGTGTTTAACTGGTCTTTCAGCTCCTGTCTGTAGTTTGGCAACTAGGTCAACATTCTGGAAGACCAATCACAAATTAGTACTTCAAACAGATCTTTTCTATCACTTCCTCTCTTCCTGCTTTCTCTCCATGCTTTATGTTTGGCCCTCAGGTATCCCTGCTGCCTTTCAAAGGCACTTTACGTTTTTTATTTTCTTGTTCTTCCACCTCACAGCTGAAAGTACTGGTTTAAAAATGCCTTGAAATATCTCTGAACTACATTGTGGAGCTATCACAGAGAAGTGGATATTGATTATACTTCACACTCAGTGCTGGCTTTCAGACTTGAGGTGGTGGCTTCTGGAGCTGCCATTAGTGAGTTTGATGGCTGCAGGCATCTGCAAGGTTGTGTTTTTCCTGCAGATGCACAGTAACTCCTGGCTAAAGGAAAGTGTGTCTGCAACATTTTTTAAGGTCATTAGGAGTAAGGAACAGATGTTCAAGTTTTTCAGAACGCTGCTTTGAAGTGCCATTTAGGAGTCAACTGACAAGACTGACCCTATAGGCAAGTGATTTTTGGGACTGGAACACAGAGGAACCATTGCCCACAGTTACCCATCTGGTATCCATCTGGTACCAGCAAACAACAGACAGTACCAAATCAGAGAGAAACTGTACCAACTGCTAAATTGGTATCAGCAAGCAAAGAAGGTCGCCACCCAACAGCAGTTGCAAGCAGGAGGAACAATGTCTGTAACATTTACAGACTGGTATCAGAAGATCCGGAGGAACCTGATGCCATAGCATATGGAAAGCAATTCCTCTCCCTAAGCCTGCTCATGCTGATGTTGTTTGCTCCATATTAATCCAGGTTTGGGTCTTGGCGGTTTTTTTGTTAACCCTACTGAATTTGCAGTGTGGAGAGCTTTTGTCAGGATGCCATTGAGAAAGTGCCTCTCTTTATAGCTTCTGTGTTTAACAGGATTAAGGTGGATTTAATACCCTGTGCTACAGACTAACCATTCACATTCTAAAGAGTACTGCTCCGGAGTGGTGTCCAGTCACAATGGAAGGAGTTTCAGTTGACTTTTAACTCCGTGACAATTTACTCACCGCTGTTTTGCTTTGATGTGAGGGATTGCTGAGGAGTGCTGTGGCGGGGGGCTGCTTTCCAGTCTTATTGCCATCTTCCTCTTCTTCCCTTTGTTCATTTTCCCCCTTCTTCCTCCTTTTCTTCTCTTGAAGCAGTGCACTGGTTTGTGCGGTAGCAAAGTGTTTAGAATGTAATAATGCAGCAGTGAGAGATCTGCTGCCTCAAGGCACTATCCCTTCTACTCTCAAGGACCTCCAGCAAGGCAAGGCATGATTTTATAGACAATGAAAGGGTGGCTCTCTCCCGTGAAGCTGCCTGCCTGCAGGAAGCTTTTCACTGTCTATTTCCACTACTTGCTCTGCAATTTAGTTGCATTCCCCCCTTCCCTCCCTTTTTCATTCCCTGACATACACATGCATAGACCCCTCAGGTAGACATTCAGCACCAACACCAGATGTAGGTAGATACAGCAGAAGAGCATTATCTCTCAAATATGTACATTAGAAACCTCAAAAACCCCCCAAACATTTTGGTTTTGCCATCCTCATCAGAAATGGAAATATTGATCTGTCCCCTCTTTGCTTTCCAGGTATTGACACTGTCATTTAATTTTCCCTAAAAAGAACAGAAGCTCATAGCTGGGCTGCAAAACATGGCCATTATAGCCTGGCATCGGTGCCAAGAACTCTGCTGACTTAGCTAGAGAAAGATTGCTGAAAGCCCCCGACTTTGAGAGAAAATTCAATTCCATTTACTTCATCCAGTGTCTCTCATGAAGTATTTTGAAATGCCTTCTATCAGGAGATAGCGTGATGAGAAAAGGCTTTGGAGAGCTGGGTATTCAGATAGGAAGACAAAATGAAACACAACAATGAGCTGGAGCAAAAGAAAAGCCGACTGTCGTTTAAAAGCAGTAATCATCTGGATAAGTAGTCTTGTAAACTAATTACAGTGAGAAGAGAAGCAAAGAACGCTAGACTGCGAGGAACGAGAGGCAGCTTGGTTTCAAACAGGCAGAGGTGGGGTTTTCGTGGTGGGGAAGGCACTGTGCACAGTGCCACAGAAGAGCTGCAGGGAATCAGCTATGAAATGTGCTCCCATGTATGTGTTAGGGATGCTGGGTATTGCCTCGTAAGTGCATCTCGGTGGCAAATTAAGTTATTCTCTCTAGTGGCTGGGAAGAGATGAATTACATTGGCCTGGTTCAGTGGAAGAGCGATTGAAAAGGCCCTCTGTACTTGGAAAGAATCAATGCTGATGGGTGCTGAGGGCTGGGGGTTTTGTTTTGGGGCTTTTAAGTTTTGCTCTCAGCTCAAGGGTCTTTGTTTGTCTCTACTCTGCCAATGGTTTTGCAAGTGAGGGTGTCGCAAATCTGGTGCTCATTATAGACAATTAAGAGGTAGAATTAACCAAAACATATTATACCACTAATAGAAAAAGAAGCCACCCACGGAGGCAGACACAGGCCAGGAAATGATCTCATTTTGCATGGTCACTAGAAACCATAGTCCTCCAGCACCAGGCATTGGGGGATCACAGAGCTAGAGTTCAGAGAGCAGACTGTTATCTTTGTGGGGCTGTGCAAAACCACTTTGCCACTTTTGGCTTCACCTCCATCTTTACTGTTTTCTCTGCGTAGGGCTGCAATATGCACCAAATGCTGAGAGCTTGTTTTCTACGAAGTTAAGGCAATTGCCATGTTTTTAAACTGTTATGGGAACAGCCTGTTTCCCTTTTAAAGTTCCCATCTGTGTGTGTGTTTCCCTCAGTCTATTGCCTTTGCAGAAAATGTTCTGCTCTCTCTAAATCTAAGCCATTAGTTTCACCTTCTTTAACAAGAGGTAGAGCATTACCGAGGAGAAAAAGTAAATCCTGGGATAATCAGCCCTGCTTGATTCCAGCGTGGAGCACTGCGGGCATCAGCTTTGCTGCTGTTCGTTGCATCGGGAGAAGGGACAGTGACTGTATGTGCGTCAGTGCGTATGTGGGGAGAGAGAGAAAGAGAAGGGGAGCCTTTGCGTGGCACTCTGACCGACCAGGTAGTGTTCTGATTGCTGAGAGATCATTTTCTATCTTCATAACTACTCGCCAGCAAAACCAAAATCATCAGTGACTCTGGAGTGTGTGTCTCTGTTGCTTACAGGGAAGAGGAAGGATGGTTTGATTACTGTCTCTTTTTTTCTTTAGACAAGGATGTTTTTCTCACCCAAGGGAAATGCCTTCTAGCAGCATGAACATAACTATTAATCAACACTTCAGCAATAATCAGTGAATGAGAAACGATGACCAGAAACCAAAAACCTACTTGCATAGCTCCTTTGGTGCTTTTCCTTCGAGATCACGCCCTCGCATTTCAACGTGAACAATTTTTATAAGATTAGTGCTGATAGATTGTGATTTTAAAAGCCAGCACTTATTTTTCACTTTCAAAAAAAAAAAAATCCCAGCAGTGAATGATACATCAAGATCTGCCTAAGTAATGTGATAAAGCCACCTCAATAATCTGAGGCAGATCCTCCATTGATGTGAACCAATAATACATCACGCTGCTGCTTCAGAGACGAAGATGCCAAGGCCGTCACTAGAACGCTGCGTTCAAATGTGTGAAGACGTGCTCAGGATACAGAGACGTAAATGTTTTTCCTGCACATCTTCACCCAAAAAGTAGCTAACAGCCACCAAGAGATGCAGGTGTATGTGAGCTTCGGGAATGCCTCCAAGAGGAATCAAATGCTATTGAATTAAAACAAACCGCCCTCATCAGTATTTGTGGTGCTTTTCTGAATCGGGGCCAAGGTACGTGGTAGTGCTCAGCAGAAGCTAAGGCTGAGGCTCTGCTAGGAGTGCAGCAAATACATTCCTTTAGCTCTTCAAGATTTTTGTGACAAACTTACTCATGGTTCTAACAGACTAAAGTGTTCTTCAGAATAATCTCAAAACAGGCTAGAATAAAGTGCCTAAAGTGAGTGTGTGCTTAGTACAAAGGCGGCCTGACATTCCCGGTGACTGAGTCTAGAAAATTTTAGGAGTCTACAAGACCACATAACGACTTGGTGATCGGGCTGTGGACCTACAGCCATCCGTTGATTCACTTTCCCAAACTGCTTACCGTGTGTTTTCTGTTGACAAGGAAATAAAGTTTAAATTAGTTGCCAGAGTACCCAGAACAGACTTTGAAGGCATCAAACCATGGCTGGAGAACCTTCAACAATTAAATAATTTACCTGTAAATAAAGTGGGATCAGAAAAGCAGGGTTTCTCAGGACCTGCCTAGAAGATACTACTTTCTTCCTTATTCTTGAAGGCTGCCCTACGAGCAGTTTTCCAACAGGGAAGGTGAAAGTGTTCCCTCTCCAGCGGTGGAGGTTTGAGAGTTCTCGTGAAACATTATGTTGGTTTGCCACTGCAGCCGCTCAGCGAAGTAAAGCACCACGAAGAATATCAAAAAGAAGTCTTGAAGGTGCTGCCTTATATCCAAACAATAGTGAAGCAGTACCGACAGGCTCACAGAACATTAGAGTCTTCTTTTGAGGGCTGCTTCTGTCATTAAAATCAATGCAACTTAATTAAAGCAAATTATAGATAGATACATCTATAAATAAGATATTAAAGTGCGCTGCTGAATATGATAATTGCTGCATATTTAGCAATCAGCGTGTGTGTTCTGCTTTTGCCAGGAGGGATTTCTTTCAGTGGAATCAATGGAGCTTTATTAAAAACCATCCAAATTAGAGGGAGAAATGATGAGTGTTATAATAACGCAAAATCACTGTTTCAACTTTCATTGCAAAACCAGGAAAGCAAAATACATCCCTCTTTGTGTCTGTAAGGAAAACATCGGGAAAATTCTTTTGAATTGTGGACACTGGTAGAATTTTTAATTTTTACCTTTTGATGCAAAACATGAAGAAGCTAGATGGAGGAAAACATGTTTTCTGTGGAAATGCTGGAGGTCTTGGGCAGGGGGGTGGGATAATTAGGATATGACAGCAGTAAGGAATTAAGAAGACCCCTTTGAACAACTTCCTCCATTTCACGTCCAACATCCAGTTCATTGCTTTATGTAACCCGCTTCTGTTTTAACAGCCACAGAGAGTGATAGTGAATCAGATCAGGCTCTTAAATTTTGCTTTCAGCCCCTAGGACCAGGCAGACCAGTGAAATGCAAAACAATTGAAATGGGTGGATTTTGGTGCTTCACCTGTGCATCAAACATCGAGCCCGGGGTAGGGAACAAATCCACTTTTTACCTCTCAGTTTTTCTTCAGTTTTCATTTAATTGAAAACAAAAACCAACTGTGTCTCAGCAGAGGGGAGACCTGAAGGTTAAAGGGCAAATTCCGTTATACCATGGCTCTTTTTGGCCCGCTGAATCTCAACCCATGTGATTAGAAACGCTCACAGACAAAAGAAGAGCTTTGAGAACAGAGGTCAAACCAGCGTCTGAATCAAGTCGTTTAACAGATGATCACAAGACTATTGAAAAATGTACTAAGCAACGCAGCAGCTCTGTGCGCCGTGTTTGTACAGACTTTCAGGCAAGAAGGAGAACTGCTGTTTTCAAAGCACTTGGGTGAGGGCAGAGCTGATACCTCCCTCTGCAGCCTTCCTGGGGTGGCTGCTGTCTTTTGTGGCCCCTGAGTCACGTGAAAACCAGCAGTATTGCTCCATTTCTTATGGGGAGAAAACCACAACGCACAAGCAACTTTCCTGGGTGCACACGGTGAATGAGTGAAAAAGTCAGGAGGCCCATAAGCTCTTCCTGTTCTCCCATCGTTTTAAGAAAGTCTGGCGTGACTCGAGTGGAATCAATGGGTTTTGTTTGGGTTCACAGGCATGTTGCAAAACTCACATCAGCCTTGATAGAGTGATGCTATTGCTCCTCATCTAGTGGCAGCACACAAACCTCATGTTTCTTTCTGGTCCTAATGATAATGTAAAGGTTTGGAGGAGACTCTTCGTTCAGCGGTGAGGAACGCGAGAACGATTAAAAGGCTGGGTGAGATGTTTGGTGTAGAAGTGAAACAGTGAATAAGCCTGGATGCAACAGCCGCTGTGTATTGTTCCTCTTCGAGAGTGTGAACCAGATGGCTTTTTTCATGTCGTTTTTTCTATAGCTAGTTCAGAAGCTTAAACAAGTGTTTAAACAAATGCAAAGAGGATCTAAGTTTTCTCTATGCAACTCCAAAATACCTGCAGGAGAGGGCATGGTGATTGCAGCTTCCTGAAGCAGCCGCCCTGGAAACAGCTCCGCAGCGTTCTTCTTCTCATGAGCGGTCTTGGCTCTTCAGCGTGCCAACTTCTTTTGGGGTGGATCTGCAGAAGGGAGCTCAGGTAACTCAGGAAAGAATTTGTGAGAGGAGGTAAAGCCCCAGGCAAAAACACCTCATGGTCCCAAATGCGTCTCCAGTGCTAGGGACCAGGAGTTGCTGCTGGCTTCCACGGCAGCTCTCACTTTGAGCTGTGTGGGAATGCATGAGAAAAAATTGATCCTGCCTTCGTGAAGCTTATTCTTTAGGAAAGATCACCGTAGTTGTTACTGTTCATACCCAATGGCTATCCAACCCCAAACACCTTGATCCATGTGAAGGGACAAGGGAGGCTCTCCTGCCAGCAGCAAGTCTTTTACTGTTTAACAAGAGCTCCAGGAGAAAGGCCGTGTAAGACAGGTAAGAAGGAATGAAATACACTCTCCTGGGAAGAAACATGGCCTCTTGCACTTTTCTGTACAGTTGACAAGGTAGTCTCAAGCTTCTGGATGAAGTAAACCCTTTCTCTGCTCCGAAAGAATTGTTCTTCTGCAGCCCCAGAATTTTCCTGTTGGCAGGTCCTAGACTTATTTCAAGATACCTGCCTGCGGGCGTGCTCCACTTGTTCCTTGTAATGTATTTGTGAATATTTGAATGCTCTAAGATACTTGTTTCTGGCTTTATCTGCAAGTGTGTGTTGACATCACCTTTTTAATTTTTTCCTGGAAAGCTTTCCTAAGGAGAGCTGGCAGGTTAGAGGTATTTGCTGCTGGTTTATCACTTCATGCACTAGAAAACTCCTCCAAGTGCCCTGCAGTTACCGTGTTTGTCAAGGACATCACTTGCACTGGCACCTGCAAAGCTTTTGTTTTCTCTCTCTTTACAGCTGCCTTTCTCTCCGTTTTGGATCTGCATGTGAAATGTGAAATGATGAATCTTTCTACGGTTTTGTATCTTGGACACAAATGTAGATTCCATTTGTTCAGTGGAGAGGAGGAAGCCCCCAGTCTGCATTCATTCATTCTTCTCTGCCTTTTGGCCCTTCATGTTGGTCCCCTACTGAGGGCTGTGGACTCGGAGAGAGAAGAGCAGTGCACAGTGTCCACACTGCTCCTCAGTCTGTGCTTCCCCCAGCCCAGTCCTGTCAGTGGGGACTTGCAGGGTTTTAATCAAAGATACTGGGGCATCGTAGGTTTGTGTTCTGAAGTGAGGCATTTCTATCGTCTAACTGGAGTGTTGTGTCCAGTTTTCTGGAGTCTTGTGTCCAGTTCTAGGCCCCGCAGTTCAAGAAGGACATAGAGCTGCCGGAGGGTGTCCAGCACAGAGCCACAAAGATGATGAGGGAAGTGGAGCACCTCCCTGATGAGGAAAGGCTGAGGGAGCTGGGTCTCTTTAGATTGGAGGAGACTGAGGGGTGACCTCATTAATGTCTATAAATACATGAGGGGTGGGTGTCAGGAGGATGGAGCCAGGCTCTGCTCAGTGTCATCTGGTGATAGGACGAGAGGCAATGTGTGTGAGCTGGAACATGGGAGGTTCCATATAAATATCAGAAAGAATTTCTTCCCAGTGAGGGTGACAGAGCACTGGAAGGGGCTGCCCAGGGTGGTTGTGGAGTCTCCTTCCCTAGAGACATTTAAAACTCACCTGGATGTGTTCCTGTGTGACTTGGTCTGGGTGATCCTGCTGTTGCAGGGGAATTGGACTGGATGATCTTTGGAGGTCCCTTCCAATCCGCAATGATTCTATGAACTTTTGCTTGCTAGTAGAAATTATTGGGGTTTTTTTTAAAGACTCAAACAAGAAGAATGTTACTAGCTGGTGCACAGAAATCCTCCTGCCCATGAAGGCATTGAGTTGTAGGGATGCAGCATCTTGCCTGTTTGTCTGCATGGCCACGGCTACGTGCTTCAGACAATCCATCGGGATTCCCAAAGGAGAATAACCTGCTGGTATAGAGGTTTCTGGCAGCTCTCACTTTCAGGGAAGGGCTGACTCTGAGGCTTTACCTCTCTTCAGCCTGTCGAAGGCTGTGCTGTCTTCTGCTAAGCTGGTGCCAGTTGTTCTGATCCATATGTTTATCCAGTTTATTAACTTCCTACTCTGCGCAGGGCTTGGCCATGCCAGTACTTTGCAGCCGATAAGTTTTACAGATTGTTTGTTGTTGTTTTTTGATAAAGATAGCAATGCTCTTCTTCAATTTAAGCATGCTGCTCTTTAATTGCACTGATGGGATGATGGCTGTTTCTGTGTTCATCTCTACCCCGTTATTTTTGCATATTCATGTTGTGCTTGTTAGCTGAGGCTGCTCTAGACTGAGAAATGATCTGCTCATAATGATGGCTCTTACTTAAGTTGATGTCGTTAATTTAAACCCTAAAAATACAGGAGCATGTTTTCCATCTTTCTTTCTGTTGTGCATTACCATGCGTTTATGAAACGTGTGTTTTGTCTGCCGTCGCGTTCCCTCTTTACTGATTGGGGTGTTGGTGTCAGAAGCTTTTCCAGCCACCTCCAGCACCTTCTATCAGCTCGTGCACCTTGCTAGTCGCCTTGTGCTCGGTGTCCATTCGGGTTCGATAGGGCTTCCAGGTTGTAATCCTTTTTTGATTAAGTTGCTGTTTGTCTCACTGGTTTGTGATTGCTAACTGTGTGGCTAAAACCTCTGCACCTGGACTGAGGGCCAGCTGTGTAGGTCCTCTTTCGGGGAAAGAGGAGAGAAGCTGGAACATTTTGATCTTGTTAATTACTACCTTTCAAGCTGACTTTTAGCTTTTGTTGTTGCAAATGACTGTAAGGAACTCTTTGCCTTGACTGTCTCTGAAATATAAATAACTTCCTCAAAGGAGGGGTTTCCATTTTCATTTCTCTTTTCATCGGGGTGGTATTTCTTTCCAGGCACCATTTTGCGGGCGGCTGAGAGCTGATACGTTTTTCCTGTCGCGTGGACAGATGGAGAAGGGAAAGGAGCAGGAATGGCTGAGTCTTCAATTAACCACCCAGAGCCAGAACATGCTTTTGCAGTGCATGGAGGGCTTTATGTAGGGTGTGGAGAGCGAGCCGTTCGATGGATCCAAATTAGCAGGGTTGTATATCCAGCGCCAGAGTGTTTCTATGGCAACTGTCTCTCAACTCATATATACAAACAGACCTGGCAGGGGGTATCTGGTCTGTAGGAGACTGTCAGAAAAGGGGTGTTTTCAGGCTGCAAAAAGGCCTTGCGACAGAAATAGTTTTTACTGTCTGGTGGCTGGTGTAAGTCTGGGATTGATGCTGGTGCCATTCTGAATAGGTGTTTCTGCAGGTCCACTGGCTGCTGTTACTCCCTCTAGGTGCGAGAGCGGTCACCGTGCAGCTAGACCCTAAACTACATGGCCTTTGTGCTGAGGGAACCAAATGATACTTTAATGTCTTTCCTCCTTATTCTTCTTCATAAAGCAGCAGAACTCTAGAGGCTCTCTTCTCAATGACATACCTCGTGAATTAAGGGAAATTATCAACCTGATCAAATTAGCAGTGAAGAACAGCCAAAGTGGCTATGGCTTTTCAACTAAGTGACACTAGCTTTATAAATCCTCTCTGCGTGCCGTGTTTTCTGATGGAAAGAAATGAATGAATGATCCATTTAGCCTACTACCCCCTTTTTGAAATGTAGGGCAATTACTGGTATTTTCCCTTGTCCAAAGACAGGCTCAGCTAAAGCGTGGCTCGTTTCAAGTCGGAGCTGGTTGCTTCGTGTGGCCTTCAGTTCAGCGAGGACTCCTTTCTGTTTGAGTCAAGTAGAAGGGAGTCAGCAAGAGGCCTGTGCTAAAGAGTTGTTTTCACTGTGCCTCTGGCATGTTTAATGAGTAGTGAGGTCCAGTTTGTACAGAGTAATTCCTAAGCTTGTCTAACAGTTCCAAGAGGTAGTGCCTCTCTTCAGCTTACGCAGTGGGTCCACAAGAGGTTGTAAGCAGAAACGTGTAGGTAAATGCAAGGTAACTAAAACTTATGGTACCTGAGTGTGCAAACTTACCCCGTTGTAGAAGCTTATCCATCTCTGCAGTGAAAATGGTGTTGTAAATAAATTGTAGGAGTGACAGAAATGGACTCGAACCTGTAGAATGTGAAAAACATGTTCATTTTTGTTTGATTTTTCTGTTATAATCAGGTATTTGCCAAAAGCTAGGTGTGATTTATTCTTTGCTTCTAATGAATTGTTAAAAATGTTTGAAAAGGCATTAAATCTTCCTTTCTGCTATTAATCTGTAAAAGGGGAAGGGGATTTTAAATGGCCTCTTATTATATTGCTTTATAAAAGTGCTGATTCTAGCAGCCCCAGAATAGAAATACATACTAATGTAGGAAACACCGAAGGCAGTCAGCGCCTCCCGCATTTATTGAGGAAAAGACTAATAGCTCCATTTTAACAAGGCTCTTAACACTTTGGGCCATCAGCAGGCATTGAGTGAGTGAAATTGGGAGAGCTCCTGTGTGCTAAAAGCATTGAAGTTCACCATTCTGTACCCCAGTTGGAGCCTTCCTGATAGAATTGTGCTCTCCAGCCAACTCCAGTTGCCATCTCGAAAACAAACCAAGTAGTGAGCTGGCATTTTGACTGAGTGCACTAATGCTTCACTTTGGAAATGGCACCAGAGCATGATAAATGCACTTAACTCCCAGCTGGATACTTAGCTTTGCACTGACATTAGGGAAGCTTCTGGATTCATGTGAAGAATGGAAGCAAAGCCTGTTTATATCACATTTTATACTCGAGCAAAACACACAAGTGGAGAAAAAAACTGCAAGCTCGATACCAAGATGCTACCTTTGATTCAAGTAGTTAAGCCACTGGCATCAGAAGGGGTGTGCTTAATTGGATTACATCCTCACATTACTGAATTTTAGGAGGAAGGCCAGGGAGGGAGGGAGTATCCCAACTAGCCTGAAGGTACAAAAAAAAGGCTCTGAAGGTTGTACCTGTTCTAAACAATTCTTTGATGCGGAAGCCTTTCTCGTTAACAGTGATAAGATGATGTATGGGGTTTGGAGCTTCTCTGGGCCCCTGCCTTTCTTTTGTTGATTTTGGCATGTTGCAGCATCATGTGTTCTCTGCTTATCATTTTGAGATGCATTGTTAGTAGCGGGGCTGCATAATTGGTCTTCATCTCTAATTACTTTCCTCTCCACAGGTGGCTGGAAAAGGTCCAGATGGGAGCTCATACAGTCTCCACTTCGAGGGGATGGAAAGGCAGTATGCATCCTTACCCAGGTACGGCACCAAACCTCACGCACACACAATCAGACTCACCCTCCCTTCCGTTGCCTGGGAGGTCAGCCCACAGTTGGTGTCCAGCTCCAGCATGAGAGATTATTGTGTCGTTCTGTCTTGTCACCTTTTGATGCTGATTTAGTGTCATCTTTATAAGTGCAATATTAATTTGAGCTTCTGAATTTGGAAAAAAACCTCTCTCGTTGAACATGTCAGCAAGAGTCACGATCCACAGGTAGAGAACATGACACTGAGGAAGCTGGCTCTGCAAGAGTTATAGTGGGCTGTAGCAGGGCATGAAAGACCCAGTTTATAGTGATATAATCCTAGCTGGCACGGACAGACTGCTGCTGTGGAAACCCTCCACACTAGCAGCCACAGCTCCTGCAGTCCCGCTGCTGCTGCAAGGACCGTCTAACTAGCAGTCCTGTTCCAGCAGCACATGTCTGAACACCGTCAAAATGAGAGTGAATTCTCCGAGGGCTTTTTCTCATTTCTAATCTTTATCAACTCAATGAATAGCGGTGCTAGCCTGAAACCAATGGGGCATAGCAAAAACGAAGCGTCTCCGAAATTTCAGATCTGTTTCTAAGGGAATTCCCAGAACAGAGCGTAAGAGTCAGTAAGCCAGAAAGGGGATTGACAGGATGCTAGAGGAGACAGTGAGAAGCAGTGGGAAGGAAAAACAAAACCAGAAAAATGTTCTCCTTTCAAATGACAGAGGGCTGGGAAAGACCTCAGAGGTGTTGTCCAGTCCACTTCTTGGGAGAGGGCTGGGAAAGACCTCAGAGGGGTTGTCCAGTCCACTTCTTGGGAGAGGGCTGGGAAAGACCTCAGAGGGGTTGTCCAGTCCACTTCTTGGGAGAGGGCTGGGAAAGACCTCAGAGGTGTTGTCCAGTCCACTTCTTGGGAGAGGGCTGGGAAAGACCTCAGAGGTGTTGTCCAGTCCACTTCTTGGGCCTACGAGCAAGATGTTTTGTAAAAGCAAAGGTGGAGTCGCCAACTCTGGAGCTGTTCAAGGCAGGATTGGACGTGGCACTTGGTGCCATGGTCTAGCCTTGAGCTCTGTGGTGACAGGTTGGACTTGATGATCTATGAGGTCTCTTCCAACCTTGATAATACTGTGATACTGTGATACTGTAAAGTAAAAATAACAATTTACAAGCAAGAGGAGGTTCTCCGTTGTGAAACTGTGCTGGTGTTTAGGAAGTCAGTGAATGATAGTTTATTTTTGCTTCATTTTGCACTGAGCTGTCTACACTCAGAGGTGTCGCTGGGGAGCCTGATTGATAAATACGTGGTGCTCTACCCAATTCCACAGGAAAACACAGAGAAAGTCTGACTTTGGAACCCAGTATGCAAAAGCTGTCTCACCAGACACTGTTGGAAGTTTGTAGGCATTTTAAATGTTACGTGGTTTCTAAGCCAACGGTTGTGGCTGTAGTTTAGTTACTGCCTTCAGATAATATTTGTGTCAGCCATAGCTTTGAAAATTCCTCCTGAGCAGTAACTGGCTTTCCTAGCAGAAGCCTCTGTGTGTGTCCTGCCTGACTGTGGAGGTTCTCGCTCTCCTGGGTACATGGCCATCTTTTTCTGTAGTCCTGTCTCCTGTCAAGTGCTTAGCAGTGATTTTTGCAGGTTATGTAGGTGTAGCTTGATTGTGCACGTTCCATCTGTTTCCAACTTCAGTTTTGTTGGGTTCTTCCTTGTGAGTTACAGGAATCAACTAGGAGTTGGTGCCCAGTGTAATTCTCTAGAGCAACTTCTGTGTTCTTCTATCACAGAATCATAGAATGGTTCATGTTGGAAGGGAGCTCAGATCTCATCTGATTTCAAAGCCCCTGCCAGGGGCAGGGACATCCCCCCACACTAAATCAGGTTGCCCGAAGGCCAGTCCAACCTGGTTTTGAATACATCCAGTGATGACACATCCACAGCCTCCCTGGGCAACCTATTCCAGTGTTTCGTGACCCTCACAGGGAGGAACTTCTTCCTAATTTTGAAGCTAGTTCTTCCTTCATTCAGCTTGGAACTGTTACCCTCACCCTATCATTACAAGCCCTTGTGAAAGTCATAGAATCATAGAATCATTGCAGATTGGAAGGGACCTCGAAAGACTATCCAGTCCAATTCCCCTGCAACAGCGGGATCACCTAGATCAAGCCACACAGGAACACATCCAGGCGGGTCTTGAACATCTCCGGTGAAGGAGACTCCCTTCCCAGCCTTCCTGTAGGCCCCCTTCAGGTACTGAAAGGCCACGGTAAGGTCTCCCCAGAGCCTTTCTGTCTCCAGGCTGAACAGTTCCAACTCACTCAGTGTGTGTCCATGGCAGAGATGCTCTATTCCTCTATCATCTTTGTGGCCTCGCTCTGGCCAGCTCCAACAGCTCCTTGTTCTTTTTCCGTTAGGAGCTCCGGAGCAGGACACGGGTAGGGTCTTGCAAAAGAAGAGCAGAGTGGGAGAAATCACCTCCTTGACCTGCTGATGATGCTTCTTTTGGTACAGCCCAGGGTACAGTTGGCTGCACTTGCACATTGTTGACACATCTGTGGCATTTCATCAGTCACCAGCCCCAAGTCCTCCTCTGCAGGGCTGCAGAGTCCCTGTTGTCTTTTATTCCTTTTCCCTTCAAGCCAATCAGCCTTATTTTTTTGATCTTTATAAAAATGGAAATTCCCCAGTAAAAAACTTTTATCACACAGAATTCTTGACAGTATTCCTCCAAGTAAGGACGACCAGAGGTGAGCGCAGCAGTGCGGATGCAGACGTGCCCTTGCTTTATGCAGCAGTGTTCTCTGTGTTCCTTCTGTCTCGTTCCTTTTCAAACCTGCTGCATCCTTAGCTCATCCCTTAGGTGTGGGGTTTTTAAAACGTAGACCTGTTTGAAGCAGATCATGAATCTCACAGTGTTCTTCCCAAAACCTCCGTGTAGCTTAGTGGAAGCATGGCTCTCCAGCTCTTGTGAGTGGATTGAGTATTTAGCTGGCTGGGACCCGGAACGTAGGAAGCCATCCAAACATTCTGTAAGTTTCTGAAAATCAGTGTGAAGAGTGTCATTTTTCTCAGTGCCTAAGCACATTGTGCTGGGGAGAGCATGGGGCTCTGTGTGCTTCTTGACCCAAACGCTCGCACAGCTGCACGCAGACCATTCATTGCAGCATCTCCAGAGGTTTTCCACCCGAGCAGGGGCAGAGCTTTGGGACAGCGCAGCCGAGGTTGTGCCTGCAATCCACCAACCAGCTGCTGCCTCTTAAACTTGGGTTTTGTAAGTTTTGCAGTTTCATGATGCTGCAGTAATTAAGCCCTGGCAGACACAACTGACTGGGTTGCTACAGTGAAGTCTAAATCCAGAAGAAGGGGATGCAGTCTCGCTGCCAGCTACTAATGGAAATGAGTGATTTCTTTTGTTCTCATGGCTGACTGCCCAGGGGTGTAGAGGAATCCAGGTAGCAACTACCCATTTGCCAACCTCATCTCAGTGGAGGATCCATAAATACTGCTGTAATGGGCAGCTTTATTAAACAAAATAGGAGAAAGAAATAGGATGGCAGAAAGAAATACACAGGTAGTGTTTCCTCAAAAAACAGCATTCTAGTATTAGCTCAGTTTCCTCCCCTTGAGTTTATTCCCCTTCTTGCCTTGTGCTGTCCTTACCTTGGGCAAACCACTGCACTGCTGCTGGTGCAGACAGGGTAGGTGTAGAACTCTCTGCATACTTAACCATTTCAGTCCAGTCTAATATGTCATAGTTAAAGAGGCTTCAAGGGGGGGTTGTAAAAGCTGGGACGTAGGTTCCTATTGCAGTGTTGTGCTGAGTCTGGGAGGATCTGACCTTTGCCTGCTGCTCTAGTGTTGCACACACAAGGAGAGAGAGGAAGGCGCTTGTACTGCAGCCAGTTTCACTGGTTGAGGAGAGAGGAGAGGACCAGTGCCATGTCAAGAGTAGCTGGGACCTACACAGTGAGACTGTTCCACTGACCTGCATGCCAGCAGGAGTTGTGCCAGTGAGTGTGGACATGGACAAACTGAGTAAGAGAGCTTTGGATTTCCTGCCTGCTGGGCAAGAAGGAGGAATGGTCACCTACCCGATAGCTGTGTGGATGTCTGCTGCCCCTAAGGCGCTGCCCTGTGCAAAGGCTGCATGGAGGGGAAGTCAAATTGCCAGCAGCACTCAAACATACCTGCTGCTGAGGTGTAAAAAATCTAAGCTTTAAACTTCATTACTGCTTTGCCCTTTTCATTTTGTGTTTCTGTCTTTCTCTGAAGCTGCTAATTTGAGTCTGGATATTATGGGCCAAATTCAGGTGGTGCAAGTCTGCGTTAACTGTGTTTGAGGAGTCCAACTGTGTCAAGTGTACCTGCCTTTTCAGTAGAGGCAGCAGCAAATCCAGTGTCCCCAGCTCACTGAGCTCAGTGGCACCCTTTTTGCCTTGGAGCACAGGAGCTGCTCCTGTGTAAGGTTCCCTTTTTAATTAAAAATCAGGAGGCAACAGCCTTTGGAGGAAGGTTTTGTATGTGACTGGCTTAATGAGTGGCCAGCCAAGGTAGGTAGTGAAGTTTCCAGGTAAAGTAAGGCCAGTCTGCAGACTTGGTTGGGAAGTGTCTACAGAGGCAAATGTCTGAATTAGATGATAAGTGACTGTGGCAGGAGAGTGGCAGGTCTTCATCTCGCACCGCATTGTGCTCTTCCGTCTGCAGAACAGCAGCAAAGTGGGAACGACAGAGTGGAAGGCTTTGCAAGAGAGATACAGTTCTTTGCACTCAATACTTACATGTTGCCCTGGGGCTATGGCTAAGTAGTGCTGGAAGTAGTATTAAGCAATGCTAAATCCTCCTGCTTAGGAGGAGAATGGCTTGATTCCTGCACCTCTCAGCCTCTGAAAGTGGAGCAGAGGAAGGGTGTGGGAGCCAGAAAAACATTTATGTTTTTCAAGTTATTTTTAAATGCCTGTTTTTCTGCTGTAATCCAGAATATTTTCCTGGTGGAGCTATGGAACAGATAGGAAACCGAAGCTGCTCTGTTTGCTCAGAGTTTTATTGCTGAGCTTGCGTTTATGGAAGTCTGTCTTAATGTAAATCACAGTCTTAGCCATGGTAGCCTTGTTAGGAGAAACCTTGTGTTTGAGAACGCGTTCTGTTCTGTGCGGATGAAACGCTGGCTGTGACCAAAAGCAGACAGTCAGACACCGAGGTGGGACACTAGCAGCATGAGGAGTGTCCATCAGGAAGCTCGGCCATCTTCCTGGTGCAGAATGCAGGAAAGCTTCTACTCCAGACTTTCTTTGTAATCCTTGCATTGTTGAAAAAGATGTTTTTTGTCTAGAAAAGAGGTGGGCTGGAAGGGCAATAAAGCATCAGAAAATAACTGCTAGCATGGAAAAATGAGTTCGGGCTGTGCAGATGAGTTCAGCTGGATTGTTGCGGTGGGGAGGCCGCTAGGCTTACTGGTAACTGGCTCGCAGGAATACCAGTCTTAAAATGTAATACACGTCTTCAGACTTAAACACTCGTGTTATGGAACTGCCTTGCAATCCAGTGGCAGTACGTAGTCTTGGCAAGCTGGAAGTTTCTCTTTGGTCTGACCACACAACTCGTGCTTCTTAGGGCAACAGCTAAAAGCAGCACATCCTCCGTTTCCAGGTGTGAAGGCAGAAGGCTCAATTTTAATCACTTTGCCTGAGCCATCTCAGATCTTCTGCAGTTCTGCATTGAACTGAACTTCAATATGAATCCACTGCGTTACTTTTATAGATGTATTTACAAAAGCATCTAACCTAGAATTAAAATGTCACATTGTGGAGAACTCATTACATTCTTCAGAGGTTAATTATTTTACTCTTTAAAAAGATGATGCCTTTTTTTCTTCCTAAGCCTGAAATTACCCAGCTTCGGTTTCCAGATGTTAGAGTAAATATTTTTTTCTGCTGGATTTTAGGAACCAAGCCTGCCAAATGCCCCCCATTCAGCATTTCTGCACAGGGGTAGTGTGTGCTTTCTTTTCACCTCCCTTCCGACAAACGGAATAGATTGAGCACTTGGATCTTGCACTGTAGTGCATGGAAACATCGTTGGCTCGAGAGTCCAGAGCTCCCCATACAGTCAATTTATGAGACGGCCTCTAGAAGTGAGTCAAAACCATTTCCAGCTCTTTGAGTCAAAAGCAAAGTTTCTGCAGTTCCTCTTGTCGCAGAGAGAGACGGTTTCTCAGTCAGAAGGAAAGGATTACTTAGCAAGTTCCTTGCACTTGAGGGTTCTTGCCTGTATTTTACTAACCAATTTGATTTCCAAATGCAGCGTTTCTGCAGATTGATTGTATCCCAGAAATGACATCAGAAAGTGACTTGACACAAATTGCAAGAAAAAGTTAATTGTCTATTAAATAAGAGTCATCATTCACCATTGTCTAGCAGAATCTGAAATTAATATACCGACATGACTTAAATATGTATACGGTGTAATCTCCTGGTTAACACAAAGAAATCACAATTTTAGTGCAGGCTGTAATTAGCTGCAAATCAACTTGTCAGAGCATTCCCAACCTATGGGAATTGACTAACCAAGGAGCACAGATTAAAAATCAGGGTTTAAAATCAATTATTTAAATCAAAATTTCCCCCTCGTTGGTCTAAATTGCAATTAATTTTTTTGCTTTAAATCACTTTGATTTAACTTACTCCATCCCATCTTGCAAAAAATCTTTCTCCCTTCTCCTTTTGTCTACTAAATTTCCATTCTTCCTTGACATTCTACAGTGTTAGAGCATTGACCCAGCAGTGCAGTCATGGTTACAGGATGTGCTGTCCTGGTTGGTTTTTGATGTTAACTCTGCACTACAGCTGCCAGGCAGTGGTTGTCGCTGACGGTGACAGTGTCCCATTGTACTGCTGGGTTCTGTCCAGTTGTCTTCTGGGGACCTTCTTGGTGCTCAGACACTTCATAGTCTCAGCCTGCCTCTCAGTTTTCCACATTGTTCTCTTAAGCTGCCTTCATTCCGCGACACAACTGAATTTGCTGGCTTCATTTCTGTGGATGTGTTTTCATAGGTGTCAGGGGTCAGTTGCCAAAGCTTTAATGGCAGTGAAATAGTTTGTCAACCTAATAGAGAATCACCGAAGGCGTAGTCGTGAAGCCATGGTACTGGGCATAGATCATACAGTTACCAAACAAACCTATTACCTTTCAGTGCATCATTTAATACACAGTAGTTTCAGTAGTGCCCAGATTTTCCTCTCAAAGTGGTGGAAAACAGTGATGGGAATGTATTTTCTGTTTCTGGGTAGCTGAAAAGAGCCTGTATTCCCCCATTTGTCACACTGATTAAGAATCATAGAATCACTACGGATTGGAAGGGACCTCGAAAGATCAGCTAGTCCTATCCCCCTGCAACAGCAGCATCACCTAGACCAAGTCACACAGGAACACATCCAGGTGGGTCTTAAATGTCTCCAGTGAGGGAGACTCCACGACCTCCCTGGTCAGCCTGTTCCAGTGCTCTGTCACCCTCACTGTGAAGAAGTTCCTTCTCAGACTGACGTGGAACCTTCTATGTTCCAGCTTACAACCATTGCCCCTCGTCCTATCACTACCTGACACCGAGAACAGCCTGGCTCCATCCTCCTGACACTGACCCCTCAAATATTTGTAGACACGAATGAGGTCACCCTCAGTCTCGAATGAGGTCACTCCTCAGTCTCCTCTTCTCCAAGCTAAAGACACCCAGCTCCCTCAGCCTCTCCTCATAAGGGAGGTGCTCCTCCTCCTTCATCATCCTCATTGCCCTACGCTGGACTCCCTCCAGCAGCTCCACATCCCTCTTGAACTGAGGTGCCCACAACTGGACACAATACTCCAGGTGTGGTCTCACCAGGGCAGAGTAGAGGTGGTCTGCTAACCACCCCCCTTCTCATCCACCCCAGGATGCCATTGGCCCTCTTGGCCACAAGAGCACATTGCTGGCTCATGGTCATCCTGCTGTCCACCAGGACCCCCAGATCCCTCTCTCCCACACTACTCTCCAACAGGTCAGTCCCCAGCCTATACTGGTACGTGGGGTTGTTCTTGCCCAGATGCAAGACTCTACACTTACCCTTGTTACACTTCATTGCATTTCTCTCTGCCCAGCTCTCCAGCCTGTCCAGGTCTTGCTGAATGGCAGCACAGTCTGCAGGGGTGCATTTGAGAACCGGTTGTGAATGGTCTTTCTGAATTTTCAATTAAAATACCTTTTTTAAAATACTCTCCTGACATAACTGCAAAACTAAAAGAACTTGATAATTTGGAATCTTAAGCAGGATTAGAGCAGAGTAGCATGCAAAAACGAATGGCCCACCTTATTTCATCACCCTAGTCATGTAAGATATAAATAACATTCAACCAGTGTATGCTACAATAGACTTGATTATTAACTTTCTCTTCTGTTTTAATCATCCAAAGTAATATCGGTAACTCAGGGATATTTTTTAAATAAGATTTTTATCTTGACAGCTGTACTTTCATTGAAAATGCAGCAGTATCTTGTCTGTCTGTATCTTCCAGTGTGGTGACCTCATTATGAATGAAATATGTGCATGGTTTTAGTTGGGTTCTAAGTCTTGGCAGATTAATTTAGAATCAGTTTTAATGGAAGTACCGGTCCTACTCAAGGACCTCAAAGATACGTTGCAATAAACCAGCCAAGGTGAAATACAGGCAAAGAAGAGCAGCTCATATTTTACAGGCTAGAGTGGAAGCTTAGGAACCAGGCTGATGTGCTCATTGAAAGATTACTTGAATCCAGTTTAACCTTTGCTTTACTAACTTCACATAACTTTGCAAGATAATAAAACTGACTGCTGTGGGAAGTGCCCAGTGTGTGTGAGATGTCAGAGAAGTGATTCCACTTCAAGGACAGAGCCCAAATCCACAGCATGACGCTGAATTTGTGACAGGTTTGCGCAGAAGAAAGCTGGAAGTGCCCTGTTGCAAGTGGTTCTGGCTCGTCTGTGTTTCAGTGACTCAGCTGCAGCATGCCACGGTCCTCATAACACCTCAGAGCAGCGTGTGATGTCTGAGGGCTTTTTGTTCGTGGTGGCAAAACCCATTTGCCCAAAAGCGTGCGGAGTTCCTAAATAAGCCGAGGCAGGGAGAGTTCAGGCACTTGAAGCAGCAGAGCAGGTAGGAAAGGGCCGGTGTACTGCAGACATTTCAGAAACGGTCTTGTGTCTTTCTCCAAGACTTGGCTGAAAAGAAGAAAGAAAGTTGAAAGCAGGATCACAATTACAGACATTTGAAGAAACCACAGAAATGACAGAGATCACAATTACAGGTGAATTCAGAAGTAAGGAGATTTGGTTATAAAACATACCTCTGACTTCCTAATAAAACAGAAGTAGCACTTGAAATGGACAGGCTAAATTAACTCTTAGGACTGAAAACCTATGCTTGAGGGAGTCAGGAAGGTCAAGGTGCATGACATCAGATTACAGCACAGCAGCTCTATCATTTCCATGGGAATCACTGAGGAGTACTGAGCAAAGAGAACGTCTGTAACGACTAGGATACGGGTTGGGAACAAGGCACTGAAAGCCAGACGTCCCAGAAGAACACCGTGGAAGTGTGGAAGGAGTCCGCACGGGTGGGTTTTGTCAATTTTTCTAATCAGTCAGCCAGCTCCTCGTAGCAAAAAGGCAGTTAATGCAATATGGAATAGTTTAAAAGTCAGTTAATATTTTGAAACTAAACAGCCAGCCTTGTTGCAAGGAGATCCTAGCTGGAGTAAATAAAATACTTTCAAGTGTCACATTGACAGAAAGCGTGGATCTGGTAGGAAGGGCAGCGTATAACCAGGAGAGAGGACCGGCTGCTCCAACTAAGGGTGCCGCATTCAGCTTCAAAATGGAAGAAAATACTGCCTTTGAACAAAAAGGCTTGATTTAATATTATCAAATTTAATGAAGTCATGGAGACATTGCTTCAGAAAAGCAAGCTGTATTAGCTGTGCCTCCAGTGAGTAAAAGAACAAAACAACTGTTAGGGAACAAAATATTAATGAAAGCAAGAAGTGTCAGTACGAAATGGTTAGGTTGAGATGAAGGATCTGTGGAAAAAAGATAAGTGAATGCAAATGGAAAAGAAGATCCCATTAAAAAACAAAGGCATATATCCCATAGAATGCCTCACCAAAGTGATGTACGGAGTGAAACCTGGGGAATAGCACGTGCGCTACGAAATGCAAATACCTCTGTTGCATTGTTGATGGGATATTGAAATTGCTCAGGAGACCAACGTGCTGGGAAGCTGAGCTCGCTGCTTTGTAGGTGTGGATATTGGGAACAAAAATGCTTATGGTGGGTTGTAATTCAGAACTGGCCCATAAGTGTGGACTCTGGGCTGCAAAGGTGAGGAGATAAGGTTTTCTGCAAGAAAGTGGATTGCAAAATAAAGCAGCTCCACAGCAGGTCTGGACTTTGCCTTTCCCCTGACAAATAGGTCTGGAGGTGTGGCTGAAAGGCTGTTGTCAGCAAATGTGCTTTAAAAACAGCTAGTAAAGGAGAAATGTGGAAGCCAAGAGCATCAAGTGCAAACAGGCAAGGTTTTTGACCTTGGTGGACCGAGCTGCTTTGTGCACACCTTTAACGCGGGTCAGTTATTTCTCTACCTATAGACCTGGGAAAGAGGAAAGGAGATTCTGATGATGAATTAGGAAAGTGACTTGTATGTGGACAGTCTTAATGATGTGCTGCAAGGTAATGACAGGTTTTGGAATCTTAAGGACTCACACACAGTTCTGGATTCTTTTACAAGCACATAGGGGACAGAGTCATGAGCCCTCAGAGTGCCATCCACCAAGAAATAAGAAACAGGGTGGGGGCAATGTGAGCCACAGGGTAACAAGGGCAGTGCGCTGAGCAGACCCGCAGTTGTTTGTCATCCTTGGCGAAACCCAGCCTGTGAGGAGAGAGCTTTTATATAAACTGGTGATTAAATAAAAGAGGTATCTAATTTGGGATTAAGAGAGTCGCTGAAGAATTTAATATTAAAACCAGTTCCTAGAGCAGCTGTTTCAACACAGCTCATACAATTGGCAGTCAGATTGCTTCCATTTTGTAAGTAGGTGATATATTTAATTTCTCTGCACAGGAGTCTCTTAAACACATATCAAGAGAATATTCTAAACTTTAAAGGGTTTTGTCCAACTTTCTTTGTCCATGTGTTCACTTAAGGCTTTTATTTTGCTTCCCCTATGACCCTTTAGAAAGTCATGCTTTGGGTCATAGAATCATTAGGCATTGGAAGGGACCCCGAAAGATCATCTAGTCCAATCCCCCAGCCACAGCAGGATCACTTCACTGGAGAAGTTACGGAATCAGAATCACTCAGGGTTGGAAGGGACCCCCTGATCAGCCATTTCCATCCCCCCCACTAGGCTGGGACACCCCACCCTAGACCAGGCTGGCCAGAGCCCCATCCAGCCTGGCCTTAAACACCTCCAGGGATGGGGCCCCAACCAGCTCCCTGGGCAACTCATTCCAGACTCTTACCACTCTCACGGTGAAGAACCTTCTCTTCACATCCAATCTAAAGCTACCCATCTCCAGCTTTGCTCTGTTGCCCCTAGTCCTGACATCCTAAATAGCCCCTCCCCAGCCTCTTTGTAGGCCCCTCTCAGATACTGGAAGGCCACAAGAAGGTCACCTGGGAGCCTCCTCTTCTCCAGACTGAACAGCCCCCATTCCCTCAGTCTATCCGAGTTGAGTAACACCTTGTTCTGCAAGAAAACGCTGTAGAAACTAGTACAAGTGTGACCCAGAGCCTCTTCAGTGCATGGATGTATTCCTTCCAGCTGCAGTCCCTGTTGGAGTATATTCCTTCATTTCTTTGCTGTCTGGGTCAGTCCAGTAGTAATTTGATAAACTCTGATTAAGACTTTTTTTCCTCCAGGAGCTCTGCCCACAAATGTTAGCAGTCTGTGTATGTTGGAGAGCCTAGAGGAAGGAATGTATCTTTGCTTGAGCTCTAAGCTCTTCTCCCTCCCATCTTACTATAGATGTAAACAAAGTCAAAGTAGGACTTAATACGATTCAAGGTGGTTGAAGAATTGCAAACCTTCTGATCTCTGGCTGTTATGGATGAGTAACTTTGTTAAAAGCAAGCGTGGAGCTAAAACTCCTGTTGTACCCGTTAGAGAAAAATTAATTCCAGCTCTTTTCAGAATCTTTACCCTCATTGCCAGGCTTGGAAAAGATTGCATTGTTCCAGCATTCAATAGCTATGTAAATGAGCACTAATTTTGTCACTTAGCACCTGTAGGAAATTTTTTACTACAACATTTCTCTAAAATAGGGCACAAACAAAGCACAAGATGCACAGTGATACTGTTCTTTTGTTGACGCTTGCTTGGGGAAATGTGCACGAGCTGTTGAGCGTCTTTACCGCAGGTAACAGAGTCTGGATGTGCTGGAAGCTCACCAGCAACGTTCGTAGTCGTGTGGCTGGTGTTAAATAGTGCACAGACCACTAGTCAGGCTCTCAGGAAGCTTCATGTCGAAAATGCGTTCAGTGCCACGCTAAAAGCTTAACCACATCCTTGTGGTAACGGCGGCGTCTTTGCTGCACTTGAGAACTTTGTCAGGGGTAACTCAATCTGTCTGTCGAGGTATTGACAGATCTCCTACCTTCTGCTGGCTTCTGTCTGGTATTGCTGTGGCCTCGGTGAGGTCTGTGTGAGCAGATGGGATCCTACAGCTGTTTGAATCAGTATTAAGAGTTACTCTGCTCTGATTAGCCATTCAGCAAGGGTGGGGGGGAAATGGCAGGGGGGGAGCACCCAAAGAACCTCTCTGCTTTAGGCCTGTTGCCCAACAGGATTCGTTTAAGTCTTTGAGCCATGATGAGGTGAGGAGTTGTGTAAACTGGAAGATGTTCCTCAAGCCACCATCCTGTCTCTGTGCACGGAGCAATTGATAGTTCATGTGCTTGCAACAGCTGAAAAAACACAGCGGAACATGCAACCACGTTCCCTGTGTAAAATACGTGGGAAGCAAGAGGAGGAGGGTGTTAACTGTAATAGAAAATGAATTATCTGCCATTTTTGTTCCACTCCAGACGTAATTCAGCAAGGAGATTGGATCTGTGCATTAGATAGTCTGAGACAGCACCTTGGAAACTGGCAGCCAGTTCCAGCCAGAGAGGGTGGTAAATGTGTGAGCGAAACCCAGCCCAGGTTATCAAGTAAAACCCTGAGCCAACAGGGGTCCTTGGGTATTGAGGAGCTGGCACTTCGCTTCATTTAAGGAAGAAAAATAGCCTTTGCTTTCCAGGTGAAGGGAAGTACTTTGAGAGCAGTCTGTTGTAGATCACGACAAAATCTGGCAAGCAAACCCCATCTCAGCAAGATGTCACAGCCGCAAGTCCACGTGAGTGGCTTTTTGCTTGGATCTAGGTGCTCACGGTGTACCCGTGTGTTCCCAGGTTGGGGAGCCTCATTCAGCGTTGTTGTTACGAGTTGGGGCTCAGCCCACGAGGCTATGATTTGAGGCAAAGGAATGTTTATTTACTGAAATCTGAGATGTCCATGGTGTAAAAAGAATGTCTTTTCAGAAGCCTGGTATGGGCACGTTTTCCCCTTTGTTTTGCTTCCTTAGAGAGGTAGTACTCTTGAACTGAAATCAACCACCCAACACAAGAGCCGGGACAAGAGCCGGTAGGAGAAAGGACATAGCAAGGTTTCTTCACAAGGTCCTCAAACAGCAAACACACTTTACACTGATACTTCCAGATTTCCCAAAGCAGTCAAAAGCTTTGAGGATCCCAGTAGCCCCACTCGAAAAGCCAGTGTGACTGCTGCGTGTGCTGCTTCTTACCAACTCAACTTCTGGTAGTCCTCTAATTAGCTTTGTAGCGGTCTCCGAAGGCATCTGGGTTTCTTGCTGACTGGGGAATTAGTCTGAGTTGAGGCTGTCAGAATACACCCGCAGCAGTGCTGAGCATGTTCTGTGAGGGTCTCTGCTGCAGCCCCCTCCGGGATGGCAAAGAGAGGCAGCTCGGTGGCACGGGCTGTGCTGCAGTAGCAGGCTGTATGGCAGAAAGCACACAGCAGACCCGTTTGAAACAAAGGGGAATTAAAAAAAGAGAGAGAGAGACAAATTCAATTAGTCAGTTGAAATTGAGTTGGGGTTTACAACTTGAAATTTTAGGCCCAGATCCATCAGAGCACTTAAGCACCTTCTTCGCCGTGAATACATTTTTGCTTTCCAAGACAAATCATTTGCCCACCTAGCAGAAGCCTCCAGGAAACTTGGACCTGAGCAGGCACGGGAAAGCACAGCACTCAGAAATTCCACTTCTTCACTGTCTGCACTGCCTGTGGTTTACATGATGCTTCCTTAATGTTGCCCCAGCGCGGTATTTTGTGTTGAATATCCTGTAAATAATATCAAGAAAGGTTACTTAATAATCATCTGACTTTCTGTGAAGGAGCCTGTTACTGATCTTAACTTGCAGTGTCCCTTTTACCAAAGGGAAAAACAAGCTGAATGTCACGTTGGTGTCTTTGAATGAGGGGCTGACAGCCCTTCCTTCTCTCTTGTCACCAAACATCTGAAGAAAGCTCCATTTTCGAGAGATTACTGCAGTGATCCTTGCTCTTACAGAGATTTCATCAGAACCATTTCGTTTGTGAGGGACAATGGAAAATGTTCAGCTGTCCGTTATTACACTTCTTTGTACACAGGCTGAGAATATAAATGGAAATTATAATTACATCTGTAATTCTGGTCCCGGCTGAAATCACTTAAATCCCAGTGTGGGGGGGAAAGAAATCAATACAGACCCTTTAACCCTGCTCTTTTCCTCCTTAGACATTCCATTTTCAGTTGTACTAGTTCATAGCCCAGGTCCTATGAGTTTTTCAGGGGACTTTGGCGTGCAGAGGCCGTTTTGCGCCCTCAGAACGGTGCTGCCACTCTGTGCTTTTCTGACTCGCAACCGGAAATGTTCTTCTTGAGTAGCTGTTAATATTGGAGCTTTCTGCCCTGATATGAGGGGTTGGAAGGGACCTGGAAAGATCATCCAGTCCAGTCCCCCTGACACAGCAGGATCACCTAGACCAAGTCACACAGGAACACATCCAGGTGGGTTTTAAACGTCTCCAGTGAAGGAGACTCCACAGCTCCCCTGGGCAGCCTGTTCCAGTGCTCTGTCACCCTCACTGGGAAGAAGTTCCTGCTCATATATATATATATGGAACCTCCTGTGTTCCAGCTCACACCCACTGCCCCTCTTCCTACCACTTGATGACACTGAGCCTGACCCCATCCTCCTGACACTTTCTCTGAATACCTGAAAGATACAACTGAAAAGGAATGTTTCCACGCAGAGTGAGGCTTTTCAGCAACCAACATCTACTGCTGGAGCTATTTATTTGCTGTCTAAGGCTGTCAGGCCCTAGCTTCCTGACTTCATTGCAGAGTGCAGATGTCTCACTCTCTCCCTGCCTTCTCCTCCCCTTTCAGATACCATTCTTTTATACAAGAGCCTAATCCGATGCTCATTGAAATGCTCCTATTGACATCCAGAAGCTTTGGCTGAAGCCGGATGAGTCTGGGGCACGAATTTCCTTAACACTTTGAGTTACTCCCTCTTCTCCATCTGCCATCTAGGCAGAACAGAAATCTCTTTCCATCTTTACTCCCCTCTGCAATGCATCCTGATTTTTTTAATGAACATGCCACTTCAAGCCTCTCACACCGTACAATCTGCTAATACTCAGAACGATATTGTAGTAGTGACCTTTATTGTTCATTAGGAAATCAGCAGTCTAGCTTACTGTGACTTTAAATGAGCTATATAAATTGGTTGTTATTTTCAATGATGATTCCCCTGATTTGAACATACTAGAGCAAAGATAATTGTTTGATTGATTCATTATGGAAAAGATTGTTTCAAGTTAAAGGGTGTTTTTACTTAATTTTTTCCCCCAGCCAAATTGAGACATGCTGTCTAGAATCTTTGCCAAGTTCTTACCGGGTTCAGACTGGGAAGTGCTGTTGCTTCTCTTTGTCTCACTGGTGGCATGTAATAGCCTTCCTGGGTGAAGCAGGGGTGCTTCTGTTTGGTGACTGTCCCCATCTTCTGACTGGCCGTGTTGTCACCTCTGTAAGGTACCACAGGCTCCCAGCTGCTGGCATCATTTTCCCATTGCTCAGGGAAGATGACTTTCAGTTTATCTGGAAAGTGGGTTTTTTCCTGTCTTCTGCTGAGCGTTCTCTTTTCCAGCTTCAGCACCCTCATGTCATCTGTTCTAGGTCTGTGGCAAAGCTGATGTGGCTGTTGCCACAGGCTGTGCTTGCTCTCTCTAGAAGACTGCTGTGCCCCAAGAACTTTGCTGTTTCAAATTTCATCGTGTCATCTGGCATGCAGCATGGTGTGCAGATGGCACAGAAGAAATTTGTTTAGAAGCTACATCTCTCCTCTCTTACAAGTATGGAGTGGAGATGCACATAGAACTGGGATATTGATGATTGTGCCAGTTCCCAAAGAGCAAAGGGTGCTGCATGCCCAGGCACTGTGCTAGTCCTGCTGGCTGCGTGGTGCTGCCTCAGGAATGCGTGGAAGAAAATCGCACGCGTGGGATCACGTCTCATGTTGTCTTGGACTCCTTGCAGACATCACCAGGGCAGGTGCTGCTGGGGAAGACAGCAAGGATGAGAACAGTAGCCAGGCCAGAAAGGGAAAGTGGCAAAAATATGGTGGAAGCCATGGCTCCAGGAAACAAAACCTGGACCTTGTGGAGGGCGGCACAGAGGAGAGCAGGGAATGTGGCATCTTGCCTTCTGGTCATGTTCTTCCATCTCCAGTCTGTGGTCTAACATAGTGTCTACTGACCTGTAGATTTGCTTTTCTTAAGGAAACAAAGACCAGCAAATCAGATGGGGAAGGGATAAAACTGAGTGCAGAAGTGCATAAGGGTCAGCAGTTATGTTGTCCTCGCTGTACATGGACCACGTGGCTCGTGTGCATCGACAGGCATTAAAGGTTTCTGAGTGAAAACTCTACTTCTGCCCGTAAGGCAGCTGGGAGCTGTCATCCCTTCCACCTATGCTGTGTGGTCCAGGTCTCAAAGCAACATTACAGTGATGTGTTTGGTAGTGGTGAGGTGCAGAGTCTCATTCCCACACAGCTATTTCACAGAGTGTGTTGAGAGGGTGTTTGAGCAACTGAGCAGCTTCATGGCTGTGTTTCACCTCTCCAGATGCTTCTGCTACCAGAATCCTCATCTGAGCAAGCTAACAGCCTCAGAGACTTGCAGGGGCTTTGTAAATGAAGGAAACAATAGAATGATAAGTTCACACTTCAGCACACAGCTTAACAACCTGATAACAGCTAATTACATACAGGAGTTTTAAATGCAGCAAGAGGGAGATAACTCTTGGGGAGATGGGGCACAAGCACTTGGGCCTCAGGATGAAAGGTTAACCTGTTATTATCTGTGTCCCTAAAGAGGCCAGTGGCCTGCAGCTCCAAATCTCACCAGTTTTGACCACTTACTGACTAGCAGTGACTCAGGGCCATCGCACAGTATGTCCTCAGGTACAGGCAGTTTGAGGCTGTGCCTGCACATAGAATCATTAGGGATTGGAAGGGACCTCGAAAGATCATCTAGTCCAATCCCCCTGCCACAGCAGGATCACCTAGACCAAGTCATACAGTCAGTCAGGGTTAGAAGGGACCACAGGACCATCCAGTTCCAACTCCCCTACCATGGGCAGGGACACCCCACCCTAGATCATGTTCCTATGTGATCTTCTCTAGGTGATCCTGCTCCAGCAGGGGTCTTGGACTAGATGATCTTCAGGGATCACTTCCAAGCCCTACCATTCTGTGATTCTGGTAAAATAAGGATTGTCCTCAGCATGGGCAGCAGGTAGCACATGTCCAGTCAGCAGTCACTCCCCTTGCTGCAGCTGCACCAACGTTCGTGTAACTGTAGAAGCTCTGAAGGAAGAAGCCAGCATAAACACAGCTGGAAAAGGCTGCAGTTGCAGGGCGGTCGTGGCCGTCTGCGAGTCACAGCAGCTGCAGTCAGTGCTACTGCTCTCCGGGCACCGGGTGGGATGTTTCCGTCTCTCCTGGCCCAGTGGGATCGAGGGCTTTGACCCTTGTTATTTAAAGCTCAACTTCAGGACATCTGCTGTCGAAACGCCTGCAAAGTTTGTGACTTAACGCAAGTCTAATTAGCTGATTTGCCTATCCAAATCTAGAGATTTACACACTTCTGCAGAGGCAGCTGTGAAGTTGCACCTTCAGCTGTGTATCATGCCCTCAGTTGTTAAAGGTGGTGTTTAATGGCTGGCTGGTGAAGGGGTGGCTACCAGAGCGTTAATGGAGTGCGGCAAGCCAGGAAATCTGTAATGCTGGTGTGGGTATGAATGGTTCTAACAAAAGAAAGTACAGGGGCGAGGATGCACTTGCAGCCTGTTTGTGATGTTCAGGAGCAAATCAGTGCGTGAGCAGTAGGGGAACAATGGGGTGGAAATACTGCCTGAAGAAAGAAGGTCCCTCTGGCACCAAAAGGCAGCCCTCGTCCTCTGCATCTCGAGCTTTGCCTGTGTTGCAAAGGGGAGAAAGGGAATGTCCATCCCGGTGAGTTTAGCAGAACGTCTGGACCCAGCAAGAAACAAAAGTGGAGGGAAGAATAACTTGCTGCAATCTGTTTCAAAAATCATTCTCCTTTTTTATTGAGGCATGGTTTTACTGCCCAGTTTGTGCTGTCGGAGGCAGAACTGACAGCCGTGCTTCATCACGGCGATGGGAGGAGATGCTGCAAGCAAGGTTTCATCTCCATGAGAAATACTTTAAAAATAAAAATTTTAAAAGCCTAAAAGCTTGGTAATAACATGAATAACCACTTCTTACAGGTTTTTACTAGCCCACTAAAGATCAGACAGCGTGTTAAGATCCCAGCAGCTGAGTAACAACAGACCTGAGTCCCGGTTGTTCTTACTTAGGAAGATTCCTTAAAAGATTTCTCTTAGTTGTTCAGCATCACCCGAACGGCACACCTGGATAGCCGCCGTGCTCTAAATTCATGTCACCTGAAAAGTGAGAGCAGGACAGACTTTGGGCTTTTGTGTCCACGGCACCCACGTGTGCATGGAGAGGTAAAGGAGGAAGTGCTTCCTTGCTCTCCTGGAGCCTGAGCCCTGTGTTTGTTTCCTTCTGAAAGGGAATGCTGACTATGGCACCAGGAGTTTTTTTAATCAAATGAAAACCTCCTGAACTGCCGCAGGATCTTTCACTTTTACCCGGGCAGTCTCCAAAACAGTGATGATCTGCAGTAGAGTTTAGGGTGAGGCGAAGAGGTCTGGACAGTATTTCTGGGGTTTGTGTTACTACTGTGCTGGTGTCAGTGTTGGGTTCCCAACCTCCCTTTCTCTCCCTCTGACTGATCACCCACTCTTGAGGGAAGGAGCTGGTTCTTCTTGTGGCAGCCACAGTAATCACCCACAGTAATGCAGTAGAAATGTTTCCGTAGGGGGAGTTTTGCTTCAGCATCTCACCCCAGTGGTGGCAGTTCCGCCTGCATTCAGCACTTGTTTGTATCAGTCTGAGTGTGTATTGCATGGAAGTGCAAAATTCAGCTGAGAACCCCAAGCATTTGTTTCTCCCACTGGCTTAAAATGTGCAAGTTCTTTAAAGAGATGGCTTCTCCCCAACAACTTGTCCAGCATCATCTCAGAAACATGGTGCCAGAGACCAAAGTCCAAGAACTCTTTTAGTGTATTGGAGTCTTTTTGCCCCTGCTGATCTGCAAAACAAAAGACCAAAGGGACCTTAAAGTCTCACCCGTGTCTCTCCCCGACAGAGCATGGGGGTTCCTGAGCAACAAGCATGACTTCTTAGCATTGAGGGTAGGTTGCCGATGCCAAGAGGTTAATGACTCGCGCGGTATTATGTTGTGTTGAATAATGAGTAGCATATGAAACGACTCGTGTAGTAATGACTCGCTACTTAACGTACCAATCTGCTTAGGATCCCTTTCAGCCTGAAGAGATCACAGAGCAGCGATGTCTTGTTCAATAGGTGCTACTTTATTTTATGCCTCCTGGTAGAAGAGATGTTCTGTGCCTGAGAGCATGTGAACAAAACAAGTGAGAAACTGAGCGGGAAGGATTATTGGGCTGGTTGTTTGGAATGCTTAGTGGGCATTTGTCGAGCACTGGCCAGCATATTCGGGGGTTTGTTGCTTTTTATTTGAGGTTTTTAATCCTGATTATTGCAGTTCCAATATTTGGAGGTTGGATTTGGGGATGGAAAGAAAGGGAGCTTTGTGTGAAGGATGGGATTATCAGAAGCTGGTGTGCGAGCTGCCGTGCAAAAACACTCTTAACGCTGAAGTAAAGAAGCAGCACAGTGTTTTGTGGCGTCGTTGCTGATGGGAAGGGGTTAACTGAATGTTAACCAGTCCGTCACACAGTTTGCTCCGTTAGGAACTGAGAACAGTGGGTTTGCTTGCATGCAAAGTAATATTTCATGCCATCACAAGAGATCTTACACGATCTTGCAGGAAAGTTTTAAAGTTGTCAGACTGCTCTTTTCCTGCCTTCCAGTTGTTCCTGTGAGCTGTTTATCTGCGTGGAAATCCAGTGTCTGACCAAACCTTGTGCTTGGTCCTGGATGTAAAAACCAGTGAGACACCTACACGTCTCCAGTTGCTAAGAACTGTCCAGGGAGCTGCTGGGGCACAATCAAAACGTGGCCCTCTGCAAACAGTAAAGGACTTTGTTCTCTAGCTGCTTGAAGGCTGAACTTTGACTGGATAGTACAAACATGTCTGTGCACAATGGGATTGTGGCTTTTTGTTGTTTGTTTCTAAATATTCCAGGCCATAATACTGGAGAGGGAGGAAAGCTGTGCATTCAAGCTCTGAAGTTCAGGCGAGTCAAGGCCACCGTGGAACTTTGCAGAACTGCATGTGAGGGAAGAGCATCGGGGCTGCCTGTGCTGCATTTGAGATGTCCTCTCACTTGAATTTCTAACAAATCATATGGATCCCTCCTGCTTCAAATTCGGAACAAATACGAATTCTTTAGAAAAGGGGAGATATTTTTCTATTGGGTTTCTTTTTGCCCAGTAATTTAGGTCATGAAATTATCATTATTTTTATGGCTCTGTCAGGCTTATAGAAGTCAAAGCTGCGTAATATACATTGCAGAGGGGTCTGCTAATCCAGTCCAACCGCAGCCGTGCCTGGCCCAGGGATGAGAGTCTGGTAACTGGAAACCTGACACTGAAGGAATTCCAAACACAGTCCTCAAACTAAAAACAGCTCTCCCGGCATGGCATGTGCTACATGAGAGGCAGGGATTGTATTCGTTTACGTTATCTGATTTTTTAGCTTGTATTGTTGATAACAGAACAAGAGAAGAAGGCACCTCCACCAGCTCAGCCCGTAAATAATCCGCGTGTGGTGTGTTTGAGGTTAGTGCGACGCTGCTAGACATCTGCCGACTTCTGAGAGCTACAAGGCTCTCACAGACAGCAGCCACTGAGCATTTCCTGCAGATTCTTCACAGAGCTAAGACACCAACCTTGAGTGGCTTTTTAAACACAAAACCCATCACTGGCTACGAGAAGGATGGGTCTGAAACTGCAAAGAGTGTTTGTTACAGAAGTACCTCGTCCATTAGGATGTGGAGACAGACTTTCATGAAGCGGTTGGTTGGGTTTTTTTGAAAGTTGGTATTTTTAAAAACAAATCACACCAAGTTATATGCACATTAAATATTAAGGAACAGAGGGTTTCAGTGGCACTGACTGCAAACAGCACCCCGGTGTCTTTGATAGTGTCTGGAGAGGCAGGGACTAACTACACGGCCTTTCCACTCAGGTGTTCTCGGTGTGTGCCGAGCGCAGCTTTACAGAGACGCTGTAACGTGCGCATTTGATACGGCGGGGTTGTTTGTTTGCATAATTTAATCCTTACATCAGTTTCTCCTTTCTTCTTTAAAAGTAGATCTTCTTGGCTGAGAGCAAACAGCGTGCAATCGCAGTGCATACAATGGAATTCCTCAGTGAGAATTTGGGTCCAGATAGGACCTTGCTGCTTTCTGCTGTTCTTTAATCACAGCCTGAGCTGCCTGATGCCGTCACCCAGAGCCTCTGTACGCCTTGCTTAGACATGAAAGAGACTGCGGCCAAACATGGGCTTTCCATTTGCCACTTACTCTGTGGCTGTCTTTGAAGTTCCTTTCGAGAAGTACTCCCTGACAAACTAGGAAGACGGTTTTTCGTGTGAGATTTTATCTCCTGCACAATGTTGTCACAGCTTCCAGAAGGAGACAGTGATGTAAGAAGAGAGTTTTCCCTTCATTGCTTTTTACCAGGTGGCAAGAGGGTGACCTCCGTGATTCTCCCTACAGAACAGAGGCGAGAAAAGTCTTTGTCATGATAAAATCCAAACCCCCAACATGTTGGGGCACAGTGTGAGCAGCCAGACCATCATTTTGCGCTCCTTTCCTTTCAGATAACCCTCGCCTGTGTCTCGTGGCTGACGTTAAAGGTGACCTGCAAATGGGGGTTAACGATGAAACACAGTAAGCCTGAAATGAAATGGCTTTTTTTTCCCTGGTTGTTATTTTGAAGCATCAGGTATTGAGGCCAGTCTAGACTGAGATTCTCCACAACTGAAGAATTACTGAAATGGAGGCTTTGAAAAAGCAAAACTGCAGAAAGCAAAAGGTGTTTTAGTTTATTTGAAGTCTACGGACATCTGTTTAATGACTAAACAGCAGTTTAGGTAGGAGAAGCTTTTCTGAAGTACTCTGAATCCTTTGGTTCAGTTTTAGATAAACCCAGAAGCTCTTAAAAATCCTGCAGCAAAGCCAGAAAATATTAGATATTTTACTCTGTGTGCTTGGAAGATAAATAAAACATGGACAGAAAAACAAACTACTGCAGGCTTTCCTTGGCACAGGGAAAACAACAATACCCGTAGTGTTAATTGAACATCAGTCACACGTTACCTGCTTTATTTGGGCGAGACTACTTTGTGCTCTTAAATCTCAAACCAGATCACAGTTCTTATCTGGTGAATAATGTAGAAGATAAACCAGGAGAGCTGCTAACCAGCATGTGAAATGATGCTGCAAAATGTATTTGCAGCTACCTGTGCCTGTGATCCATAATTTCTTCGCATGGGAACACAAGACTTCACTTCCTCATAGTGAAATGAACATTTGAAGAGGCACCTTGCCCATGACATTTCTGAGGAGTGCATCTTTGCATTTCCCCATTAGATTTGCTCTTTTCTTGCAGCTGGTGCTCCTGCCTCCCTTCCTTCCACTGCTTCCTTCAAGCAGCCTCTCCTTCCTTCAGCGGCCTCTGCTTTTAGCTGGACCAACATCACTGATGCATCTTCCAGAGGGAGACAACAGAGCTGAACTACCAGCAAAGAACCACTTTTTGAGCTCAGAGATCCTTTCCTTCCCAGGATGTTGTGTCAGCTTCCCTACCTTGTGCTTGCCATTAATTTCACTGGACCCCCAGGTCAAATAACTGGCCAAAAATCTGGAAAACAGCTGACGGTCAGAGCAGCTCCTGCTCAGCATGTCCTCTCAAAGGGCACACTCCTGGCCGCGTCCTTTTGAGTGGCTGGACCTGCTTGACCCAATTTGTGGATTTTTGATCACTCCTCTGGGTCACTGATTTTCCACTTGAGGTTATTGGTCTGGCCCCCAAACTACGGGTCACTTGGGAGGTGTGATGCAGCCCTCTGAACTCTGAACTCATCAGGAGCCAACAAAAACAGTGAGGGCGGGCAGAAGAGTTTCGTTAGGGCCTCCTCAGAGGTGGCAGCGGCTGCGGAGGCAGAGGATGTTTTGCTTGCAGAAACAAGCAGAGCACCTACAAGGGGCTGCCCAGTAGAACGTGTTTGGTTTGAGTTGTTACGGCAATTTCTTTAAGGATAAACAACAGCATGTGCTTTTACACCCTCAGCTATCAAGTGAAAATGTTGTGCTTTGCAGGAGCCCTGCTCTTCCTGCTGGGAGCTGCTCCGGTGTCCCAGGCTGCTAATGGTGACAGCGTTTCTACAGCCAGAGATTGCTGTCTCTGGGGGTCTTTCTTCCACTCTAAGAAGATTTAATTTCTGATGCTTAATTTGACACAATTGGCAGGGAGGAAGGGCTAGTTTTTCTTGTATTTTAAGGCTTATCAGATGGAGGTTCATGTCAGATGCTCATGGAGACTCCCTGGGCTGTTTGGTTGCACTGTGAGGGGCTCTCTAACGCAGACTTCACCGGGCATGGCATTTAGGAATGAATCCCCTGGAAAGAGCTTGGCTTCAGCACGCAGTGCTGGTCATAAAAGGGAAGATGAGTGTTGTTATCTAGTGTGTGTGTCTGCACCCTTAATGCCCTCTGGTTCACCAGAGGAAGTGAGCTGGAAAGGGTGGTGAAGCCACGAGGTGATGAAATTTCCCCTGGTCGTGATGCCCAGGGCAGCCTTTTGGGTGGCTACCAGGATTTGCCAGGGTGAGAGTTCTGGTAATCACCCGTTAGATCACTGCTGTGTTATTGGCCAGGCTGCTAAAAACCCCAAGATACCTTCTGCTTTCTGGGGCTTTCTGAAGGGTCCGTGGGAAGTGGACTCAAGCCTTCTCTCCATGTACAGCCTCTCTTCCCAAATGCTAAGTCCTGATCGTGGGGAAGATACTCAAGAATGATACCAGAGTATTTCACCCTCATGAAAGGGCAACTGGTGCTGAGAGCAAACCAGCTGGATTTTCTAGGTCTTTTCAAAGAAAGATTTTGCCGTCGCCGGATGTTCCTCTCTGCAGCTTGTCTACACGACCAGAGACAGTGTGAGCTGCACGTGAGCCAACAGTGGATGTAGCTGTGTAGCACAGGTAGCAGAGCACTGATGGTACAGGCTCAGGCACAGGTACGTGCCTCGGGTCTGGCATACCTGTGCAGGGATTCCCTAGGCTCTTCTTCGCTGCACAGTGCAGGGTCAGAGCTGCCTGGATGCGCTGCCCCCACTGAACCAGCTGGGCTCTCCTGGAAGCAGCTCCTTTGGCTGGGTGGCAGAAGACATCTCTCTGTCTTCCCTCAATATCCAGACCTCTCACGTGAGCTGAGGGATGAGCTGCCTGCTGAAGGCTCAGTAGATAACGCTAGTGGCTCAGTCCTCCTCCCAACAGTCATTTTGGTACCAATTAATCTTGAATTTATTATTTTAGAGTAATTCAGTTTTGCAGTTAGGGCTCTGTCCAAAAGCTGTCTGGCTCTCCGGTGGATTCTGACTCCGGTTCCCAGCTCAGCCTTTTTGATGTGGTCCACATGGGTGTGGTGACTGCTGCTGCTGATGGGAGCACCTTATAAAATCCAATAGGCACCATTTAGAACGTTGTCCTCGTACTAAAAAGCGATGGGTGTAGGTCTGACATTTGTTCCCGTTGCCTTGCTGCTTGACACAGAACAGTCCCTCTCACTGCAGAAGCCTTTTATGACTGGAAATGCCCTCCTGCTTGCAGAGGAATTGAAGGCTGAGCGTGGCAGGACTGAGCAGTGAGCAGTGATTCCTGTGTGTATGGAGCAACTCCCTGGCCTGCCGTGGACGCTAGGTTCTGTGGCAAGGCGTGGGTTTGTGAGCAGAGACAGCAGTTGTCTCAATACTCGCAGTTCAGGGTCCTTTTACTATCTCAGAGGGTGGCTTCAGGCCCTTCAGCACTTTGTCTGGACTGTCTCACCAGAGGGGGAAGCTGGGAGTGCCTGTCTTTTATAATGTTCTGTTTTTAAAGCAAAAAGTCCCCGGAGAGCACAGGGTCCTAAAAGTCCAAGGCCTGGAATTCTTCCTTTTGCTCTTTCCATTTTAAACAGGAAACATTTGCACTAAGTTATTCCAGGGGGAGAATCGTGGGTTCATTTCAAGGCAGATAATGTTTGTTCATTGCCTGTGTCCATGATTTACCCCATGGGCTTAAACGAGTGCAGCAGAAAACCACATGTTTCGCTTTACTTCATGCAAAACAAGTTCCAGAGGAGTCTGGAAGCCCGGCTTAAGAAAGGGGGAGCATGCTTGTGACATCTTTGGGTGAACCACTGATGGACTGTGAACACCTGATTGGCTCTACCAGCATGATGACTTTTTAAATACAGCTATGCAAAGAATATTTAAACAGTTGATGAGCTCAGGCCCAAAGCTAGAGAACAGGTGTAAGTGAATTATATTCTCAGCCCCTGTTTTGGGGTCAAAACCCTGCAATTTTCCTTCAGAGAAGCTTCCTCTGCAGTGGGAGGGTTTGCCCAGAGTGCAGAGACATTTGCAATCAGACTGGCAAAAACTCCTAATTGAGTTGAACTTTGGGGGATGCTCTGGTGACATGTCTGTGAGAACAATTATTTTTGCCATTTCAGAAGTACCGTAAGTTAAGCTGGAGTAGGGAAAATATCGATGCTTCATTAGTGCAAATGATGGAATTAAGATGCAGAAGGCTATGGAGAGGCCTCCATGGCGCATCCTCGGGGATGTCGCGCTTGCATGTTGCTTTTCACATGGACTAGAGCTGATAGTCCATGTCGGGTCCATGCTGATACAGACAAGGTGCAAGGCTGTTGTACTTCCTAGATCATGGGAGGGTTTTATCCAGCCCCCACTGGCAGCTTGCCCATGAAACACAGGTATCATAGCCTGACATCCCCAGTGTTTCTTCCAGGAGTTCCAGTTTTTCCAACTGTGGTGTTTGGAAAGTATTATAGACTGACACGTTCAGAGAAAAACTAGTGGGAAACGGCTTGGAAAGCGTGAATATTTGTGCCTGTAAAGCTTGTGGGATTTGCAGACTTGCAGACCCAACTCATCTGTTTATCCTCAGGCTAGATAAGATTCAGTGAAACGTGCAGTGTTTAAAGAATCTTTGTTTCCATTATGGCAAATGGATCACAGGAGGCTGACAGGGACCTGAAGGGCTCCAGTGCTCCCCCATTGTAAAAGGGCTGTGATGTGCACTGGACCCTTCCTCCAGTGTCCTGGGTGTTGCAAGCTTTTGTAGCATGCAGGTGGGAGGCTTGCTGTCCTTTACAAGTTCTTTTTATTCATCTGGACCTGTCATGCTTGAGGTGGCATTTCCTTTTCCAAAGTAAACATAGATTGTGAACGCAATAACGTGTCACTGGGCTAGTGGACTGCCTTTTCATGTGCTTTATTACGGTTTTTCTCCTCAGGCGTGGACCTGCAGAGCCACTGGAATATTTAACAGGGCCAAGAGTAATATACAAAGAGAGAGACCTTCCATACTACCAAGGAGGACAGCCTGTTGTCCACCCGTCCAAGGGGAACTACGTCCGTGCGCCGGACACAAGAGTGGCAGAACTGAGGTACCCCCAGTACTACCCAGCCCAGCCCGTCGCAAACCAGCATAAAGGACCCCTCCGGCAGGATGTGCCCCCTTCCCCTCCTCAGTCTCACCGAGCACCGGCTTACAATGAAGTTGTCCGACACCGTGGGACCAGTCCAGACCAGTACCAGTACAGGCAACAGGATCCCAGGCAGAAGAACCCCATGACTGCAGCTGTATAGCCGTGGACTGGACTTGAGAGCACAGTCCAGGAAGAATCCTGTTGGACATCATCTTTGTAGAGCTGTGCCCAAGGGTAGCTGCCTGTAAGAGTGGCACGTGAGACCTGCAGTCGTCCTCACTGAGCTGGGCTCAGCCTAGGTACTTTCTAGCAGGCAAGCTGAAGCCACACGAGGTACGGTGTGTTTGAGTACACGAGGTACCAGACAGTCGAGTATTTTTTTAACTCTTTTTAAAAGCAGCGAGTGGCTGCTGGAATTGAAGCGCAACACTTCATACACCTCAGGGCTCTTTCCCGAACCCAGATACCCTGTGCAGGAGGTAGCTGGTTGTGCAGAAGCAGCGGCGTCACCGGAGTTTAGTTCAGAGTGCTGTTGTAGAGCCATTAAGTGAGAGCTGGGCGTCACGCGGGACGGACCTCGTGCAGAGCTGGGGATTTTGTGTTACTCGGTGGGTGACTCTGAGTTGACAAAGGACTGCCGCAGAGGCAGCAGCCACGTGCCAGACACGTTCAGACCAGCAACTCTGTGTTTTAAGGATGCTGCAGTTCCAGATTTGTGATCTGGCCTCTGTCTCACTTTGTCTGGTGGTGGTGGCACCACTTGTCTCGTAGCCTTCAATTTTTGCAGCCTGCGTAGCAAGATTCGCCTCTTCTTGCCCCGCTGCACTGGAATGAGGCAGAAAGCTTGATGTGCCATGCTTGGGCAGGCTGGCAGAGGGCAAGGCAGCCAGCCACCTCAGGAGTGCGTGTGCGCGCTGCCGAGCGCTCCTGCAATGGAAACCCTGGAGGTGGGAGCCTCAGCTGCTGTCAGTAGGTGACTGCAGGCCTGGACTCCTTGATCCCATCAAGTTACTGTATCAGGTGCTGCCTTGGCCCTGGAAGAGCAGCCCCTTGCTGGCCAGCTCTGCCAAGGTTCCAGCACAGTGCCTGCAGCGGAAGCCCTGCCCTCCCGTGAAGGCACCTGCTGGTGCAGGACCCACCACCCTCCAGCAGTGCCAGGCCAGTACCAGGTGCCAAACTACTCAAGTTCCTGCAGTGGGGAGGAGGTTTTTCACAGCAAGGGGTGAGGGAAAAGACAAGGAAAGCAACAGGGACAGGTTGCAGACCCCGGTACCTGGGAGGAAAAGGAGAGGATGGTCGTTTGTAGGAAGTTACTTGCAGCAGTGCCTGGGAGGAGAAGGGTTGCAGGTGGGGAGAGGGGCCAGCAGAGCAGCGGAGCCGCGAGGGGACAGCGTGGTGGGTACGTGCCTGGCTTTTTGCAATCTGAACTTGCTGTGCAGGCAGGCAGCCTGGGAGGAGGTGAGGATTGCATGTCCTCAGCCGCAGGGGCCTGCGGTGCCCAGTCCAAGAGGGCTGTGAGCGCTCAGCTGTTTGTCTCAAGGACTTGGGCCCTACAGTCTCGCCACCTAGTTTGTGAAGTTTCCAAGTGTCCTTACTTTCTCAACTTCTACCTTTTGAGAGTGTTTACTAAACCATTTGGGCTCCTCTCGTCAGGGAGAGACTGTGACCTGGCCAAGCATTAAGCACACGGATTTCTTTGATGTCTTTTTGATACCTTTGATATGCAACAGATTCAATCCCATAGGTCACTTCCCAGGTATTCAATATCTCCGGGAAGGTTTGTCTGGCTAGGAGCATGTCCCTGTACTAGATATCCCTGGGAAAGGGGCTTGTTAGAGTATGGGGTTGGGAGGGTGCAGGGCAAGAGGGGTCTGCGTGCTGCTTCTTTCCCAGGGACCACCACCAGTAGGTAATGGCCGTGATGGCAAGCAGCGTGTAACCCCAGCCAGTGTCTCTTCTGTGTTGCTAACACTGGTAAGAGATTGGCATAACCTTGAGCACTCACAGTTGCCCAGCAGGCTCTAGCATTTGTATCCACACCAATCTCTACCCACCAGCCAGGCAGGGAAGCAGAGAAGAGGAGACACTTTTGGGGTGGTGTGGGAGCGTCTCCACAGTTCAAGACTGGGCTCCCTGGGGCAGGGGCAGTTACAGCTCTAAATCCAGTCAGAAGGAAGTATTGGTGGGAGGGAGAGGGGGAGAGGAATGCAGCCGATTATGAAGCAACTGTGTTGGGTTCTTGTTCCATTTCTTTCTGCCCTCTTCCCTAGTAATGTAGGAGGGAAAGAACCTCTGCAGGGAGGGTTGGATGTAAAGCTGGACGTCTGCCGCTACCCTCCATAAATAAGGCACGTTCCCCAAGGAAGCCATGCCTGTCGCGTACGTGCTGTACGCAGCCTTGTGCTTCTCTCAAAGAGTTTTAGATGCTGTAGGGTACTCAGCCAGGACTTGGCAGCCACGGGGTAGCTGCTGGTGTTATGAAGGCCTGCTGAAAGTGAAGCAAAAACAAATTAAAATACTTTCCTTTCCCTCCTTGAAATATAACCCCTGATACATTTGATCCAGCTGTACAGAAACTACTACGTTTGCGACAGTGGCTTTATCACGCCAGGCCACAATTAAGAACAGCTCTGAATAAAAGCTACTGCCTTTATAAATCACTCTCAACTAACCCTTCAACTGGCATCGCAGTACGGCGAACAGAACTTATTTACAGTATTTCAGGAGCCAGGGCCAAATACAATCTGGATGGAAGCAGCTCCCATGTTATTTATAGCCGTTGACGGACCCGCGCAATTTTCTTCCCGTAACCTGAATCTCCCCTAAAGAGCTCCTCTTGATGGCATCGACTCCACTCGGTTGATGTGGACAGAGGAAGCAGACACCTTCTGAGCTGTTAATCTTACCCAACAGGTCATTAAACGGTGCTTCTGCTGTTAGATCAGTACAGACCTTCCTCAGGAAACAAAAAAGGGCTGCAAACGTGATGGATGGAGCACCCTACGGGTAAGGAGCTACGGAGGAAGAAGAGCAGTCCGACCTGGCTGGGGGAACAAAACCGAAAAGTATTCCAGAGCGTGTCCTCGCTCCCTGGTGCCATTGTTCTGGGAGAACGTTGCCATTTGCCGGTTTGATATCTGGTGGAAGGACGGTGTTTTCAGAAGTGTAATGCGTAACTACAGTATATATAGTCAGCTTCTCTGCAGTGTAAAACGTATGATTTTAGCACCATATTGTGGAAAAATATGTACCGTGCAGAGCTCACGAGGTGCTACAACTGACGGTTGAAAATACACACTTGCAAAATCCAAAAGAGCCGTTAAGTAACAAGTTGTTCTTTTCCCCATATGTCCATATGTTTGGGAAAATGATGAGTCTGAAACGCTCTTGACACGTAATTGCCTCGCGCTCCCTCATCCAAAATGTGCCAGTCCAGCAGTTGAGGCTACTGACGTAGCGAGTGTGAAGGGAGAGTTTGGGTTCGGTGCAGGAGCGGCGTGCCGTAAGCGTGCGTGTGAACGGGAGTCAGGGCGACGGGGAGAGGGGCCCGCTCTCACGTGAAGCTGGAAGCTTTGATTTCCTGAGCTGGTGGCGTGCAGCCGGCGCGCTCTGGCTCTGGCTCGGGGCCAGCCGGACCCAGCAGTTGAAAGATTAAGAGATAGAGAAAGAGCCTGTGGATTTTCTGAGTGACCACCCACTAGTGAGCCATGATCTTGGCTGTGAGCAGACATTACCACTGTGATATATTATGATGCAGAAGTCTCTAGGCACCCCTCAAATGCCTAAAGACATATCAGTTGCCCTTTTTGGGAGAAAAGAGGGGAACTAAGCGTTAAAAAAAAGGCTCCTGTCTTGAAAAAGTGCATGCAGCCCTGCCTTCCAATTCACTCCGTCTTCCTGATCTAGAAATAGCTTCACATGCTGCCTAATGTTTTTGCAGAGTAATTGTGCTACCTCCTCCTCCCAGGCATCATAGATTTGTTTATCAGAGAGTCGGTGCTGCGAGCGAGTCCTACCGACTGCTCCACCGGGGCCACATCCCAGCGCTCTGCCCCGAGCAGGGGCTGCTTGGCGCTTCCAGAAGGCATCACCACCCCCCTGTGCTGGCTGGCACAGCTGTTCCGCAGGGCCCCGAGCCTCACGTGCAGAGTCAGAAGTGCGTTCACTGGCTCTGCAAGGAAGAGGAGGATTTATGAGACACTCTTCTGTTATCGTCCGGGGGAGAGGTGATCGTGATCCTGAACCGATTTTAAAATCGTGTGTGACTTGGGAGGGGGGAGGGATTTAACACACAATACGGGAGGTTTTTTCTAGCACCACATCCAAGGTTGTGATCTTTTGTTACATATGGCTGTAGACATTTTACCCAGTTTATTTTGCATTAAAATAAAGGCTTTGAGAGACTGTATGTGGCTACGTACTTGTATGTAGAGTCTTTGTCTCCTTTGTGTCGACAAAAAGGTCCTCACCCTGGGTGTGATTTGATATCGGAGGATCGTACGTGAACGGGCCGGATGGGCATCGGTGAGGTGGCTTCTTTTTAAAAACCAGCGCAGCAACCGTGCGCTGGCTTGTAGGGAAAGAACCCCAAACCCACAACATCACAGAGCTTGAGGTGGTCCCCTGTCAAATCTGTCCTGTCTTCAGCTGTAGAGCCGGACTCCTGGTTCCAGAGCCCTGACATCTGAAAGAAGTGAGAGGGAAGTCCCTGGCCTCAGCGAATCTCAGCTTAGGCCACTGCATGTTTGTTGCTAAAGCTCTCCAGGCAGTTTCATCCCAACGTCGAGCTCTCCTCTTGCTGCCAGTGATAGCCGCGGTGTCCTGCGGCCGTGTAGCAGGTACCAAGTCCAACCAGCTGAGCCTCTGTTCCAGTGAGATGGCTGCTGGGCTGTCTTGCCCAAGGATTTAGAACTCCTTGGAAGCCTTACACAGGTACTTAACTAGAGGTAAGTGGGTCATTGCAGTGGAACCGCTGGCACTGCTTTTCCTACTCCAGGCTGTGCACACGCATAAATCTTCTGTAGGATCGCGGTGTGGCAGAGCACCCTTGGATTCAGGCAAGAGCGTTACGTGAGATGTTTCAAAATAGCAGATATTTAAGTGAAAAGTCACTAGAGCAGCCAGAAGGAAGAGTGCAGCCTTTCTGGGAGGAAAATTCTGTTTTACTAGAGAGAACAGGAAAAGGTAAAAGAACAAGACAGAAGAGCAGAAAGGACACAGAGCACAAAATACAGCAGCAGTTGTAGGAATGGTTCAGTAAAAATCAGTGTGTGCTGTAGTCTAAAACATTTGGAATGCACTTCTTGGTATTTATGGCCAGGGGTATCTCTCATATTTTAAACTGTAAATCACATAGATGCCCATCTTAGCAGTCACTAGGTGTAACGCGCGCTCGTCGCTAAAGAACTGGACAAATAAAACACTGATACCTCATCTCCTTCTGCTGCTGAAGTTGCACAGAGTAGTAAAAGACAAGCTGACTGTTTTGAAAGCTGGAAACTCAGCAGCCAGTTTCAGGAGGTGCTCCATCTGCCTTGGCTGTGGTCTCCTATGGTTTCAGCCCAGCAGTTCTCATTTCCCAGGGAGCTGGGCTCAAGGTAAGATCTGTTTTGCAGTCGCTGTTGTGTCTACTTGAAGTAGTGGGTGGAACCAATTTGGTTGTTAATTAAATTTAATGAACCAGACTACACCCTCATGAGACCTGTATTCTGCTCTGTGTGAGCAGTGTGGGATGTAGTGTCTCTCTCCATGGAGGGTCTCAGAAGTGAGTTACTCACCCCATTAGAAATTCAGTGACCTGCTGCAGCGTGGCAGCAGTTGAGCACTACCCAGAGGCAGAGCACAGCAGCCGCTCAGGAGTGAAGACTCTGGCAGCTGCACGCTTTAGGAGGCTTCTAGGAAGCAAAACACCATTATCCTGACTGGACTGGAGCTGGGCTGCTCCTGCAGCCTCCAAGAAGGCAGTTGGGGCTTTTAATGAACCCCAGAGTCCTCTGGCTCAAAGGCTTTGGAGGCCTCCTGGGCATGTTGCACAGGCTCCCTGTGCTTGGTGAGCTTGTCCCTGCAGAGGCATGAAGGCACTTGGTTGAGCAAGTGTGGAGACAAATGAGACTGAGAAGGATCCTGCTTCTGCTCCAGAGAGGGCAACTCTGCTGCTGTTGTCTCCATGGGTTGGAAGAGAGTACCTGATACAGCAGCTGGAGAGACAGGATTGTTCTGGGAATGAGGAGGAAGCGAGGAGGGGAGAGTGGGAAATGCAGGGAGAGGCAACAGGATCAAAGGGAAATGCGTGAGAAATTAAAATAGGTGCAACGGGGAAGGTGGGGAGCAGTGTCAGACCTGAGCAGGAGACATGTGAAGAGAGGGTTGTCTCTAGTGCATGAAGTTCATGTACCAACAAAGCAGGTGGTACTTTCTGATACGCTGCTCCCCAGGTTCCATCTTCCATCTCTGCTGAGCCCAGAGCCAGGACCTGTTTGCAGCACAAAGCTACCTGTGCTTGAGCGAGGAAGCAGAAGGACAAGTAGGAATTGTGAGGAAACCCAACAACCAGCATGGGGGGGAGAAAGAGATGCCCACTGCCGCTCGGCCCCTTATTCCACATCTTGCCACCCAAGACACCTCCCTTCACCTCCGTGGGTATCACGGAGATCACAAGGTCCCCTTCCCTATCTGACTCTTTCATCTCCAGTTCCCCAATCTCTGACATCCTCAAAGCCATGTTTACTTTAAAACACAACTTTTGCCTTCACCACTGGGAAGCCTTGAGCTGTCTGTGAGCGCAAGGAGCCAACACCAAGAGGTTCACTGGCACCAAGGAGGGATATGGAGTCAGAGCAGGTGGTCCCTATGGCCAGCGGAGCTGTGCGGAGCAGGCTGGGGCTGTGCCATCCTTACAGACCGGGATAAGTTGTGGTCGTTTTCAGCTTGAAGAACATTTTTATCTTCACCACCTTCTTGCATGTTTAGAACAAGCCTTTGACTTGTGCAAAAGCTTGTTTGCTGCTGGCCTGAAAAAAATACTCCTGACCTGGTTTCAGGGGCCATAAAAGCGATGACGGTCTTTAAAACAGAATTAATTCTCTAACCGTTCCCAAAATACGCCTGACAAACTAACCCAAGCCAGACAAGCTGGCTGTACTCTCAGCACAACCAACCTCCGTGCAGAGGAAGCAGCCCTGCCTCACTTTTCCAAAAGAATATCTGCATCTGAAAGGAAATAATTTATTGGGGAATAGGTACAGTGGAGCACAATTGCAAAATAAGACATTCAGCACGGGTTCTATATAAACCCGTGCCCTTTGCCTCTAGCAGGTAATGAATAAAAATGGTATAAAGAAGCAATGAGCATTCAGTGTTTTGTATTTAAAATACATTTTGTGAGGAAAACAATGTGGCATAGAAACAGGACTGAAAGGTTCTCCAAGATAATGCCAGAAGCTGCAAGGTGTTAGCAACGCTGTCGTGTAAGTTTCAAGGTGTGGGTTTTTAATTTTCTCTTCTGAATCGTGAAAGCTGTCATTAAAATTCATTACAAGAAAAGTAAACTTACATTAAAACCCACCCCATTCTTCTCCAAGCTCTTGGTACTGGTTAGGAGGCTTTTCTGCCAAAACCTTACCTACGCGCTGTGATTTAATCTCCAGGCTCTGTTGAATTGGAGCTTTCATACGTCGCATCCTTCCATCCAGGGTACAAAGAAAGAAAGAAGAGAGATAAAGAGCTGCAGCCTCGACGTTCAAACTGGCAAGCCGTGGTTCTAACAGGTTTCATCTGCCCTCAGCTTTATAGGAATGGAAAGGGAGTAAGAAAGAGAGCGAATACGGAGCAAGCTGTTCGTAAGTAAATGCAAGTTAATAAGGCAGCCCCTCCCGCCCTTCCCTTTTCCTTTCCTCCCAGGAGCACACACACCCCCCCATGAGCACCTGCCTAAAGGCCAGTCTGCTTTTCCAGGTTATTTCTAGTGATTCCTTCATGCCCAAGCAGAGCTGGTAGTTACAGTGATGCACGCACGTGGGAAAAGTGATGCAACCAGTGACCTCCCGGTTTGCGAACGGGTGGGTATACGGAGCCGCGGACCGCAAAGCAAGGAGGAGGCTTGCAGGGGTGGCAGCACTTCCATGTGCCCCGCGTCACTTCAACACCTGCCTTTCTGCAAGTGGCACTTGGCTGAAGTGGGATGTGTTAGCGGGGGGCCCTGCCCCAGTCGTGGGAAGGATCTGCCAGGGTTGTTGGGAGGACAAGCGCTGGGGCTGGGGCATGGCAGCAGAGCACTCACTGGCCTGGCCAGGGTGGGGAGGGCATGTCTGTGGAGACAGAAACCGGAGCAGAAGTTGGAGCTGTTGTGAGGCTGCTCTAAGAGCAGTTTGGCAGCCTGACAGCCTGCTGGCAATTCCACCAACGGAGAGGAAATCAAAGGCAAAGACTCTTAGAATGTCCAGTTGCCAGGTCTGCCCTCAGATTTGGCCAAATCCATCACAGTGGGAGTGTTAGGTTCAAGAAGTGTGTTTCTGGGTCTCGGCTCAGAGGCACATGCACACATCCTCTTTAGCACGGAGAATGCCCTTCCTTGCCTCCCTCCTTCCTTGTTCCTCTCTGCCCTTTGTTGGAAGTCAGCCCACCAGGACACTCGTTTTTCCTCATATAATGCAAAAGGACGGCGAGGCCTCACTCCAAAGAGCATTTAACGCAGTTACGCTGCCAGTCTCCCCTCCTGCCCCATCCCTCCCTCCTAGCACTTGGTCCCCCCCATCCCCCATGTCCTTTTTCCTTCTCCAGTTGTAGGGATTGTCACTGCTGTGAGAAGACAAAGGTAACTGAGCTGCTATTGACAACAAAGAAAGAGAAGGACTTGTTTTCCCTTCGCTGGGCTGTTTCTGACATGGATCATTTCCCAACTCCGATTGCTTTGATGACCAGACGGGGTGGATGGAGTGGTGATGGGAACAAGGCTGGGGGTAAGGATGGGCTGGGGAGAGATTTGACTGCTGTTGCTACAAAACAGACAAGGAAAAGAAAGGCAAGAGGGCTAAATCACCGCCGAAGCACAGGGTATTTAGAGGTTTGGGTTTGAAAAGCCCCATCTCCTGCAACGATTACATTCCTCAGCACGTCTACTTCTGGCCAAGTTTCCTGAGCGTAGAGGCAGCAAGTTTGAATTCCTGAGGCTCTTGCCTGTGGATTTTCTTTTGTGGTCAGCATTAGGAAAAGAGGGGGAAGAGTGAAGCGTCGCTTAGGTTGTGGCTTTTCCCCTTCTTGGCGTGACCTGGTCTGGGTGATCCTGCTGTGGCAGAGGGATTGGACTAGATGATCTTTCGAGGTCCATTCCAATCCCTAATGATTCTATGATTCTGTGACTTACGTGTGAAGGCATCAGAAAGCCCTGTGAGCCTTCTCCCTACACACACACAGATCCCTTTGATGGCCAGGGCAGTATAGTCATGGGCCAGGCTCTGCTGAGCACACTGTGGTGGGAACCACCTACTCTTCTTCCTCAGCTCTTGATGGCTCTGCCCGAAGGTTCCCGTGTGAGAGGGACGGGACAGTGAGGTGTGGTGACCAGAGCAGCAGGTCCCAAAGCATGGCTAGGGTAGTGACTGTCCAGGGGCTCCGTTATGGTGTCTCTTTCTGAAGGACTTCTTTGTTCCCCTGGCAGGGGCTGGCTCAGGGATTCATTCCAGCAAATGATTCAGGTCACCCTGCAATGTGGTTTCTATCAGTCACGGGTTTGGCCAGCAGCAGTGACATTTGACTGGGACTCCCTGGGCCCCAGAGGCAAGAGAGGTCTGCAGCTGAGCTTCAGGTCCTTCCTGGCCCTTGAGACCCTGGGAGAACAATGGACGAGCCCTTGGCCTGGCACAGGCAGCGTTAGGGGCAGGGTTTCGATGAGTTTGGCTTTTGTTTTGGCTGTTTGGTTACGTCTCCTCTTGGATGTTTATGCTGAACAAGAGACACTTGTTCTCTCACCAACTTCCGTGAGGTTGAGTCCAGAGCTGGATTTGTGCTCTAGGTGTAGAGCCAATGACACAGCCATCAGCTGCCCTGTTCTGGGAGAACCTGGCCACGTGCTGCCCTGGGCACACGCGCCTGTCCCTGTGCTCCCAGGAGCAGGGATGAGAACACGCTTTGCAAACGGTCTTGCCAGAGCTAGGGCTGGGTTCCAAGCCCACAGGGCAGAAGTCAGGGCCCTCTGCCTTGGGGAGTGTGATGATGCTTCCTGCACCCAGGGTGTTCAGGTTTATCCTCCATCCTTTCGCTGCCAAGTAGCCTGCATCACTGCTTTAATGTGTTTGTTTTCTTTTTTTTAAATAAGTCCTTTATTTTTAAAAACCACTCTTGCTATCAGTTCACTCTGCAACTTTTACCTCTGTCTTGCCCTTCTCCTCACATCGCCAGAGCTCTGGCTTACGAGCCCCGGAACACAGACCAGTGTGAAAACCCAACGCTGGGCTCACATACCCGGAGCTTGGGAAGACCCACCTGGATGTGTTCCTGTGTGACTTGGTCTAGGGGTCCTGCTCTGGCAGGGGGATTGGGCTGGATGATCTTTCAAGGTCCCTTCCAATCCCTCATGTTCTGTGATTCTGCGAAGAGACCTCGTGTGGGTCCCTGCTGCACCCAAGACAGTGGGGGTGAGGGGGTGAGATGGGGCAGTGCGGCGGCGCGTCAGCAGTGGCTCCTGGGGGTCCTGGTCCCGTGGGGCTGCCCTGGCTGTGCTGGCTGATGATTAAGTAGGGTGAGGGCTCGGTTTACTTTTCCCCCTGCCGTGAGCTTTCTCAGGCTGAGATGGTTTAAGCTGTCCTTATCCTCAGAGCAATAAATGCTGTGAGAGTGTAAACACAGGAAAAGAACTGGACAAGACAAAAAACCCACCCAAAAAATTCAGACTGGTGCTAAGCAGTCTGGGCATTTCTTTTCCTGACAGGATATAGGATGAGAGGGAAAAAATGTGCATTATCTATAACGTGTGCTGGGAGGGGGTCAGTAGACTAATTGAGCACTTTGTTGGCTGAGCTGGAGAGTCTGTGGAACGGGACAGTTCAGCAGCAGGTCCCTGCGGTGCCGTATCCCTGGGAGGCACCACAGGGCCCAGCTGTGATGCACAGCTGGTTGTGGCTTGGCACCCCTGGGGAGCAGCAGCAGAGGCAGGTGGTCAGGGAAGGATCCAGGACAGAGGTGCTGCCCATCAGCACAGGGGCAGCCTGCCTCACTGGCAACTCCGTCACAGCCCATGAGATGGCTGTGAGTGAGCAGAGCACCTGGCCAGCTTCTGTCCGGTGGGATGGTCTGGCACACTGTGCCATATGGCCACTATGGCTGGGCAAGGAGAGGCTCCTCAGACAGCTTCTGTAGAGCAGAGAAGTACTGTGGTTGCAGCCATCCTCTCCCTCAGTCGTGTGTCCCGGTGACACAGTAACTTCTCCAAATGCAAACCTCCACTTGGGATGTGGTCAGTCTTCTCCCCTGTCCAAGGCTGGTCATGCTGAGAGGAACTCTGGTGTGGGAGCATTGTCACTCCCTTCTTCGGGGGTCCCCTCTGTGCAGGCACAGCGCACACAGGGCTGGCATCTTGAGTGAGGGTCTGGCTGCCCCCCATGCAGCCCCCCACAGTTGCTTCCATAGGTCCAGGCTGCAGACAAAGCCAGGAAGCTGCTGCTGGTCAGGCATTTCAGGGGAGGCCATGATTTCCACAACAATAAACACATCTGATTATTTGGCCAGAAGGAAGACCAGCTCCCCAGGAGGGGGGCCCGCTGCACAAAGGAGGAGTAACTCACAGCCCCGCTAGCAGTGACAAGGCAGCGAGATGAGGGCAATGTCCTACTGAGGCTTTGATCAGCCGGGGTCAAGCACTCCGGACACTAACCTGGCTGAAAAACCACAAGAAGTTCCCGCCGCAGGGTCCTCTCAACCCCTTCCATCCCTCCCTCCCTGCCCTGTTTGACAGCCCCTCTCTGTGCCGGCTGAGCCAGCGCTCTCTGAGCACTGCAGCACATTCTTCTGCTCTTGCCACTCACTCCACTGTATCTGCTGCAACCAGCTGAGGAAAGAGGCTCCTTGTTTCCTTTTGTCACCCTCCTGCCATGGTGGAGAGATGCTTGAGTTGGGGCTTTTCAGTTCCACCCCTCCTGGGCACCTTGCATGGTCTGGCCATGGGCATGGGCTCTGTGGGGGTCTGCTGCTCCTCTGCAGAGGAGGGCCCCAGGGACTTGGCTGCATTTCAAGGAACAGTTCTTCTCAGTGTTCTTCTCAGCCACTGGTGAGGGGATTGGACTAGGTGATCTTTCGAGGCCCCTTCTGATCCCTAATAATTCTATGGTCCTGTGATTAGCCGATGGCCCTGGATGGAGGCTGGATAAAGGGTTCACTGTAGCTATTTTACAGCTGTCTTATGCCTTCCTGAGAATGGTGGCCCCAAAGCCTTACCCCCCACTAAAACTGGGCCCATGTGAGTCCATCCTGCAGATGAGCCTCAGGACACAGAGGCACCATTTGTGTACAGCAAGGGATGGAGATCTGAGCTGCACCTTTACTCTCCCTTGGGGTGAGCTACAGTGCGTGTAAAACTAACCTGTGTTTGGCCCACAGAATCCTAGTGCTTGGAAGCAAGAGCAAGAGAGAAGACAGCTTGGCGCTCAGAGATTGGAGCTCTCCAAGATCTTTACAAACACAGCGTATTAAGCCTTTCCAGAGAGAGCAGCCCTTCTTGTCTTCTGCACAGAGGGGAGCACAGGCTGGGTACAGAGACCGTTGGCGCTCTGAAAAGCAGGGTGAGCAAACTAAAAAGCAGCTGTTCCATCAAATGCAGGTGTCTATGCAGGTCTGGTTTGTACAGGTGCAGCACGAAGCTGCGTGCAGGCGAGCCCAGAGATACTTTAGGTTACGTCTAATAGTTCATCTCATACTAATTAGTTTATCTGAGTACAAAAACCCAACCTGCTCCTTGCTCCGATGCATGTACACTCTGTGTGGATTTCCATGTGGACAGGCAGTGGAATAAGCTGGGGCCGTGGAAGTTTGTGCTGTGCACACTTCATAGCCCTTCTCACTCCCCAAGCTCTCTCCAAGTGATCTGAGCAGCCAAAGCCATGAGGCAAAGGTTGCTGCATTCAGTTTGTCATACCTCACCCGTAATAAATCATCCCAATATCATCTGGCTCAGAGTTCCCAGGAATCTGGACAACCTTGACAGAAGGTATGGGTAATGGACTGAGAAATTCAGCGGAAGAGTTTTGGGGAACATGAGACCGTAAGATAAGACTCGTCCCTGATCTGCCTCGAGACCTTAGGTCTGTGCCTAGGAGAGCAGCTAGAAAGCAGCCCTTTAAATGGACACCACTTCAGAGCTATTGACTTACCAGTGGCCCGGGTACAATTCGCCACGAAACTTCAGCATGGGATATGCATGTCACTGCAAGACAAACAATATCATCTGCAGCCTGCCCCTTCGAGATGTCACCTCTGTTTATAGAAAAGAAGGGGGTGGGGAGGGTCTGTTAAAATGCATTACTTCCCAGTGGCATCTTTGGGGAGCCAGGTGTTTCAGTGGGACTAGTCAGTCAGAACTGTCTAGCGGCACAACGGTCAGTGCTCCGTAGCTTCCCCCTCACGCTGGCTGTGGAAGAGAGACAGGGCTGCTAAAAATAACATTTCCATCCCAAAATATCTTGACTTATTTGAGGGCGTTTTTGTAGAGAGAGCACTAATGTTTCACATGGCTGGTGTCCTGCAACCTACGTGTCCCTGGGGAAGCAGAGATCTCTGGAGACCTGTGGGCAGGGGAGAAAAGTGAAACCATGGGCTCAGAGAACAGGGAAAATTTTGCAGAGCAGAAAGAGATGTTTGTGTCACCTTCCCACAGCTGCAGGCTCCAAGACGATTAGCAAAAGAATCAATAGGTCCAGCTTAAGCTAATGAAAGAAGAAAACCAGGGAAGAAGGATGCCCTCCCCAGCCCTTCATCCACATTCTCGTTTACCTTGGGCAAAAAGCAAAATGAAACATGCTGAGATATGAGTTCTCCACCAGGAGCAGTATTTTATACCCACTTGCAAAGGGTAAGTGTCTTCAGTGGGAATTCAGGCGTGTAATGTAATGATGATAAAGGATGGTTAGGTTTGTCGCAGGAACCCTGCTAGCTCAGACGTTATAAAGCAGAATCCCAAACCTGCACGTCCACCTGTGTCTTAAGAAGAGCAAAATACATCCCAGCTGGAGCCATGGTATTTTGTTGTGAAAAACTGTGGCAGGAAGCAGGGGCAAACAGCACCTGGCATCTGAACCCCTGAACCGTGTGTCACATCCTCCACCTTCTCAGTCGTGTCTTGACGTGCCACAGAGCAACTCATTAGCCAACTTCTTTACTTAATGAACTTTTCACTAGTCATTTGCACCGGGTCCAAGCCCGGATCGGGCTCCCACAAGGTGAGTGATAAGGAAAAGTCTTTTGGAGCTGCTTCTGGGGGTGAAACAGCAGCACAGGGCAGGACATGAAAAATACAGCAGGGGCTGGGAGCTGACAGCCACAACGTAATGTGACCCCGGCCACACTGCTATTTGATTAGGGAACACAAAGGGATTGGGAAACAGCCCTGCTCTGAGGAGAAAGAAATCTTTCACATTGCCCATAGTCAAGCCCCCAGCTTTGTTTTATCTGAGATGGTATCTGAATGCTTTAGCAGAACAGGCTGTTCTACCAGAGCCTGTTAGTCTCTGCATGTCCCTCTGCAAAGGACTTTCCCCTGGGGGTGCTGGCTGAAGGAGAAGTGGCTTGTGGCCGTCCCCGAGGAGGTCTGTGGCAGAGTCCGCGGTGGTTTGTGAGTTTCCTGTGTGTCTTTTATATACAGGGCTGTGGCTGTCGCGCTGTGGACAGGGAGAGCCTGTGAAATTGTGTGTGATGCTTTCGGTTTTGCTTATTGAGCGGGGAAGAACAGCGTCGTTACGTGCTGTAGGAGGGTCACGGGCTTGAGCCACCAGTGTTGAGCTGGCTTTGTCTTTGTGGGATCACGTGCTGTAGAAGGGTCACAGGCTTGAGCCACCAGTGTTGAGCTGGCTCTGTCTTTGTGGGATCTCACAGAGGGGCAACCAGCAAGTCCTGTTCTCCTCTACCTCCTCCTCCCGAGGTTGCGGTGTCTCAATTCATCCTGCTCATGAGCCCAGGCAACTTCTGGGCTCTCCAAAGTTGAGCTGAGCATAGCCAGCCATCAAGAAAAGTCCTTTTCCAGGGGCAAAATCAGAGGCTTCAGCTTTCCTCTCACCCCCATCCTCGCTGCATTGCACGTCTGTGACGTTTTGTCTCAGTCAGCTCTGTTTTGCTGCTGAAATGTGCCTCCCTCCCTCTGCCCCAACATTTAATTTCCCTTAGAGCGAGGTAACTCGGTTAACAGCGGTACTCAAAGCCCTGTGTGTGCTGGAGCCTGGAGTGCCAGGAAGCAACTGGTGCATCTGATTTCCCAGTGAAAGTCCAGGTGCAATCTCGGCGGCACAGCCTCTGTCTGCCTTTCGAGCAGATGTCTTCATCTAAAGCTCCTGCCACCACCCCGCTCCCTTTGTGCATCGGTGCAGGGAGGATGGGAGCAGGAGACAATATAAATTAATATCCATTGGAATGACAGCAGCTGGTGCCTTGCAGAGCTGCGAACACGTGTCTTAGAAGTAGAGTGATTAGTCATAAAACTGTAGAGCTGAGTGTTTATGCTTGATCAATTACAGGAGAACAATAGATGGAGTCTTTTTTCCAAGTGGGAGGAATGAGGGGAGGGAGGCTTCAGCCATGAGATTGTTTTCTTCTTGGTTTTGGAAGTGATAGCTGCGAAGAACCTGGGGGACTGGCAAACAGTGGGTTCTGTCCATTTGTGGCCAGCTCTTTGTAAGAGACCTTGAAGATGTCTCCTTGAAGAGTAACAGGATGTCTCCACATTGTTAAGGCTGGTTGTTTATAACCACTGAAACATCAAGGCTTGTCAGAACAGAACAGAACTCTTGCCACCCGTGCAGCGTGTGGAACCAAAACCCACCCAAAGGCATGGCAGCTGAACAAACCACTTTTATGTGACCAGTGAGTTACCAGGGCCTGTGCCACCATGGCAAACCAAGCGGTATGGTGAAGAAGACTTCCAAGACTGAAGAATATCTCCCTTTTGACAACACCCATGGATGTTGTCAACAACACTCACAAACTCACCAGAAGAACCTGCCAGTGTGGTGGGAAGCAGAGCTGGAAGGAAGCACTTGCAAAGAGGTTCCAGGAGAAGGGGCAGCATGAGCACAGGAAGACTGTACAAGTATCATTGCTCATCGGATAATGACTGGGATGGCCATCCACTGACCAGAATCAGCCCAATAGGAGGCCATTGGACCGCGGCGGTAACCACCTTTTTGCAGCTTTCCAAGGCACTGCTGCTTCCTTTTCTCTGCTTATCTTATTCTGTTACCTGTCCTGTCCTATCTGCCGACAGGATGTGCTGGAGGTCTTTAACAAAACCTCTAAGGGGTTGTGACATTGGCCTTGTTTCTGTCTGAATGTCACCCCTGGTGTCAAAACAAGCCATCTCTTGGTCTGAAGTGGACCGAGACACACTTAGCAGAACTTCTGACATCCAAGATCTGTCTGGGGTTTAGACTGCAAACTTCTTAACACTGAGGAGGGACACACTCAGCTGCGCGAGCAAGGAGCATGTGAGCGAATTAGGTGAAGCTTTCTAGTGCACGAGCGTACACGCATCGTACAGCTCACACAGTTTATTAGGATTGGAAGAGACTTCAGAGCAGGACACAAATTAGAGAAAAGCATAACCGCCTAAAAGCTGAAGTCAAACTACACAAAACCACATCAAGACAGGTCTGAAACGTCTCCACAGAAGTGGATGCCACAGCCTCCCTGGGTAACCTCTTCCAATATTTAATAACCCTTCCTGTAAAGACGTTTTTCCTCATATTGAGATGAAACTTCCTGTGTTCAAGCTTGCATCCATTACCTCTTGTCCTGTCTGATGCAGTTTAAAGAGTATTCCTTTCTTCTTGACACCCAGCCCTCGTGTCTTTGTAGACAGTAATTAAATCCCCTTGTAGCCTTCTTTTGCCCAAACTAAAAACTCCCAGTGTTGTCATTCTCTCTTCGTAAGGCAGTTGTTCCAGACCCCCAGTCATCCTCATAGCTCTGTGCTGAACTTTCTCCATTAATTTTCTATCCCTCTTGAATTGTGGAGACCAGAACTGGACACAGGATTTGTTGCAGGGGAATTGGACTAGATGATTTTTCGAGGTCCCTTCCAATCCCTAATGGTTCTATGATTCCAGGTGCAGCCTCACTAAAGCAGAATAAAGGGGTAGAATAACTTCCCTTGATCTGCTAGACACACTCCTCTTGATACATCCCAACACCCTGTTGGCCTTCTTGACCACAAGGGCCCATTTCTGATCCCTCTTCTCTGTTTGTGAGGGTCTTTAGCTATCAAAAAGTTGTTTTGGTTTGTTCCATTACCCGGAACCCCTCCTACTCCCCCAGTTAAGCAGAAGTGGTCCTGTCAGAGGAAGGTCCCATTATGACTGCAGTTTGGCACAAGAGTGTGCCTACAGCTTCAGTTCCAGTTCCTTGGCAGCTCTAATTGCAAACACAGTCCATGGCCCTCCCCACATCCGCCAAAAAAAGACCGAGAAATTGAGTTACATTTTGCAATAATTCTAATGGAAATGCTAATGGGATGAACAGCGGTGCGAAGCCAGTGAGTGACCCAGCAGTTTCGTCTGTGCTGGCAGCGGATGACCATCTAGACCATGTTCGGGTAATTCTTCCTGTCATTAGCAGCACAATAACTCACACACACAAATCCATAGGCATTTGCTGTAACTCTTCACCGTGGTGGGAAGGAGAAGTGCGCCCGTGCGGTGTGCGAGCGCGACAGCATGTGTTAGCTGTAAATCTGTCTGCAAGTGGCCTGATCCTGTTCCTGCTTAAACCAGTGGGAACTTTGCCATTGGCTTCAGTGGAAGCAGGATGGGATGTTTTGGACTTATTTTGAAGTGGGAACAAAGCTTTCAGATTCACAACTGCACTTCAGTACTTGGCTTGAACTCCCTTCAGTTCACCTTTCATGTATTTAACAGATGGAGCTTCGTCGCTGCTCACCTCCTGTTTGGCATCGGCACTCTATCTGGTCTCTTCTGGGTGACGGGCACCCAGGACCTAGTGCACATAGGACCCAGGTTGTGCCACGGGACTGAGCTGAGGAGGGAGATCACATTGCCTTCTCTGGGCACCTTCCATCCAAACAAGTTGGAGCACTTTGAAGAGAAAGCTGCTGCCTCCATACTTCTCAGCAGATGAGAGGCCAGAGTGTTTCTCAGAGCATAGAGGAGAGAGGTGAGTTGTGTTGAGGAGCACAGAGACCTCTGCTCTGCCCAGAATGGGTCTGATGCCTCTGCTGTGTCATGTAAACTGGAGGTGTCGCAGTCACTGCGGCTTTGCTGAGCTCCCTGTCACCCTTTGCTACAGCAAAGAGTGTTGCAGGTGTCTTGCAAGTGTTAGTACAGACATACGTACTTTTAAGCTCAAGTTTGTAAGGGAAGGAAGAGCCTTGTGTGCAGCACATGACCACGTGTTTCTCTGCTGCTGCCATAGTAACTTTTGAACCATTGGGCAACTTCATCACAAATTTTTCATCACAAATTTCCTGTAAGGTTTGTAAAAACAGCTTGGGGACATAGGACAGAGAGACCATGTTAGTGCCATCGTGGCAGGAAGAACCTGAGCTCAACCTCTATTACACACCAGTGGCTCCAGCCACATGCTAAGCACCTCTAGAAAAGCAGCATTCATTCATCCTGTTGCTCACAGAGCTAATTGCTTCATTGATATTCATTTTTGGTGGCCAAAGTGTGATGAATACAGCTCCTTTTCTTCCTCTTCAAAGAGTATGTGCTCATGCTGCTCTTTCCTAGCACTGTCCCGGCTCCCACCTGCCTTCCTCACTGAGCACTTTCAGCTCCCCTTTCCCAGCTCTGCCTGTGCTCCCCGCAAAGAGCCCTGGGCTTCTCCTCTGCCTGTTGTCTTCTCACTTGCCAGAAAGACATTTCTTCCTTCACACTCCACTAGCAGTGTATCATCTAAGCCTTCTCTCAGCTGGTGATGCTTTACAGCCTGTCCCTCCAACCCCCTCATTTCCACCCCCCTATTCCAAAATTTCCAGCACAACAGAAAAATCAGGAATGAGGCAATTAATATGTATTATTCCAACAGGAGGCTTAAAAACAAAAAGCTTTTGCAACAACTTCCCAGTCAGAACCACGGAGACTATTGTAAGGCAGAAAAACCTAAGAAACAGCAGCTGTAAAATATATTTAAAAGCCTTTATTCTTCCCTATCACAATGTGGCAAAAGAGACTAAACACAGCTTTCCATTTGTTTAACTAAAAGCTGCCATTCCTCGGTCTCTTTGATGGTAATGATACCCACAGTTACAATCAAACTCCAGCACACACACGGCAAACTTTGAGCTCGGTACCAACTTTGCACAATGTATTATTAATACCAAGATGCGTGAACCCAAATGCCCCGAGGTGCTGAGAGCAAGGGAAAGCCTGACTGTGCTGGGCTTGTGGCTGATGCTGATAAATGCAGCACACTGAGGAGGAAAAAGGAAAACCAGCAACTGAGGGTTGCTTGTGTTACAGTAGCTGCTGGACCCACTGTGCCGGGCGTGGGAAGAGACCGTTCAGGAGTTCAAAATGGAGCAGTCAGCAAGAGTGTGAGAGAAAAGGTAACAGCAGTCTCATTCTGCTAACATGAAAATGACAGGAAATACGGTAGAGGTCCACCACTCACCACAGGCTGACACTGAGCTGGGTCCTAGGCCACTTACCTGGCTCAAGAACACCAAAAGAGCCTGCTGATCCTCCAGACCTGTGTCTGCACGGCCACAGAACGCCTCCCCGGTTCAGAGTGCCTGGCAGTCGTTATGCCGGTGCAAATCCTCGGTGCTGTGCCCCGTGTTTGAGCGCATAAGACGCACTGCCTGAGTCTGCAGAAGGGCGCTTGCTCCCAAAGTCCCGTGAAGGCAGCTGAGCACAGGGGTGAACACACTGCCCTGCCATAAAAGATGCCCAGAAAGTGGGCAGCTTTTTGACTACTGGTCTGCAGGCCACGGTTCCTTGGAGGACCATCCAGTGTAGTTATTTGAGACACAGGCCCTGGTGCCATCCTATTGACTGTGAAGCAGTCTTAGCTCCATTGATTGCCTTGAGAAGTTGCACTGAAGAATCATTGGGGTCTGTGTGTAGGATCCTGGTGAGAGACGGAAGATACCTCTTGGGAAAAAGAGCTACTCTGCAGTGATGAGGAAGCAGCCCCATCCCTGGAGGGACAGGGTGATGGCTGTGGCTCAAGGCATTCTCAGAAAAGGAAAGGAAGCAGGGTAGAACTCCTCCAAGACTATGAATTGTGTGGCTAGGAAACAGCGTGAACGTGAGGTCTGACTTGAGACGTGCATGTGTGTCAAAAGGAGGATTATGAAGACAGTCTTCAGCCTGATACATCCAGCAGAGCTGTGTCCAGCAAGATCATAGCTCAGCTGTGAATGCTTTAGGAAGGTAAGCATGTACAAAAGTTCTGTGCCAAACGTGCTTTGAAACCTCCTCAAAACACAGGAGTGTTTGGCTGTGATGGAAACAGAGCACAGCCTTGCTTCCAACTATCAGCCGGGATCCTTTAGACTTTCCCTTTCCTGTTCTCATCTGTCTTTTATTAGCAGAACATACATGGCTTTTTTTGCTGTGAGATTGCTTTTTGAGGTCACAGACACATGCTTTGTGACGTCAGGTGGAAAGCAGCAGCTCCCTTAGGAATCGCTGACTTTATGGGACATCATCACATAAGTGCCCTGCACTGAAAACCCATCTCCAAACGAATGGGTATCCAGCAGCACCAGAGGAAAGCTCCTACCTCTGATATTGCACAGGCATAGTCAAATGGCAGTGTCTCTCTCTCAGCAGTTTACAACTTAAATAAATGCAAAAGTAATCCACAGGCTTGTCAGCCACCTTGTATCTGGCTCTTGGGGTTTGTCTGCTTTGTCTCTTCAGCTTGTAAACTGTTTTGAGGCAAGAGCTGTCTTTGGCTTCGCGTTTAGACAGCAGAGGGGTCCCAGTCCTTGCAGTGCCAGGTACCGTAATACAAATGAAGCACAATAATTTGTTTTAAAGTTAACATTAAAAAAAAAATAAAAGATTAAGAGGGAAATAAAACTTTTCCTAGCTCGAGGCTTCCCCTGATGACAGTGCTCCAGAAGAATGCACTATCTGCTGGAGGGAGTGTCTAAGCCCAGTTGCTGGGAGGGCTGGACCTCCATGGGAGCCAATGCCAGAAGGTGCTTGGGCACAGGCGGTGGGGGGGAGAGGAGAGAGGTCAAAAGCTAAAGTGTGATAAGTGAAGAGAAAACCCTTTAAAACACACACGTGTGTTTTCTTGCCAGGATCTATCAAGTCAAGAGCCAAAGCATGGTAATGGCATTTTGTTTATCAGGAACAAGAAATTGCCGCTGGCCTAAGAATTTGTTAGCCGAGCATCAGGCAAGAGCGAGTTGTTTGTTTAAGAATGCGTGTATTTTGAAGGAGGTGTTTTAACAAGATTGCTGGCGTGGCCCTTTATAAGGCTGAGCACACAGCCCTTCACGTGCTTACTGTGGAGTCTGACACTGACACCGTGGAAGCCAGCCTGGCGGAAGCTGATGGCAGCTCTTACAGTTACAGACATCATGCTGGCTTTGCAAAGCTCAGCCACTTGGGTCACATCCAAACAGCAGCGAAGCTGATTGATGAAGTCCCATCAGCTTTGTCAGACTTTAAATGAGGCCCTTGGTTTGCGACTCTACTTGGGTGGGGGTCCTTAAATCATAGAATCATAGAATCGTTAGAGATTGGAAGGGACCTCAACAGGTTATCTAGTCCAATCCTCCTGCCACAGCAGGATCACCTAGACCAAGTCACTCAGGAACACATCCAGGTGGGTTTTTAAATGGGGCCCTCTAATTCCATGGGTGGAATATTTGCTGTTGACCCTACCTGACGTGTGGTACAACTGGAGCTTCTCCGGCATGAAACTGACTGGATGCTGCTCTTTGCATAGAGACCAGCAAAAACTAGTCGGTGCGCCAGTTTCTTCTGCAGATGAACATACAGAGCTTGGGTCACCTCACGCTAGCATGAGGTCATTCGAGTTTTCAATAGTCTTAACTACACCCCACAGTTACAGTGGGTTAAGAAACTCAAGCCCAGTTCAAAGCTCTCAGCAGCAAAGCCAATAGAATTGCCAGAGCCTGTTGGAGGGACAGATGGCCTTTACAGGTCCATAGTCTCCTCTTTGTAGGTGAGGACAATCTAGGGGGCATTGGTACCTTCCTTGCAAGCTGAGGGCCAAGCACCGGTGCCTGCATGGAGAGGGAGGATACTAACGCAAGGTGGGACCCAACCGTCTCTGATACTTGCAGAGATGGAGTCAGGAGGGATGGCTCCCTGCAGGTTGGGGGTTTATTTCAATGGCTTCTGTTGCCATTATCAAAGGATCAGGCTCATTGGTGTGTTACTGTGGCTCAGGGTGTGTCCTCTCCAGCCTGAGTCACTGTGTCACCCCGTCTCTTCCTCCATCTCCCCCTCCAGGGCTTGTGCCAAACAACAGCATGCAATCATCTGGTGGGGGTTATTTCTACCTAATGTACCCACCCAGTGGGATGTCAGTGAACATTAAAGGGATAGATGGAGCCTTTAATGAAGTTAACCCGCTGAAACCAGGAGAGCATTTGGTTGCAGTACACCTGAAAGCCCTGGATTACACAGCAGCTGCTTCAAAAGAAACCCATTGCCTCCTTTCATACTGCTGCCACATTGAGAAATAATACGGCACCTTTATATTCAGGCTGATTTAGTCAGCCTGCTGAAGTCTGAAAGCTTTTTTTTATTACTTCTGAAGATGCAGGGGCTTTCCTCCACACAGCCACCACTGCCGACCCCCCAGCCCCGCACATGCTGCGGTGCGGAGCTGGCCCCCAGCAGCACGGCCGCAGCCGAGCACCTCCCGACAGGAGGAATCACTCTCCCTCTCTCTGCTAATGCGATGATGAATTCTAACCCCATTAGTTTGCTGCCTCTGTTCTCTTCCCTGTTTTCTGCCATTCGTTTTTTCCCCCGTCTCCTTGCTCTATCTCCTTGTTTCTTTCACCACTTCCCTGCTCCACTCTTCTTTCCTTTTTCCCCCCTTTTTTCCCCCTCTGTTCTTTCCATTTGCCTTTTCCAGGCTGCCTGAGCACTCTCCTGGTTTCCCTGCAGTGGTGTTGCTCCTCGCAGCCCTCCACCAGCTGCTGGCAGCACGGCAGGGCAGTGCTGGCCCAGGGCCCGTGGTGGCCGCTCAGCACAAGGCCACACTGCAGCTGGGCAGCGTGAACGGTGGAGTGACCCCTACAGATCAGCAGCACTCCTCCTGCGGCAAATACCTGTGAGCAGGAAAAGCTGGAAGAGAAAGCAGCTTCCACCATCCTGCAGTTGGGCTGGCAGCTGGAAAAACATAGCAGGAACATCAGAGGGAGGCAAAGCAGTAACGGGGTGGGTGGGCAGTAGAGGGGTGGTCAAGCACTGACCTGCTACAGCACCCACAGGGCCGAAGGGACATGCTCTGGGCTCAGCCTGTGGCCGCTACACTCAACCACAGACTAGCAGCCATGGCACTCCCCATGAAGAACTAACAGGGCGGCTGCTAATTAAGCCACCTCTACACAGGAAGTTTATGGACTTGAATGCAACGTGCCAAACTGCTTTGTGCAAGTTGTGATATTGGCCTGCTTTTTGAAAACAGATGAATTCCTGAGCAAATAGCCTGGCTGAAGGCTAGGGCTAATGGGATGCTAAGGTAATTATTGGCTATTTGTGGCTATAAAATGAGATCTTGTAATCATGCACCTGACAGACTAATAAAAAACACTTTATATGATGCACTTAGAGCTTTTTAGCTGAGAATCTCAAAGCACTGTCTGCAGGAGGAAGAATGCAGCAAGAAGTCTGTGCTGGGGCGAGGAGTCAGGGAGCCGACCCACGCCGTCTGCCCCCACACCCGGCACTCCTGCTCCTCGGGTATCCTGCCAAAAATGCTTGAGTCCCTGCTCTCCTGCTGACTGGCAATACTTATGGCTTTATCTAGGCTGAGTATCATTTTTCCCCACTCTAATGCCTAACACTGTTTCAGTCCTGCCGTGTTGTTTTCTCTGGAAGGCTGTCAAGTTCTGCATTGGAAATAGTGTGTTTTGACATAAAACGGGGGGGAGAGCCCCTGTTTCTCCAGCTACTCTGGAGCCCAGAGGAGGTTGCAGGAATACATGAAACCCTGGTTTGAATTTTATTTTCTTTCACATGAGGGTTGAGAAAGTCTTTAGGAAAAGCTGGGGTGTTTCCTGCTTTACAGACACCTCCTGATGGTCAGTTCATGCGGTGAGAAGGACTTATTTGCAAATAGGAAGATGCAATTGAAAATAAATGAGGCTGTATGATCAGTGTTGAAAAGCTGCCTCAGTTAGAAAGAAGAGAGAGAAGAAAGGAACTGAAGAGTGCCAGGGAAAGCCCCTGGCACGCAGGCCCTCAGGTCGCCAGCAGGGAACTAGGGAGTGTTTGTGGAGGCAAAGGCTTTCTGTTGGAGATGGGGAAGTCTCACAGCATCACAGCTCTGACTAAGGCTTGGACTGCAAAGTTCCTTCAACCAAATTTGATGCAGATGGCATGTTAAATATTACAGCACCATTAAATTGCATATTGTCTCATTTCAGTGAGGTTTTATGGATGTTTCTGACACACAGATATGGAAAAATGCTGCGATTCCCAACGGACTTGCTAAGTGCTTACTCGTGGGTTTTAAAACCCACAGGAGGACTGAACAAAGAGCAGCACCCTGAGCCCTTTGGCAGAAGCAAGACTTCACCAGCATGGAGGGCCGATGCAGTCCAGCCTTGCCTGGGGTGTGGAGTAACGCCCATGGTGGCAAACAGCTGCCCTTGGAAACAGACAGAGGTAAGTTCCAGGTGCATAGCATCACCTCATGCTCAGTTCCTTCAAAGCAGATAAAGGATCTGAGTCTTGAGTGCTCCCGAATGAAGTATTTATACTCTTTTGTACCGGAGCTGGACGAGCAGGTGTCACTAGCTGGTTTCCACCTGCAGTGGTAGGAACCGCAGCAGCGCTAGCTGGTATTGTAGTTATGCTTTTCCATTCCTGATAGTGGCGCATCACAGAGAGGTGGCTTGAGACCTGACACTAAGCACAGGACTGGATTTGTGGAGACCTACTGAAAAGCAGCTGAGAGAAACCTCCATGGATTAGCAGGTAACTTCGTTTTCCATCACCACTTTCTTTCCTGCGGTGGTCTTCACTCAGTAGCAGATCAGAGTTGCTATCAGTTCAAGGCTAGTTTTTGCAGGGGAAACTCTGCCTGACTGTAATGGGAGGAAAACTGCCCCTGTGCTGTATAGTGTGTGAGATGGGGCCATCTCTGATTAGGGCTTGGTAACCTCTTCCCTTTCCGTGCATGTCTCCAGAGAGGAGTGATTCATGCTGTGGGTTTATATTACGCTCTGATATCTGTGTTATAGTTTGTGGGGGCTATTTATACACACACCAAAAAATCACACTTTGCTAGCTTGATAGTAGTCTAACTAAAAGCAAGTAGTAAATCATAGTTGCATAATTACACATCAAAATACAATAAGCGAGGCAGTAGACTTAGTTGCCTCTGGTTTTGCATTGACTTCAACAGGTGTCAGAGCACATTTGAGCCACAGAAGATGCAAAATCAGGTATCAAAACACACAGAAGGAACAAGGGATGCTGCAACCCTCAGGGTAACGGCTGAAATATCAGCTCTGCCTGTCAGGCCAAATCTGTTGCTGTCAATGAGCTTCCATTGGCCTCAGAGGAACTTGAAGCGTTCATGCTGCGTGAGTGTGCTCAAACAGGTTGGCATCGTGATTTCATTGACGTGAGCTGGTGATGATACCGGTAACTGATAGACAGCAGAGTACAAAATAATTAGTCTCATCACCCTAAACGAACACCAGTGAAACGTTCGTACTTTCCATCTCACCCACACACAGTGCTGTATCTCACTTCTGCCACATGCCAGTGTCTCTTCACTAACTGCCAGCTTTAAAAAATGGAGGTAGCATCGTTTTAATGCCTTTGTCAAGTTGGAATCAATAATCTAGGGACAAATCAACAACGTAATTCATTTTTCAGTAGCTTTTTGATGCAGCTTTTTAGGGCTCTTTTCACTTCAGCGCTTTGAGATGTCGCCTCTCAAGTGGGGTCTTGGTATGAGTTATCCCCAGTTTGCTGGGTACCGGCTGTCAGGCCTGTCATGGTCCGTGAATTACATGACAGTTGAACACGGGGTGCAGGCGGCTGCCCCCCACGCCCTGCCGCGCTCTCCTGGGAGGCAAAGGCAAACAAACTTTGTGAGCACGCAGAAGTAACTGTGCAGAGCCTGCTATCTGCTTGTGTTTTAAAGACAGTCTTGTAAGAAAACTTGGCGGGAGGGTGGAAGGCAGCTGCGGTGTCTCGCACCCCCCTTTCACCGCAGCGCGGGTGTCAGAGCGGGCATCGGGCGCTTCCCGGCTCCCGGGGCCGGCTGGCAGCGGCGGCAGACCCGGAACAGGGACAATCGCGGTCCTGACGCTCCCCCATCCGACGGCTCCCGGCTGGCTCCTCCACGCAGCGCGGCTTCTCACTGCGATTCCAGCCGGGGTTCGGGCTCTCCGAACACCCAGGAAAGGGACCCCCCGCCCGCGACTGCGGAACGGGGACGCGCCTGGCACCGCGCACCGCGGGAGCCTCCGCGTTCGGCTGCGGGCGGGGCGAGGCAGGGCGGTGCTGTGCGGGGCGGTGCGGGGAGCGGGGGGGTGTTGGTGTGCGGGGGGCGGTGCCGCGCTCGGCGCTGACAGCCACATGCCGCCCTGCCTGAAAAGGCTGCGAGGCGCCGGCAGGGAGGGAGAGGAGGCGCGGACGGTGCTCAGCCCGTACCGGTACCACCGCTACCACCGCCACCGCCACCGCCGCCTCCCGCACCGCCACCACGCCCCGGGGGATGTCGAGGCGCCGGCCCCGCGGGCTACCCTAGGGGACCAGTGCTGCGCCCGCCCCACTGAGCCCCGCCGGAGCCGCTGGTGTGTGGGGCGCCCACGCGGGGCCAAGCGCGGCCCCGCAGCCGCGGGCGTTGGTTCTTGGGGTCCGTCGTTTCTTCCCAAGGATGGATACGCTTCTCCTCGCGTGGGGACTGTTGGGGCTCTGCCTGCCCGGCCACGGAGGGGTGGCGAACACAGGTGAGGCCATGCGTGGGCGCGGGAGCCCTCCCCGCCGGGACAACTTTCGGTGCCGGGCGCGGTCCCAGAGCCTCTGCCCGGTCTCGGGCATCGCTCGTAGACAATAAACCGCGTTAATAACCGGGGGGCCGGTGCCGCGGCTCTCGCAGGGAGGGCGCTGGGGGGTCGAGGATGGCGCAGCCCCCTCCGGCGGGTGTAGCCGCGCAGCTCCCGTCGCCTGCCGTGGAGGGGACGGAGCCGCGAGGGAAAGTTGCGAGGTGGAATTTTGCGGGAGAAAGTGATGTGGGGAAGTGGTAGGGACCGGCCGCGTCGCGAGTACCTGCGCCCGGCTGCAACCTCGGGAAACTTTAGGTGAGACGTTAGGATCGCCCGGCAGGGAGCTGCGCAGGGCGGCGGCGGTGGGAGCGGGCGAGGCTTCGCGGAGGCGGCGGCAGCGGGACGCTGAGGCACCGCCGGGCATCCCACGAAAGCGGTGCCGCAGGTCCAGGCAGACCCGCAGTGCCTTTGCGAGCGCCGCGGTGTCTCGGGAGCCGGCGGATTCGGGGCAGGTTGCGGGTGCGAGTGTGGTTGTTTCTTTTTTCTGGTCTGGGCTGTCGGAAGGTGCCGGGATGGAGTCACAGTGCTTGCGTTGCTTCGGCTCGGGAACACGAACAAAGTCTGGGCCCTGAGCTCTCCCGCCACCGACTTTGGGTCTGGCTAACGGAGACAGCGGGGTCTCCACCTGGAGCAGTCACCAGAGGAAGGGGATGCGCCCTACCCGGCCGCCCGCCGCTCTCCGCCTCTCCCGCGACTCCTCCCGCGGCCAGCAGCCCGGGAGCTGCCTGGCAGGACGCCGGTGCCAAGCCGGCAGCTGCTGGGCTCTGGGTTCCCCTTCCCGTTAGTCAGGGTGTGCCCCGGGCAGCCCGCAGGGCCGCAGGGTCCGGCCCGGGCAGCGCTGGATGGCGAGGCACGACGTGTCGGTCATTGCCTTTCCCTGCCCAGGGCAGCACCGCCATCAGCTCCCCTTTGGGAAAGGGCAGTGGGACTGCCTCTGCCACTTGATGAAGTCCCTCTGTTTTGCAGCAGGGAAGCACAGACGCTCTCAGCAAACAGGCTCTGTGTACCTTCGCTTGCTGGTTGGCATCACGTCCTTCCTTATGGCTGTGAAGGAAAGAAAAATCCCATCTCTTTTGTTCAAATGGGAAAACAAATGCCTGGGCACTCGATAGGGCAAAGAGAAAGGGCCAGGTCCTGAGACGGCCCTGCCGAGAGGGTCCCTGTTGCAGCGGCAGTGTCTGCTCTCCTGGAGCGAGTGCTGTGTGGAGGCAGATTGGGCTGTAACTGAGGTTGGCTCCGGAGGGTTCCCTGGCCAGCCTGGCTGTGAGCCCTCTGGTTGCTGAGCCTGAGTGTATGGTGGTGCTTGCGTGTGCACTTCCTCCCGTCCTTGAGTAGGCTCAGGATCAGGCCTAACCTGGAAGGAGTTTATGAGCCAATTGTGTCTCTGAGGTTGTTCAATTGCTGTAAGAAATGCTTATTTGAACACGGGGTTTTCCTGGCTAAGCGGAGCATCACATGGTGTTGGAGCCAGCGAGGAAGTTGTCTCCCTGTCACTGACACCAAGCTGCTTGTAGCCGAGACATTGTTGTGGTTGACTGCAAGCCCAGTCAAATGACTTTATTGCTAGCCCAGAGAGCAAAGGTATGGGGTAACGGGATGTGAACCGCGATCAGCCTGTGCTCAGCTCTAGTAAATTAGCCAGCCTAGTAAGGAAAACATGCCAAAGGTAGATGGATTTATGTTTCAGTCTGGTGTGTCTGAAAGCCTTCCCCCATTATGAAAGTCCCTCTTAAGGTTCCCTAAGGGAGGTTAGTGGAGAGGGGAGATGTTTTTAATAGACAATAATATGATAATCCACATGGAAAAAAACCCTAGCACAATATTTCTGCAGTAAGAGATAAACAGTGCAGCTGCCAGTTTGTATGTAACCAAGCAAACCCTGGGCTAACCATGGAGGGGAGTGGGTGGGAGACCCAGGAACTGAAATCTGAAGGCTGGACGGCTGTGTGGTTTTCATCTTCCTATAAAAAGCAATCAAGTATGAAAGTAACACATTGGAGTGACCCAAGTACTGAGCCATTCAGATTATGTTTATGCAGCCCCAAGCAAAGCTTGCTCTTGAAGCCTTCCAAAGAGTTTGCTTAAAAGCCATGGTTCTTAGGGATGACTTGGGAGATGTAACAGGGTGGGGAGGGGGACCAAAACAAATCGCTGTCGAGCAGGCACCCGACCGCACATGTACAAACATGCACGCACACACTCCCCCCTGCAAGCAGCGAGTGTACTGCCTCTTGCCTGGTGTGCTGTTAACTTGGCTCTTACTGGGACCAAAAGTGTTTTTAGCCCAGGAACCAGACAGTTGTCAGAAGCATCACTGAAATGGACTGATGCGAGCTCAGTCGGGGGGGCCTCTGACCCAGGTTAGGATGCAGTGTTTTGTTTTCCTAACTTTGCTGCTGCAGAGAAATCATGGTGTGCCATGACTGGAGTGACAGGCAGTCGGACTGGTCTCGGGGGCTTTACAGTGCTGCGTCCCATCTCCCCGTCCTACTCCCAGCCCCCTTCCCAGTATTTGCTCTCTGCTTGGTACCTTGTGCATGACTTAGAAGGTTAAAAATGAGAAAGCATTCCATTTTGCTGTACTGGAGAAAGCAGTGTTCCCCATCCCAGCAGTGTAGTGCTCCAGGAAGGTGGGTGGGTTGGATTCCTAGCAGCAGACTCCAGGTCATGGTGGCCTTGTGTTGCAGATAGCCTTAGAGTAGAAAGCATCCTTCATGGGGTTTAGGAAGCTGTCAGGTTCAGATAAGGCTGGGACCTATCCTGTGGGACCCCTGCTTGTATTAATAAGGAAAAATTAATTTTTAAGCACTGGGATTGCTGCCAAATTATATGACCTCTGACAGCCCAGCTGTGCTAGGAAAATAAATTGTCTGTATCAGAGACCCACAATCCTATCTGCAATCGAAAAAGCTGGCATTTACCCACTACAGTGGGGGCAGATTGCAGCAGCCTGAGAGCAAACTGGAAGCTGTTAAACTTGCTCTCCATGGTGTGGTGAAGTCACCGCCACTGCATCCCCATGAGGTCTGGGGACTACTGTTGTCTGATCCGGGAAGTGTGGAGAGCTGCTGTACTGCGCACACCGGGTCTGGGGCTGACCGTGTGAGCACAGAGGTAGGGGCAGAAGCGAGGTGTGAACGTTTCAGCTCTGCCCTTGCTCTGTAACAGCCCTTTGACACATTTCTAATTATATTACGCACTCAGACAAAGAGGTAGCTGGGCTATTTTCAAAATCCCTGTCTACACCCTGGTGGAAACCGCAATACTAGCAACAACATAAATCAGGGCTGTTGCTAGCAGTGTTGCACACGGCGTAGCGCTACAGTAGCATGGTTTTAATCATACTCGAATCAAAGGGTCAGCCTTCTCCCTGCCTGAGCCAAGTCACAATCTCAGAAGGCCAGATCCTGAGCCAGGCTTGATGCCTGTGGAGTGAAAAGACACAAGTGCAGACATGGAGAAGAGGTTTGTCAGCACGAGGTTGGCAGGCACAGGGCCAAACACTTGAAATCACAACTCCAATCTGCAGCTCTTTCTGTGTGCAAGTGGTGCCTGTGGGAGGACAGCCAGGGTAATGTTGTGGGGCTGGTGCCCCAGCCACAGCTTTGGTGAGGCAGTCTCTTTCCCTTGGGGAAAGGGGTACAGACGGTGAGGTAGCATGCAGAGCAGCTCAAATCATTACTTGCAGGGATGGATGGCTGCAGAGACTTTCTCTCTGAATGCTTTTTCCCCCTTCCTCCGTACTTGATGAGTCAAAAAAAAAAAATGGGCTCCAGAGATGAAGTGCTGGGCTCTGGGTCTTTGAAACCTGCCCTGATCTCTCCCTCTGCATTTGAGACAAAGGCACGACATCGACCCCAGCTGTTCTGGGGGGTCACCCCTAGCTGTGAAGTGTTGTCTGTGTGGGGTTTGAATGGCTGCCTTTTCTCTGTGTCCCTTCTAGGAAGATGGTGAAGCCAAAAGGACACTTGTCCTTTCCCTCTGCTTGTGATCTGTTGAAAGGCTCCTTTGGACACTGGATTTTAGGGCATGCCTAGGGGAGAGGAGAGAGGAAACTCCCAACCTCTTGTGCATATAGACATATAACACACACCCTTACCATCTCCGTTTCCTCATCTCTCTTCACAAGCACATAAATCTCTACTTTCTCTCTTACACAGAGCCCCACCATTCTCCCCCACCTTGCTGCCTGTCACATACATGCTCCTGCATCCCTCTCTTCCCCACACTCTCCCTCACACACCCAGAGCCCTGAAGCAACTTTCTCCCAGGCTCACTCCTGCTTTCTCCACTTTCTGTTTGACTGCTGAATATGTGCGCAGCAGGCAACAATGTGTTGGAGACACTAGCCAGAATGTGTAATAACTTCGGCACTAGCAGCAGGGCTCAGCAGTAGCTGGATTTGAGCCGTTGTAAAGGCTGAAGCCACTGCTGTTTGTCAGAATGTGTGGAGGGGGCTGCTGCGGCGCCTCTCCCCAGCTGGCTCCAGAGACTCCTATCCTGTCCCATTTGTGGGGCAACTGGACTGGGTTTTGCTCTGTAGCTCCAGCAGGGCCCCGGGAGGCCTGAGCTGTGGTGCTGTGGGGTTTGAAGCTTTGCCAGATGCTTTGGGAAATGGTGGGAATAAACTGCTGTTGCCCCAGCAGGGAAAACCAGGATTCGGTTGGGGAACTGACCCTGACAGGTGGGCTCTAAAGGTGTGAGGAACCTAGGAGGATGCTGGGGAGATGAGAGACAAGACAGGCTTTATTTTCTTCTTAGAGTTGTTGTCCTAACAATACTGATTATTTTTCCAGAGGCATTGAACACCTTTCATCAAGCCTGAAGCTGTTTAGGGAGGAATCCCAGGTGAATCCACCACTCTTTCTCTAAGGTGTGGAGTTAGAAACATCTCTAGCTTTTCCTCTGTGGCTCTTGAACGAGCCTGCTATTGATGGCATTCATGGGGTTGGCTCAGCAAATTGTTTCATCCTCATATTCTTCCCGAGTGTAGCGTCTAGGTAGGGTGGCAGGCTGCCATGCGGGAACCCTCTGCTTTATTTCTGCCTTTGCTCTGAGCCTTCAAGTTACCCTGAGTCTACGTTTCCCTCCCTGCGATACTGATGAGGTTTCCTCAGAAACTGTCAGCTTGAAGGTCTCCTGAAGCTGCCACCTATTCCTGGGAGATGGCAGTGTGCTTCCACAAGACTTTAAACACATGGGAGCCTAACACAGAGGCAGGAGAAACTGGCATGATTCCTGCGAGTTCAGTGTGCAGCTACACCCCTCCCACGCACGTGCTTACGTGCGCTCTCGAATCATTACTGAGTGGCCAGGAGTTGGAGGGTCTGTAATTCCAGACCCAGCGATTACATCTGCAGGCAAGGTGGGAGACTTGTGTTAGTCTGTATGCAGATATGTGCACACACACTACTAAGCCGGCAGTGCTATTAGAATTGCGTTTGTCTGTGATGTAAGATGACAATTAATGAGGTTAGTGGAGGTGGCACTGTGTAAAAGCACCATATAAAAATCTCATTGAAGAGATGGGGTTTGGTGGAGAGGGAAAGGAAACCACCCAGATCCCGAAGTAGCGTCTTTTAATGGCCAAGGTTGCCACTTACCCAAGTGGTACAAAGTGATGCCAACCTCTGGAAGGCACGCATCCAGAGCCTCGGGGGTAGAAATCAGCTGAATTAGAGTGATTTCAAAGCAAATTAGCTGGATGTACATGCAGGATTTGGCCCTCTCAAGGTTAAGCTTGACTAGGTTTCAGTTTTCCACTTAATTCTGTGGATTAAAATGCCAAAGAAAGTGCGGGTATCAAAAATCTCCTTCTCTCTTACTTCCTCCAGTGCTCTCTTCTTATTTAAAAACAATTCTAAACAATCTCTTTTTGCAAAGGCTCACAGCTAAAATGTTCCATTTGCTGAGCTTTCTGGCTGTCCAGCACCATAAAGTGAATATATTGCACCCCTCCCAGCTGCCTTAGGAAGTGGTCAAGCGGCTGCATTCCTCAACTGATGGATTGGTGTGTTTCTTGAGCCCAGACAGTATTTTTATGAGCCTGTTCCATGACACGTTGAATCAAACAAAATCCTAGTTCAGATCACAACAGCAGTCTTCAAATTCTGCTGTGCCTCCACTTTTAAGGGAGAATTTAGTTAAACTGGTAAAGGCCCCTGATGAGACACTCCAGGGACTTTCCCTGGTTGTGTGAAATCCCAGGACGTACTGCTAGGAGATGAAATGTGCCTGTAAGTGCTTTGTGTTGTTTGGGTGTGTTTGGCCATTAATTTGTTCAGGAAGCCTTTGAAGCTTTATCTTGCAATCCAAAGCAAACACGCTTCTGCTAAAATGATCTATGCTACTGGGGATAAAATATCTAATCTTATTAGCTTCCTTTGCATCATGGCTCTCTCCTTGGCTGATAGCTAAGCTGTGCCATTTACCTCTGGGTTCGCTTTTGTGTTCCTGCCTCATGCAAAAGTTGTGCCATGAGGGTTAGGGTGAGAGCCATGCCCAGGGAATGAGGCAGGATGAACGTTATGAATCCTTGGGAGAAGACAGGGAGAATCCTGCTGTATTCAGGATTTGGCAAAGTGCTTGGACATGCACAGATCTTGAAGAACTTTTTGCCTCTTGAAGAGCTATTTGATTCTAATGGGACCAAAACAAAGGGTTTGCTGCACAAGGGTTCATATCAAGTTCAGCAGCTCTGAGAGCAGTAGGCTGTGTGTGCCAGGACCTGTAATTTGCTGCACTGTTGGAGGTCAAGCACTTCTGCCTGATGCTGGATCCTGGGATGCAGAGAATGCCATGTGCAAGGAAGAGCTTAGTGACAAGGAGAAGTGGTGCTCCCCTCTGCTGTGGAACTCCTGGGATCTTACCTTCAGTGCTGCTTGCCTCTCAGGCAACAAGAACACCTTAAATTTTGTGCCCAGCTCTGAACTACATCCACAAAGTAAACTGGACCCAGCAGGTCAAAACCTGTGATAGTTTTTTTCTGGAAGCATCAAGCTCTGAGAGGCTGTAGTGCATGTTTGTTGTGAAACGAGCCTCTCTGGTGATGATTATTTTTGTTACAGGCAGGGTTGGCTTTAGTTTCTGTGCTGAATGTCCAACAATAACAGTGAGCCCTGGTCTCCTGGGGTGAGAGAAATCCAGAGGGGTTTAATCAGCAGGAAATTCAAGTAGGAGAAAGCTCTGCTCCTGTCCTAAGGTTTCAGCTTGTGCTGATGAGCTGCAGAGCTAAAAAACACCACAGGTGGGTGGAAGTTCCTAGGTCTTTGCTGTGAATTTTGGGTCCCCTGAGTGATATTGTCTGTTGCAGTCTGGGAGAGGCAGGAGGAAACTTCATCAGCCTGGATGCCTCCAGAAGATCAGGGCAGGAAAAGAGGGGTCTGCCCCTAACAAAGTATGAGGAGCTTGATGTTCTTCTGCAGGGGAAACTCCTGGAGTCGCTTGTCATACCCTATGAGTTTGCAGTAGTCTGCCCTCATGAGCTTTTCCATGTCCTCCTTTCCCATCCTTATGGCCTGGTTGTCATCCATCATTGTAGTTCCCCAGCTGAGGTGGTCCTGCAAGGAGACCATTGCCTGGATAATGTAAGTCATGTGGTGGACCTTTAAGGAAAGAGGGGATCTGGGGATTTCCCATCCTGAATGCAGCCTGCTCTGACAGTGCTGAGGAAGCGCTGACATCCACAGTCTCTGCTGAGGAGCCCGGCTGCTCTCCTATGGCCTGACCATGGAGGCTGGCAGGGGTCCCAGCAGTTTGCTTTCAATGCCTTCATTTTGCTTACTGAGCAACGGGATGTCCCACGCACCTGGCAGACTTGGCTTATGCTTCAGAATTTAATTTTAATTTTATTAAGTGAATTCAGAGCTGACAAAAGCTGCCAGAACCCATTAGCCGTGGAGCAAGTCTTGATTCCAAAGCATCCTGCCTAGGCAGCAGTGTCCCTGCCACTCACCTTTTCTTTTATTCCCCGTTTTAAAACGTATTTTTGTATGGATTGAGGGCGTCAGTTTGAAAGGAGACATTTATGCAGAAGCTTGGCCCCTTCATTTCACTGGACCTTCTTGAGGAGGACACAAATCCGTTCCTCCGAGACACAGATAAGCTTTCCTGGTGCACAGAGATGATGAAATTCTCCTGGTGTCATCTGAGGGATGCGTCTAGTCCTGTTTTGCTTCAGAGAGCTGGGCTTCAATCCCTCTCTCAGGCTGTCCTCACTGGCACCAGCAGCTTAACTGGGGCACTGAGCTGCCCTGAAATCAGGATCCAGCGAGGGATTTCCTTAGCTTGGTCCCACTTTTGAGATTGGGATGAATCTGGGTTTCTTCTGCTCCTGAGTTCATTTGTCAGGGAAGAGGCAGAGCGAGCTGGAGCCTGACACCCCTGTTCACATGGCAGTTCCCCTCCAACTGGCTCACAGGGTATACATAGCATCCAGTGTGAGGAAAGGGCTAGCAGCTTCTGAGTGGTGGGTGATGTTGGTGGTATCGGCCTAGCGGGTAGCACGTGTGTGAAAGCTGGGGAGACAGGGAGGGGATGATGAGGTGCGGAAGGATTGACTGTATTCTCATTGCTTCGAGACTTTGCCCTTTCCAAGAAAAATAATCTGCAGCCTGAGTATTTCTCTTTTTTGGAGCGGGTGGACATGTGTGCAAATGAGGTGTGAATTTGTATGAGAAGGTGTGAAAGTGTGTACATGAGTGAAGTGTGAATTACACGTCTATTTGTACGCTGATGTCAACAAGTCTGTGATTTTCTTGCTTCCACGTGAAAGTCTCTTTCTCTCTCTCTCTCTCTCTCTCTCTCTCTCACCCCAAACCCACATAGACACGTGTGTGGGCAAATATGCCTTGCTGAGAGAAGAGGTCTGTGCAAGAACGTAGGTTTGTAAATGTTTGTGCATTGAGCAAGCTCTCCTGTGGAACAAAACCAGATGTTTTTTGGTATTCTCAGCTCTTCCGTGGCAGTGTTGTGGTGGGTCTTTTCCCCCCCTTGTATTTTTCATGATACTTACAGGATTATTTTAAGAAAAAAGGGAAGGCTGTGGAGCTGCCTTTGGGTGTGTGAGAAGAAAGTTATTTTGAAGAGTAAATGCGTTAGAGGGCATGAGGAACACGGTGGAAACCAAGCCGGTGTTTGTTCATGGCAAAGGAAGCCACACTCCCCCATGAAAGGCCCTCCCGCTGCCCTCGTTCCCACGTGGGCACGTGGATTCTCCGCAGGCAGCAGGTCGGTTGTTCTAAGCACTTTCTTCCAGGAATTGTTACTGCTGAGGGCTCCTGCCTTGCTCCTGCTGCTCAGGTTGGCTCTGGCAAGAGGGCAGTTTGAAGACAGGCCGAGATGTCCACACCAAGAGCAGGTAGACTTGTGACAGTCTGGCCAGGGACAGCCCTGGGGTCTGGTGTACCCCTTGGCACAGGGACAGAGCCAGACCCACATCATGGGCTTGAGTTCACACAAGTCTGTTCTGCTTTGCTTCTCCCAGGGCTTTGCAGCAGGTGTCACTGCAGGTGGGACTGGAACAGCCCTCGGGGCCAGGGTCACAGGGAGCACCTCAGAGACCCTCAGCCCTTGGAGCCAGTGGGCTGTGGGATGTGTGGTCAGTCCTGTGTCTTGGCTCCCCTGGGAGCACGGGACACGTCTCAGTCCCCGTCACCAGGTACGGATGTGTGGATGCCAGGAAAGCCCACCTCCAACCCTCTGTGGGACTGGAACACCCTGAGGCTTAGGGAGCTTTGGGGAGAGCCCTCAAGGGTTTGCATCCCCTGTTGTACCCTATTTATTGCTGATCATCAGCGAGAGGAAGGCCTTTCTGCAGCGCAGGACTGGGCTCCCCTTGTGTGCCTGCTCTGTGGAGCAGCCTGGGGCTTTGTGGAGGGCTGCCAAGGTTGCCAGGTGTCAGGAGACAACGCAGTCTCCTGGGGACAGCTGGGGCAGCTTGTGGGGCCGTGGCAGCAGCAGGGACGGGGAGGCAGCCAGGGGCACACAGTGAGGGCACCATGGAGAAAGGGACTTTGTGGGGCTACACGGCTGACCCCGTGATGCAGACTCTCCTCCCAGCAAGTAATGCAATAATAAATTTGATTTGCAGCCTTCATGAGATTAAATGTTTTTTTGAAGATGAAATCACCCTCTGGGGCCTGTTCTAACCCAAAGCTGAGAGTGCTTCCTCCGCTCACCACGCAGCCATTGCCAGCCATTTGTGGGCTAGCCGCACTGCACCGCCGCTGCTGATTATTCACATCTGCCGTTCCAACAGCCGAACTGGCCAGAGAGCTTTCGGGGGCAGAGGCCAGTCTGCTGAGATGGGCTCACGGGGTCAGGCAGTGCTGGGGACTTGAGCACGGAGTGCGAAAGGGCTGTCTTGGGGCTGCAGCCTGGGGTCGGGGCGCTGGACGCTGCCCTCGGCTGTGCCGCCGGGCTTGCCGTTAGTGCCGCCGTGCCTCAGTTTCCTTCCTTGGGAGCAGCGAAGCTTGTGCGCTCCAGCAGCCCGACTGAATTTGCCGCGTGCAGAGTTTGGGGCCTCCCAGGCTGCTGTAGGCCGCTGCCACAGAGCAGCTTGCAAAGAGGCAAAAGAAGGGATAAAATGAGGCAGCTCCAGATGATCTGATATCAGTCTGTCTCTTGCTCTACGGCTCTGTAATTGCCTTGGCAAGAGCAGCTATTTCTCCTTTCTGGCCTGCGAGGAACGTGGTATGTGAGCGTGGCAGGAGGCAGAGGGGGAAAAGGAGCGGCTTTGTTGTGCAGAATAATTGCCCTTGCCCAGAGATTGATATGAAATAGTAGAGTATCAAGCGCGTGTCAACAGCCTGGAGAATGGCCTTTATCAGACCACCATGGCTAGCGATGGCCCCGAGGGACTGGCTGTGCTGTGTGCAGCTGATGCCCAGAACCCATTTCAATGCCTTGTTCCTTTCTGTGTCTCTGCAGCTCAGCCATGTGGAGGCCGCCTGAACTCCAAGGATGCTGGGTACATCACCTCCCCAGGCTACCCCAATGACTACCCCTCCCACCAGAACTGCGAGTGGGTCATCTACGCCCCTGAATCCAACCAGAAGATCATCCTCAACTTCAATCCTCACTTTGAAATTGAAAAGCATGACTGCAAGTAAGAGCCTTTCTCTTCTCTCTAGTCCACAGTCAGCTCCTCTTCCTGCTTTTTCCTGATAGTATGAGCCTCATGCTTCCTTGCCCGTGAAAATGAGCATCACGCTGAACACTCCCAGCCCTGAGTCTTGTTGCCTTTCAGGGACAAGTGTGCCTCTGCCAACTGAATGGTTATAAGATGGTGCTTTTGACACACAGGATGAGCCTATTCTACACTGAGGTGGTCATTCTTAACTGCCTGGTATCACCTTGAATCAAGAGCTAACTGGCTTTCAACATGCCTTTAGCTTTGGTTAAAGGCAGCTTGTTTTCTCTCAGTGTCAAAGTGGCCTTGCTGTCCTTTCAAGCTCTACTGGGAGACCAGAGCAATTTCCTGGCATGTAACAAGGCGAAAGCATGGCACAGGGAGCCCTGAGGCTGGAGACCAGGCTGGGCCATGTGAGGCTGGGGGCTTGGGGGTCTGAGCTGTTTGGGCTGGTTCTGACTTTCCACACTTATTCTGCTGCAGAGGGGGGAGGCTGATAGATTTTTTGTTTTGTTTTATTTCTTTTCTTCTAAAGAACTTGGAAACTAGATGCTCAAGGAAAACAATTAACAACTAGTAAAGAATATTTAATGGCATCAAAGGGCACCATAAAAGGCTGAGTTAATAACATGGTCTTAGTGGACTTATAAACCTGTGTGTTTAATCTGGAATCCACAGACAGCTACAGGGATGCCCGAGTTGTGAAGGAGCTTGGGGCTCTCCTAAAACGTGCCTGTCACAGCTGTCTTGCCAGACACGCTGCTCCTGTTGATTAAAAGTTGGTTATATATGGAGAGGGGAACTCTGTTTGCAAAAAGGACAGAGGGACAGGAAAAGCATTTATGGGGCTGTGAAATCAGTCCTGTGGAGAACAAAGAATTCAGCATGAGTTTGATGATATTCTGAGGGTTATGAAGTCTCAGCTGCCGCAAATCAGCATAGCTCTAACTCTAATGAAGGTGTGCTGATTGATGTCGTTTGGGATCTCATCACCCCCTACAGATAAAGCTTGGGCTAATAAGGCTTCAAGCACCATGAACTCTCCCTGAAGTCACTGTCTGAGTGAGGCATTTAGCTCTCTGCAGGATCAAGCCTGTGTTTAGAAAGGGGAGGGGGGACAGAAAAGCTTGGTGTGGGTGTGGGAGAACACAACAAGGCCTTGGCAGTGCATGTGAGAATGATGGTTGCTATCAGATTGTTACTGCTTACACAAACTGAACTGTGTAGCCTTCCTGCTGCTATGGGGTTGTCCCAAATTCATGGTAGTAAAAGCATTTTAGACCTGTCCTTACAGTCTGCACAGTAAGTGACAGGTATTGGGCAGGGCAGGCTCCAGCTTCTGCTGCTCTGAGCTCTCGGGCAAGCAAGGCCAGGTCATGCAGAGAGCAAGAAACTCTCATGAGCACCTGGTGTTTCCTTCACGTGTAGGAAGCTGCCAGTTTTAGCTCTGAGCACCATGGACAACTTTTTGGCATGGTTTGCTGCCTGTGAGGGAGCAGGGTCTGGTCCCAGGCTGCAGATGGTGTGTGCTGGAGGAGCTGCCTCGGCACTGGAAGTGTTCTCTCTTTACTACTTTCTATTTCGCCATGGCAGATCTCCTGAGCGGCTGCTGGTCTTGCCCTTTCCCTTTCTGTGTGAGGGAGCCTTGAGCTGGAGGGGTTTTGTCCCCATGTTTCCACATGAACAGTGACAGATTTATCAGGGTCCCTGATTCATTTCAGCTCCTGCAGCACTACTGTTCTCTAAAAACCAGATATTAACATCATACCTCTCCTGAGAGTGAAATTTGCCTGCACCTCTATCCTCTCAGCTGCCACATGTGTACAAGTGAAACAGGTTCCTCCACAGTGCTTTTGGACTTGTACTGGCCACAGGTATGAGCTGGCAGCCAAGCTGACTCTAGTGCCTGCTCCCCAGAGCTAACACTACAAAGCAGAGAGTTTGGAAGAACTTCATGGACAGTGTTTGACAGGAATCCTTACGAACAAATGGAACCAGGGCACCAGAAGCACTGCCTGAAAGAAACTGATAGGTGGAAGTTCAGGGTTTTTTTAAGTGGTCTGGAAGGAGGCAGGTATTAACACTGTAGTGCTTGGGCACTAAGCAGTACCAACAGGGGATCATCCAGTAATAAATCCCAGACAAATGTCAGAGGGTACTTCACTGCAGCTGCAGGTGGGAACCTTAACAGGAACAGGAGTTCGGCACCAAAGAAACGGTTTTGCAGCAGAGCCCTCCTTTTGGCTCATTAACACAAAGCACACAGACACAAAGGTGACAGGCTGATGAACACCACTGTGGCTGTCAGTCTCTGGCAGGCAAGGCTTCCCTTGTTCTGGTATCGCTACCTGGCAGGCATCTGAGCAGGTGGAGGGCACTCTGTGCTTCCAGCTGCCAGAGGTAAACACCATATCCTCTTCTTCTGCTTCTCCCTTAAGCATTTCATTTTACCTTATTAGGCTAAAGTTTCTCCCTTGTAAAGTATAACATTTACATTCCTGAAGGCCTTCAAAAATATCTGCAAAAGTATTTTTAGTTTTAATGTGTCCTTTCTGGCCTTCCTTGTGTCTGCTGTACATGTCCCTTGAGGACAGCAGGCATTTCCTCCTGTGCTTTGTTCAGCACCTGACACCCTGGAGACTTCTGCGGAAGGGCCAGTAATTTCCCTTGGCTGGTCAGCTGCCTGGGAAGGGTCTGTGTACCTGGCTGGTGCTACCCTGCTGCCAGAGAACTGGCTGCCAGCTTCAGCAGCTGACCCACCCTGTGTGACACAGAAGCACCAGCCAGGGATGGATGCCCAGAGGTGGCAGCCAGGGGTGGCTGCTCTGTGTTGGTTGTTGCTTTGGTTTTTCTGCAGGCACAGCTGGGCTTTTATTTTTCTACTGTGTCCACTGGCATTAAGAAGTAAATGCACCTCCCTCCCCATCATCATGAAAGGAGTAATTTGGTGTAGTTGAAGCCTCAGAACATGTTTTTCCCCTCTCGCTCTGTGCTCCATCCGTGCTCCAATGTAGTGCCTCAGGGGGTCCTGAGGGGATCCCGCCCTTCCCCCGGGTCCTGAGGAGTTCCCGCCCTTCCCCCGGGTCCTGAGGGGATCCTGCCCTTCCCGCGGGTCCTGAGGGGATCCTGCCCTTCCCGCGGGTCCTGAGGGGATCCTGCCCTTCCCGCGGGTCCTGAGGGGATCCTGCCCTTCCCGCGGGTCCTGAGGGGATCCTGCCCTTCCCGCGGGTCCTGAGGGGATCCTGCCCTTCCCGCGGGTCCTGAGGGGATCCTGCCCTTCCCGCGGGTCCTGAGGGGATCCTGCCCTTCCCGCGGGTCCTGAGGGGATCCTGCCCTTCCCGCGGGTCCTGAGGGGATCCTGCCCTTCCCGCGGGTCCTGAGGGGATCCTGCCCTTCCCGCGGGTCCTGAGGGGATCCTGCCCTTCCCGCGGGTCCTGAGGGGATCCTGCCCTTCCCGCGGGTCCTGAGGGGATCCTGCCCTTCCCGCGGGTCCTGAGGGGATCCTGCCCTTCCCGCGGGTCCTGAGGGGATCCTGCCCTTCCCGCGGGTCCTGAGGGGATCCTGCCCTTCCCGCGGGTCCTGAGGGGATCCTGCCCTTCCCGCGGGTCCTGAGGGGATCCTGCCCTTCCCGCGGGTCCTGAGGGGATCCTGCCCTTCCCCCGGGTCCTGAGGGGAATCTGCCCTTTGCCTGGGCCTTGAGAGGGACTGGCCCCTCCAGTGGAAGTGAGTGGAACCTGAGTGGCTCCTGCCACTCGCCTGGATTCTGAGGGGAACCTGCCCCTTCTCTGGGCCCTCAGAAGAAACTGCTCTTCCCCTAGGTGGTGAGGGTACCCTGAGAGGTACCTGCATTTGCCTTGGGCTCTGTGGAGAACCTGCCATTCCCCAGGAGAGGGTCAGGATCCCTTTAGGACCCAGGAGAAGGGGCAGGATCCCTTAAGGGCCCAGTGTAAGGTCAGGTTTCTGGCAGGGCCCAGGTGAAGGGCAGATTCTTCTGAGGACCCAGGGCAGGAGCAGGATCCCCTGAAGGCCCAGGTGCAGGGCAGCATCCCTTCAGGGTCCAGGGTTAGGGCAGATTCCTCTCAGGGCTCAGGAGAGAAGCAGCATCTCCTCAGGGCCCAGTTCAAGTAACAGTTCCCCTCAGAATCCAGGGCAGAAGCAGGATCCCCACAGAGTCCAGGGAAAGGGCAGGTTCCCCTCAGGGCCCAGACAAATGGCAGGATCCTCTCATGGCCCAAGGAAACAGCTGGTCCCCTCAGGGCCCAGGGAAGGGGCAGGATCCCCTCAAGGCCCAGGAGAGCTTCAGCATCCCCTCAGGATGCAAGGGAAAGGGTGCTGAGCTTGACTCCAGGGCCCTGCTGAGCCTTTGGACACTCAGCTGACTCAACACTGCCTATGACAGGAGCAAGCACAGGGAATTGTGCACAGGGAATTGTGCTAGAATGGTCTAGCCTTGAGCTCTGTGGTAACAGGTTGGACTTGATGATCTATGAGGTCTCTTCCAATCTTGGTAATACTGTGATACTTCGTGAAGGCACTTCAGGTTCAGAGAGTTGGGCTTGTCTTGCTCTTGTGCACTAGTACAGCAGAGTTCCCGAGAGCAGGAGAGTGGACGCACTGTGACAGGGAGTAGGGACCCAGGCTGCTGTTTGCAGCCTTGGGGCCACAGCAGGAATAGTAGAGTCAAAAGAGATGTTTGATGCTCTGGTAAAAGACCTGCCAAACCAATTTTAATTGTCTGCTTGTCTTTTCTTCCTCCCTGTGCTGTGAACACAGCTGTTGCTCAGGCACTGCAGCTCCACACTGTCTGTACCTGCTCTCTGAGCTGGTCAGTGGCATTCACTGGAGAAGAGCTCACTGTGGCAAAAGGTTTCCCCTGCCCGTACAGCATGGTGGTACCTGGGCAGCCTTGTGAGTGCTGGGGGTTATCTGTGATCCCAGGAGCACTGGGGCCTGTTGGCAGTCGGGGTGCCTGCCCCCAGTCGTGTAACCGAGCTGCCTGCTCCCTCTGAGCTGCCATTTCCCTGCTCTGTCCGTGCTACTTGCTTGGAAAATCTGAGCGGGAAGCGTCAGCTCCGAGTGAATCACTGCATCTATAACCAACCATCTTTTCCATTTGTGACTCCCTCCCACTGCTTGGGCTTCTCTTTTAAAAGCTTCCTCCTGGGACTGGCTACTGACTGTGCAATCTCTGGCTGCACTTGGTTGACTCTGCCAGAGGATTAGGCTGGACGGGTTTGCTGTTGCAGTAGACATGCGGCAGAGACACGCTCCCTCCAGACTGCAGCAGATGGGCTTGTGCTCCCTCTGCAAGGAAAAGACCTCTCAGCTGAGTCATAACATCTGCACCACAGGAACCTTAATTAAAAAAAAAAAACAGCCCTGATGGATAATCTGACCGTGCCAGTGGGTTTTTCCGTAGCTCTTTCCAATATATGCTGCAACTGGTTTGTGATGGGTGGGATCTCTGTCAGGGGAGGGTTTGGGGGACTGCTGCTGTGGCTCACAGCTTTCTCTGGTGGCACATGCCAAATGCTGGCAAAGGTTTCTGCAAATAGGATCCCAAGACTCAAAAAATGGGCAGGAACTGGCAAACAGCTGGACCTGGACAGTCAGGGTCTTCCTCCCAACTTTGGCTTCCCATGTAAAGCCTTGAGGGTTTCCAGAAAAAGGAACTGGGGCCACTGTAATTTATTTATACAGTTGTCACTGTGACCTCCTAAGTACCATGGTGGTGCCAAGAGAGTTGAACCAAGTTTACTATCCTGGTGTGTGCTCAATACTGGGCAGGCATGGCAAGAGATGCCCCTGCTCCCAGCCTGAGGGGCAGAGGGGACCAAGGCTTGGCAAGGGAAGACACCACATTCCAGTGCTCATCTCACAGAGCACTGCCAGCAGACATCAGTCTAAAGGGTGAGGCACACCAGCCTGGCTAGGCAGCGAAGGCCTCTTATGGCAGCATGTGCTGTGCTTCCAGGAGGCTGGCCACTGAAACAAAACAGCTCTGCATCTTTCCAGTAGAGATGCTGGCCCTAGTCCCTGCCTCAGGCAGTGGGGGGAGCTGCAGCAGCCCCAGTGCTCACGGACACACCAGCAGCTGGTGGCTGCAGTGTTTAGCCTGGCGCTCTTGACCACCTCCTTTAAACAAGAGCATAATGTCGCAAAAAGCCATCCTTCCGTCAGCGAAGGTTAAGAGTAGGCAAGGCAGCAATTATGGGCAGCTAATTAGTAAGTGCTCTCAAAAGTGTGCATAATTAGCTTATTAGTAAACATTTTAGAAACAATGCAGTTCATCTTGAGACTGGGAAAGTGCTTAGGAAAGAGAAATGCATTTGGAGCATTGCGGAATGCCAGGGCTTGGGAGATTCTTCACTGGGATGCAAGGGGAAGTGACTGCTCATCCTGCAGCGCTGGGGAAGCTGAGATTTGCGTTGCGGAGGGAGGAAGTCAAAGATGAGAGGTTAAGGAAGGCATTTGCTTGCTCATATGTTTGTGGCACGGGTAGCCAGAAGCAACATTTCTAACTTACAGGAAATAATTCAGTCTGGGTAACATGACACTGCAGCTCAGCTGGTCTTCAAATGAGCTTCTGCTGTTTTCTGACTCCATACAGCGGATGCTGGGTGAACTGGATACTGGATGAACCAGCAGATGCTGGTTCATAATTCCCATCAAGCCTGGGTTCATGAAACAGCAGTGAATGGGTTAGCTGTGATCGTGTTAGACCAGGGCACGAGTTAACCGCTCTGCTGCCCATCTGCAGAGCTGTGAGAGCTCCTCTTGCTCCATGGCTGTGCTTCTCAGTGCCCCAGAGCCCTTGCCTGACAGGACAGACCAAGTGCAGGCTCTGCAGAAGATGATGACCCCAAAGATGCTGTCGTGGGGTCTCCTATGTTCCACCAGCTCACCAACATCCGGTGCGTAGGAGTCAGATCTGATCTGACACCTTGTTTCCTTGTCAGCTTGATGACAAATTGAGGACCAGCTGGTGACACTGGAAACAATAGCATTAGAGATAGACCTCCCTGCTTCCTTCCTGCCAGCATGGAGGAGGAGATGATGATGATGATCTTGCTTCTTATTCAGCCTCTCTGGCCAATGAGGGAGGGAGCAGGACCTGTGGTTTTCATGCAGCATTTGGAATGGGAGCAAGCACAGGGCTGGCTGTGCTGACTCCTCAGTAACGGGGTTCAGGATCCAGTTAAAATGTCATAGATATGTGCCTTTTGTGAGTGTGCTGTGCAAGCCACTCTCCAGCTCCAAGACACTTTTATCTGTGCTGACCCTACTTAGCACAGATGCCTTCAGAGAGCACTAGAGTGATCCCACCAAAACAGCATGATGGCAACCACAGCACTGAGATCCTCCTGCTTTCTGCAAAGATCCCAAGGTCCTCAGCTGTCTTGTCACAGGGTGACACCATTCACAGAGGCTCTTCCCAAACAGGTGGGTCTCAGAAGCCTAAATGTCTATGGAGATATGAGGCTTGGTCACTTTATTGCATCTGACAGTGTGGTTAGCAGTGATTGGTGACGTGGGTTTGCTGGAGTTATAATGCTCAGGAGAGGGCCAGAATGGTATTTTTAAAAAATGATCCCTTTTGGTGAAAGACCAGATGCAATGCCCAGGAAACGCAGCAGGAGGTTTTACCTTGATTTCCACAGGAACTGGTTTAGGCTTTTAATGAGCAACTGTTTGCCTTAGCTACATGCATCCTTCTTAATGGGTATTGTCCCTGTGGTCAGGCTGGGGGAGTGGCAGACTCCCCAGCTAAATTTGGTCTGGGAGATGTGAGACATGGGTTCTTCCCCTTCCCTGCTATTCATAGGATCATAGGATGTTNCTGGACCCTCTCCAGTAGATCCTTGCCCCTCTTAAACTGGGGGGCCCAAAACTGAACACAGTACTCAAGATGAGGCCTCACCAGGGCAGAGTAGTATTGATTTACTGTTCCTGCTTTGGCAAATAACTTTAAATTTCCTGGGTACCTGCAGGCGTAAACCCCAGCCCAGACAGCAGCACTCCCCCCTCCCCAAAGGCTGCTGCGTAGCAGCATCACCCGGGCAGGTCAGAGCTCCGCAGACTGTGGCTGGTTTGTTCCCAGCCTTTTCTGGCTGGGTGTGAATTCTGCAATTAAATATGAATGCAAAATAAAAAGGAACAGACTGCAAAGAGCAGACTGAAAACAGAAGAAATTTCTGGCTGCTTTTGGCCAGAGCTCAGCACAGAGATTATTTGAAAGAATTGGGGGAGGTTAGTTTTCAGTCTGACGAGTCCTCTGCTTCCTTTAAACCCATCGTCTGCACACCACCACTGAATGGCAGTGCAGTAATACATTACAAACCACAGCCTGGTGATCCTGGAATTCCTTAAGTTAATAGCAGTCATGGTCCACTAATGACAGCTAGCATGTTTTGGGCAACTGTCTGTGATACATCAGTTCAAACACGTTGTAGAAAACCCTCCGTGTGCTGGCTTAGAGAGTAGTAGATCACTAGAAATAGTAAGTAACCTTGGAGGGGGGGAGTGGTTGTTGGTTTATTTTCCTTCTGAATCCCAAGGAATTCTTTAGATCTGTGTACAGAGCGGCTGAGCAATCACGGTCGAGTGGTATGGTGGCAGTTCTAAAGTAGCACCTCTTCAGTCTGGAGAAGAGGAGGCTCCCAGGTGAACTTATTGTGGCCTTCCAGTATCTCAGAGGGGCCTACAAAGAGGCTGGGGAGGGACTTTTCAGGATGTCAGGTAGTGACAGGACTAGGGGGAATGGAGCAAAGCTGGAGATGGGTAGATTTAGACAGGATATGAGGAGGAAGTTCTTCACCATGAGAGTGGTGAGAGCCTGGAATGGGTTACCCAGGGAGGTGGTGGAGGCCCCATCCCTGGAGGTGTTTAAGGCCAGGCTGGATGGGGCTCTGGCCAGCCTGGTCTAGGGTGGGGTGTCCCTGCCCATGGCGGGGGTGTTGGAACTGGATGATCAGGTGGTCCCTTCCAACCCTGAGTGATTCTGATTCCATAACTTCTCCAGTGAAGTGATCCTGCTGTGGCTGGGGGATTGGACTAGATGATCTTTCGGGCTCCCTGCCAATCCCTTATGATTCTATGATTCTATAATAAATTTCTGGAAGCAGAGCCTGAAGCTGTGGGGTCTGACAGCAGAAACCCCACGTCAAAGACTTAGTCCTGTTTACAAACAGCACAAAAACCAGAAGGGAAGCTGCTCTGGGTGTGTGTACTGGTTGCCTCAAATGCCACTTCTTGAAGAGGCCCAGAAGACTGTGAGGAAGCGCATGTCGCTGTTTTCGAGGTGGGGTTCCCCTTTGCTGAGACAAGCAGCGCATGCCCGCTGGTGGGGGGAGCCCTGCGCTCTGCCTCGTGCCCGCTGAGGCCCTGCCGTGTGCAGGGTGTTTGCACAGGAAATGCTCAATGTGTTAGAACCCTCCAGGGAACCCGCAGAACTGGGGCTGTTGACAGATGTCCAGCAAGGAGTAAGGACACCGCCCTACCCGCAGTCTGAGGCATGTGCTCAGCTTCCTTCCTCTTCCGTTAGCAGTGTGGGGTGTGAGGTTTGGTTTACATTGTTTTGCAGTGAAAAGGGAAGGTGTAACACCTGGCCCTCACCTGCCGTGTTTGGGTGCTTGGCTGATAACCGTGAGCAGGAGTGAGGTCTGGGATATCCATCAGCAGAGGGGACTGACTTGCCATTGATCTGTGTTCAGCGCATCGTGTTGAAGCTTTTTGACCCGGTTGATTTTTTAGGTTTTCTTTTCTGAAAACCCTGTGATTTTTCTGCCGTTCAGGAGCAAAACAACACTCTGTGTCTTTAAATATGGCAGATGGGGATTGCTTCAGATGTCCAACAACTCAATTGAAGGAGACCTCTGGAGACCTCTCCCCTTCCCTGTCCCCCTTCTCAGCCTGTCCTTTCATCTGCTATCTGGAGATGTAAGGGCTATAGTAATAGAGTGTCAGAGGAAGTAATTGATTCATCACACACCGAGAGAGGAGTCTGTTGCCTTCCGTGTCAGTGGAGCTGAACCACAGTCTGGAAGGGTGAGGGAGGCTTGTAAACATTCCATGGCTGAGCTGGCAGGGCAAAGCAGACACACCACCATGGCTGAGCGGAAGGATGACACAAAGGGCTGCTGCAAAGAAAATCGTCCTGAACAAAGCAGTAGCAGGGTCCTTCTTTGTGGGAGAAGGTACAGGGATGCTTGCAACCCACTGTTCCCAAGCTTATTGCAAAAAAATGGTATCAACCAGCTTCATGCAGCAGCCCAATCCCTCATCTCTGTCTCCCTCTTCTGTCTTGGCATGGCTGCCTCGCCAACCCACTGTCCCAGACAAACCTAAGCTCCCTCAAGGGTACCAGCCAGCTCCTATAAGTGGCTAATTCTTCCCATATACCCAGACAGTTACTGCTGCTTCCGAGACCTGGGTGGGAGGCCACCACTGCTGCTGCAGACATGCAGTTCAGATGGGTTGAGCTGCCAAACCCCCATATTTTGGGGAAGTAAGGCTGAAGGAGATGCTGTGCTACCTACGCAGGATGCAAAGGATCAGGCAGGTTTGTCATATTCTTTGCCTCACAAACTGCTTTTACTACAGGCTGGCACAGTGGAGTTGTTGTGGAAGTGCCCAGATAGCACAGGCTGCAGGCCAGCCTTGGGGCAAAGCTGTGCTTACTCACACATCAGCTAAAGCAGGAGCTGAGCTGTGAACAGACAATGCCAGAAACTGGAGTCAGAAAGCTGTCCTGTGGTGGGCTGCTCCCTGGGTGACCATCCGTCATTAATGAGGGATGTAGACAGCCAGGAGCATGAGGGTGGGTTGGCCAGGGCTCTGTTCTTACAACCTCCTTTACACAGTTGGTGCTTAATGAGGTGTTTGTTTCACTTTTGTGCTGAAAAAAAGCCAGTCCAAAGGAGCGATATGTAGAAAGCCAAGCTGCAAAGCTCCCGTCTGATCCCAGTTATTATCCGTTCATTCTTCACGGCATGTCACGGCTGAGGCTGTGACTGATGCTCTGCCACTGAGGTGTGATGGGACACCACTCGCTGTGGCTCCATGGAGGGTACTTTCCTCAGCAGACAGTGCTGGCACTGCAGATATCTCCTTAACCCTCAGCTCCTTCCAGCCAGTCTCTAGACCTTCCGCCACCAGGGCCAGCCTGGTGCAAACTAATCTCCATCCATTGCTTGCGTTGTTGGGCACTAGATCACATCAGGAGACAGGAGCCGGTTCACCTGTTCCCCTCAAGGCAAAGAGAGCAAAGAGAGCATTTGGCCCTTGCCTCTGACTGCTCTGCTGCTTTTCAGCAGGAAGTTCTTCTCCTGTGGTGGTGATCTTTCATTATATACCTTTTTTTTTACTCTTTCTGTTAGTGAGCAAGTGCTTGTGAGTGGTGACAGTGAAACAACAAAGAAATCAAAGTCTAGGTTTTTTTCCACAGATGGATTGTAGCAGCAGGAGGAAAGTGCAAATGTAGTTTCTTGAGTGTCCTGCATTTTGGGGTATGAAAGGGGTGCGAGCTGCTTCAGTTCCCTTAGAGCAGCACCAGAAGGCAGAGCACCACAGAAAGGGGGCTTATTCTTAACACGCTTTATATGTTTATTTCTGAGTTCACCATGATTGTTGACCCCCAAAGAGTAACAGAGACATCTTGCAGCAAAAGACCTCCATAGCTAAAGATAGAAGGGTAAGGAATTTATAGAGATGGTTTTGGAGACAAAAATAAAATCAAACAGCTATGTGTAGCTCGTGAACAACAGCCTGCAGAAAACCCCTAAAGTGCACATTAGCACATCTTGTTTTCTTATATAATGAACAGTTTTCCAGACATGCCCCAGATGAGAGCACTTCTCTACTCCAACGCGCCTTTCCGCAGTGATCTGGCAACACAGCTTGAGGAAGGCAGCCCGAGGATGAACGGCAAAGCGCGGGGGCGCCTTTGCTCTCCTGTCTTGGGGAGTACGGCAGTATGTATCATGCTAGGAGCTGAAATTCCCTCCTGAATCAGAACCTGACATAGGAGCAGTTTGCAGCTATGTTTTATTCTTCACTTGGCAAGATGTATTTTGGCTACTCTTTTTTTCTGCATAGGTTAGCAGTAACTGCTGAAAGACTCTTCCCGTCAGCGTATGGGGGTGAAAACAACCCAACGAGTATAAATAGAGGCTATTTGTAGTTTCCTTTTTTTGTCTTCAAGGCATTTTTGAAGAAGTTTTCCAATCTGCTAGGGTTATTTTCTCTCCTTCTCTCTTTTTTTTTCCTCTTGTTTTTAATGACTGGATTTTTCTCATTTCTCAGAATTTCTGGTCAGATTTCAGAGGAGGTAAGAAAACAACCCAAAGAACAGTGGGATTCTTACAAAGCCCCACAGTACTGTGATTACACAACACGTAATTGGACGCAACCACTTCAAAACAAACTTCCGAGAAATCCTAGGCAGTTATGCCCTCCCACCCCACCCGTGGTGTGGCTTTTCCCCTGCTGCAATCAGATTGTGGTAATTTGATTGTTAGCGAAATCCAGCAAAACCCCTTAGAATCAGAGCAATGATAGTCTATTGGTCTCTGCTGTTGCCAGGAGCAGTTATTTCCATCAGGGAAAAACACTGGCAAACTCTGCCTGCTCTGTGGGCATCTTTTGCCTCAACGAGGGTTAAAACATCCCCACCAGCTACACAGGGCAAGAAGATTCCAACACAGAGTTTGGGTAATTTAAACCGCCTCTGTGGTCAGTGCAGAAGAACAATTAATTCCATCCCAAGCCGGATGTTTAATTGGCTAAAACTAGCTATGCACAAGGTTTTTAGGTCTGTGCACAAATCTATATCAGGATCTGTGTCTGTGAGGACTGATTCTCTCCTCATGCCAGGATGAATTAGGAGTGATTACCCTTAAAATGATGAGTTACACATGTGTAAAACCAGCTCAAGTCAAAGGAGAATCCACTGTATTTATAATTAATTATTCTGATTAAGGGCTGGCAGCTAAGATCAAACTTCATTGCTCTTTTCTCATCAGACAGCAGCGGTGCTTGCCTCTGCTACCATAACTATGAAAGAGAAATAATTTGAAAATCCCCAGCAGCTTCTACAGCAATTAAACCTTCTCAGGGCATGTCCTGCAGTTGATCAAGGTTGTATAAACATCGCAGAAAAGTTGTCTTTCACAACATAACCACCCATGAAATAAGAATTTGGTTTGAAGGTGACATATGAAAGGAGCATGAAAATATCTGATGACACAGAAAATTGACTAAACTGCCTGGCATGCGGGAGACCTCGATTCCAGGCACCCCTTGGTTGCAAAACAAGCACAGAACTGCTGGTCAGCTGGTCCTTAACCATCTCTATGTTGCAGCTGCTGCTATTTAATTTCTAAGAAGCAGTCTTTCCTTAGTAGATGTTTAAAAGCATTCATGCTTTTTATAACAAACTCTGAGAAACAAGCCACCTGCCACCTTTTCAAAGGGAACAACAGCATTTACTGTGGCCAAGCAGGTTCCCTCTGCTGTTGCCCAGCTACCTACATGCCTGCTGAGTTTCACTAGAATTGCACTTTCTCTTCCTGTTCACAGCAGATGCATTTGAGACACCTTGACATACAGTTCAAGCAGTCCAAGCATCTTGAAGGCTCAAGTCAGCACTGGGCATTCCCAAATTTGGGGCTGTTGGCATGCAGTCAGAACCTATTTGTCTTGCTGTCTATCCAGGCCACACTCCTCCAGTATAATATAATCTGTCTAAGCAAAGCTGACTTCTATTCTTGGCTACGGTGCAAACTTCCTGTGTGACCTTGGGCTAGCCACTGCTCATCTCTGCCTTACTACCTCGCAGGGTCTCGTGAGGATCCCATCATTACTGTTTGCCAGGTGCAGTCACGAGCCCCATGGAAATGCCTATAAATAACAGCACCAAATTAAACATTGGGGAAGCTCAGGTTAGAGCCTTGCGACTCTCCCCGTCCCTGGCAAGCAATGGGAACTGGGCTTAGCTGCTGTGTGCCTTCACCTACTACTAATCAGAGCTGTAGGAAGAGACTGAGGAAGCTGCCAGCTAGGGTCAGAGCCTGGTCTGGGGAACTGGACCACCTTGGGCTTTGAAGCAAGGTGTGCACAAGTTTGTGTATTGGGAGGATTCATGCGGTGTCTGAACATGTACATGATTTTTGTTTGTGTTTCTCTCCATCCTAAGCTGATGTCCCTGTAATGTCTTTGAGGCTTGCTTCAGTGGAGAAGGACCCAGTATCTCTTAGGACCCGGAGCTAAAGGGCAGTAGGTTTGCTGGTTATATGTGGAGCAGCTGGAATCCCAAGTGTGCCTCAGGAGAGAAAGGCTCAGAGGAATGGGCACAGGTTTTTTTGGAGATGCTTCCCCAGGTGGGTTGTAGCGCTGCTGGAGCTCGCCAGCGCTTGGGTGGCACCTGATGAGAGTCTATGCTGTCCTCAGGGGATGGTGGAGCAAGCTCAGTGGCCAAGGAATGGCCATATTAGCTACTTCACTACAGAAAAGGTGAAGGTCTTCTCATAACCACTGCAGTTGGGGCTTGTTTGCCTTTATTGTGCCTTGTAGAATTGTTTACAGAGCCATCAGCAAAGTGACTTAGAGAAAACCGAGAGAAAAGAGAGACTGGGAAGCAGAGAGGGCTGACTGGAGGAAAATGCAAGCATGAGTAATGCAGGCATTAGGAGTGCTTTATAATTAGTTTATGAAAGCTCTCTTCACATCAGCGAAGCACTTTCTACTAAAAATCTTTAATAAAAACGCAGCAATATTTGTAAGCATCGTACATTTTGTATTTAATTCTGTTAAACAGCTCTAAGAAGAGCATCGAAGCAATGCATTTCCCTCCTTTCTTAACCCCTCCCTCCATTGCCTGGGCAGTTAAAAGCACTTTGGCTTTACCTCACTGCCTTTAAACTCCCTGGTGGAAACCTCTGTTTGAGATTATTTCAGACCAACTGCAGCTGAAAATATCCTGCTGCTGAAGGAGCAGCCAAGTGTGGTCAGCTTTCCAACAAAAAGAGTTGGTTACTCCATCGACTGTACTTGTGGGTTACAGATGCTGCGCCCTACCCTCACACATTTATGGTTGGCTCAATGCCTAGAGCAGGAGAAGCGGCCATGAAGTGTGCTCAGACATGGCAGCTTGTCCAGTGTAGAACATGTTAGAGAGGTCAACCGCCAATGATGGTTGATGAACATTGACTGAAACAATGGACTTGGTTGTATGAGTGAAATGGAATTGCTGGGCGCTGGTCAGTGCTGTGGATGCCATGGGTGCAGGTGTTCCACCTAGTGGTGCCCTCGTCTGTAATGGTGTGGAAATCAAGTTAGAGGAGAGTAGAGGACAAAGAATCCCCAGGGCTGGCTTTTCTTCGTTACAATTTTTCTTCCTATTTTTCACGTGGGAAGAAAAAGCCTGGAAATCATGCTCACGCTTAACAGCAGCAAAGGTCTGGCCAAGCTACATTTAAACATGGCCAACGACACAACAGGAGGAGAATGAGCTTCATCAGCTTGTCTGATTGTGGGCCAAAGTGTGGAATTGACTGAGGCACACGATGCCAGAAGTCTGTGGTGGGAATTAGCCAGAGTTCTTATGAAGTTTGAAAGATTTGCAGTTTGGACTGAATGTCTTTGGTGTTTCATTTTGAAAGCCTGAATCTCAGTTGCTTCATTGGAGAGGAAGTAGATGCTCCTGCTCGTCTAGGCAGGAGCTGTCTCCTGAGTGTAGTACTTTCCCGGTTCACACTGTTTGTGTGACCTGAAGAAAGAGAGCGTTGCCTCACGAGGAGCACAAGTCTTGGATCAGTACTTTTTTTAACTTGGGAAGAAAACTCGAATGCGTTTGTATTTCTTTTACGCTTGGCAAAACGATTCCCTGACCTTCTCCTAGGGGCTTTTTTTCAGTTGTTTGCAACGTTTGATTTATTAAGGATTAGCTCAGTAGCAGAAAGCTCAGCTAGATGTTTGGGCAAAACCACATTCAGAGAGGCAGATATTTCCTGATTTACTGATCAGATTCATTCTTTTAATTTTCCACTTGCAGACTGCCCGTGAGCAGATTGCAATGTTCCCCAATTGTCTGTGTTATTGGAAGTTATTCACCCATTCAATAGGCAAATATTTCTTGGTCCAGAATTTGCTTCTGAAATTGCCTGGGCTCCTAAGGCACTGGGTGTTTTGAGAAGCTGCATGGACAGCGCTAGAATGTTGTGGAATCTCCTTCACTGGAGACGTTTAAGACCTGCCTGGATGTGCTCCTGTGTGACTTGGTCTGGGTGATCCTGCTGTGGCACAGGGACTGGACTAGATGATCTTTCGAGGTCCCTTCCAATCCCTAATGATTCTGTGATTCTATGGTTTGGTGGGTTGGCTGCAGCAGAAGCTGTGACTATTACAGTCAGGCAGCCGAAGCTGGGCGCTGCGTTGGTGAGTCACAACTCCACAAGGACACAGGCAGAGGTGAGTCCCTGGTATGCAGCTAACCTCTGTCCGTGCCCTGCACACGGCAGCTTTTACAATCCGCTCGGTTATCGGTCTTTTGCCAACACTCCTGATTTTGCCACATTAATTTTTTGCCACGTACAATTTCACCAGCAGCCAATAGTCCTGCAGCCCAGATGTGTACTTCAGATGGGGAAGGGCTGCAAACATAGGGAAACAAGTGTTATTTAGAGAACAAAATGTCCCTGCTGTTTGCTCAGCACTACTTTAAACAAACAGACAAACAAGGAAAAGAAAATTCTACTTGAAGCATTAACATCGCCCTCTACATTCCTCCTCCCTGAGGAGACACTGCGACCAAGCCACACATGATGGACATTAGTGGGGTCATGCGGGGTGCTACTGAGCAATGTCAGGGTAGCAAAGGGTCATGAGGTGATAGGGAGTCAGAGGAGTGAACAGAGAGAACAGACCTTCATTTACATCACTGCGCATCCACCCACCAGCGAAGCCAAAGGCTCTTCCTGTGCAAGTGCCGCTCCTGAGGGCTGCCTGGACTTCACCTTGGCCAAGCCAGCGAGGTCTGTAGTGAAGTTAAAGGCTTGGTGATGGCAGTGAACTGAGTGCTCAGTCCAGCACAGACAGGATTTTATCTGCAGGTTTTTTGCCTTTGGCTGGCAGCCTGATTTAGTCCCAGAAAGGAGCAAAACCGAAGCCACCCAGACCCTCTTTCTTGGTGGAGGAGCACGGGGAGTGCCTGTAAGTTTGTTTGGAGGTTGTTGCCTGCTGATGTGTGCTTTGCAAAACAGAAATGAGTCACATGAGGATCACTCTGTATCCAGCCAGCTACTTCTCCTTTAAACTATCCATTCCCAAGCAGGAGATCTTGTGACAAGGAAGAAATGCAGATTCCTGGTGGCCTGGAAATGCTTTCTCCCTCCCTGGCCCCATGAGAAGAGCTGTGGCATGTTGTTCAAACAGGTTGATACAAAGCAAATAAACAGTCCAAGAGAGATGGGCAGTTTCTGTAAATAGCAGCATGCTGGCCAGAGAGGATAAGAGGGGTGGGAAAGCGTGGGTGTTCGATGCATCTGAAGAACAAGATGTTCACGTAAAAGCTGTTTGTTTCTTCACAGCGCTCAGAGCCTGATACTACCTTGCCATTAGCAGTAGCCTTAGCAAATATGAAAAATCTGTGGGTGTTTCACCTTACAGACAGACTTTGCATCAAGCTTTGTCTCTGCACCAGAAGGCAGTTCTTCCAGCCCTGTATGTTCCACCCCCAGACCATTCAGATGCACAGGAGCCGTGCCAGTAGGCAGGCAGGACATAGGATCACAGACTTACAGACTGTGTTGGGTTAGAGGGGACCTCCAAAGATCGTTTCGTCTAACTTCCCGCTACGATAAGCAGGGACATCTGTAACTAGAACAGATTGCTCAGATCCCCATCTAGCCTGGCTGTGAATGCCTCCAGGGACGGGGCTTCCACCACCCCTCTAGGCAACCTGTTCCAGTGACCCACCACCTTCAGATTAAAAAGCTGTTTCCTAATGTCCAGCCTAAATCTACCCTTTTCTAGCTCAAAACCATTTCCTCTCATCCTATGGTTACATGTCCTTGTGTCATCTCCAAGTAGGGTTTAGTAAAGACAGGCTGTGGTTGCAGAGCGTGCGAGTATCAGGCAATAGCGAGCGTGGTTACTCAGCTCTTAACACATCACCTGTCATCCGCGGAAGATCTTTGTTAGCACTTCATAGAAGAGGATCAGTGTTAGTGTCCAAGCGCTAAGTGTGCTGGCCACGCTAGTTGAAGGGCCAGTGTGGTATCAGGCTGCACAAAACAGCTACCCACTCCCACAGGTTCAACACAAACTGTTTAGTGCTTGGTGCATGCTTGGCCAAAGCCCATATGAACAGTGTGATAAGCTGAGCTGTGCGAAGCAGTGCGGTGGCAGCTCAGCAGAGAGGTAGGGAAGGAGACCAACCCCAGGAGAGTTGCCTCTGTTTCTCCCACACATGCAGAGTTTTGTGAGGATGGAGGAAAATGGCGTCTTGAACTTTGTGTGTCTCTGCAGTTGAAATGGATGTGGGTGCTATGAATTAAAGGGTGGAGAAGCAACCAGGAAGGGACTTGGATGTAGCCAGACAAAAGGGACAAAGTGTTTTGGTGGGTATGTGGAGCGGTGTGACTGACAGAGCCCCAGGTATCTGTCTGGAAGATGTTCCATTACATATGCAGGTGTAAAGAAGTGTTTTGTGACTGTTCCTGGAGCGTCTTGCTGACAGGCGGTTCTACTGCCATTTCACCTGCCTTTGCAGGTACGACTACATTGAGATCCGAGATGGGGACAGCGAAGCGGCAGACCTGCTGGGCAAGCACTGTGGGAACATCGCACCTGCTACCATCATCTCTTCTGGTCCCTCTCTCTATATCAGGTTCACCTCTGACTATGCACGGCAAGGTGCCGGCTTCTCCCTGCGCTACGAGATCTACAAGACAGGTGAGTGTCTGAGTCAGCACCTGTCTGCCAGGCTGCTTGCCACAATGATCTTCACAAGGAGATGTCACTGGCCACTTTTTCAGCATGATGGTTAGCACATTCCCCTGACATAATGACTCTTTGTTCTTTTTTTTAATGTAAGCAAGTCTGTGGCATCACACTTCCAAGACGGTAAAGGAGCATGATAGTGCCTTTTTGGGTCACAGCAAGGGTTCCTCCTTAAATACTCTCTTGTATTTGAGGGCCAGGAACATATATCTTTTCTCCCTGGCATGTGTGGAGATTGTCCCTGTGTTAGAAGCTGTGGAGCTCCCCCTCCTGTGGAGCTGTAATTCAGGGCTGATCAATGATGCTGTGTGTTTTCTGTCCCTGGAAGCAGGGTTTTTGACTGGAGAGCGCTGGTTTTCAAGAGACTGCCGTCAGCAGTGCTGTCAAGGGCTGAGGCAGCGTCTTTCCAGGCAGATATAAGAGAAACTATTCATAATTCTGTTTAATACAGAACTGTTATTGAGGAAAGGAAAAGCAGCTCAAAGGCCTTTTAATAGTGTTTCTATCTAAATATTTGCCAGAATTGTGTGTCTGGGGAAAAGGAGGCTGGAGAAAATAAACCCCACTGTGTGTGGGGGTGAGAGAGGTGTGTGCACGTCGAGAGAACAAGAGCGGGTTTGGCCACTGACTGGTGCCCCCATTGCTTTGACCGTGCTTTGGAAGGCAACACTCACACGGCTCTCACACCATCACAGCCAGGGTGAAAAATGTGTCCGTGCCTGGGGAAGAACCAAACAGGAGCCCAACAGGGTCGCCTGCCCAGAGTCTTCAGAGGAAGGCAGGGAGCACAGGTACCAGGGCCTGCAGATCCTAGCCCAGCAGTGCAGCCAGCAGAGAGATACACAGGCAGCCCACAACCTTGTCATATGCAGGTGTGAATGTGGAGACTCTGCTGCAAGAAGGTTGTGAAGGGCTTTCCCCAACTTCTTTGTGAGATGGTGAGGACAGGAGGTGTCTGGATGTTCCTGTGGATGAGCAAAGTGCTGCTGCTGGTTGCTGCCTGGGCTGTGTAACTGGCCACTGAGCTGCTACAGTGCAGCCAGCTCTGCACTGCTGTGAATGGCATCAAAGTTTACTTCCAGTAAACATCGAAGTTTACGGCCAGTTGCCGGTGCGGAGGATGCCAGACAATGCCTGTCTTCAAGTGAAAAGACTGACAGCCACCTCAGGCTCCCTTGCCTCTCCCTTCCTGTACACATCCACTCTGAGCCCAGCAGACTGCACGGGTTTGGTTGTGCCGGTCCTCACGTTGGATCCATGATGTGAGTTGTAGCAAGGGGCAATGTAGGGTGGTCCAGCTGGCCGAGGTGGCCAGGCTGGGCTGAGTGTGTGTGTGGGAAGGATGACAGGCGGAAACCCTGTCTGCCTGAGTGGGAGACAGCAAGGGGCCAAATTCATGTGCAAAGGAGCTTTTTGTTGCTAGCGGTAAGGAGGGAGGGGAAGCAAGGGCTGATCTCTGAGGGTGGATGCTGGATGGAGGCTGAAGATGGGTTTGTGTCCCTCAGTGTAGGTCCGTGTAGAGCTGCCTCAGGTCTTTGGCATTGGGACTCCTTTTGCCAGCACCACAGGTAGCCATTCTCTCCAGAAATACCAATGCTGTCTTTCAGCCACAGCCCACAAAATCCATCCTGGCAAGGCAGGTTTTGGCACAGGAACTGGGAGGAGACTGACCGGGACCAACCCCAGCCCTCCTCATGGTTCCCAGGGAGGGTGGTGAGCAGTGCTGGCTGTGGGGCCACCTCAGCAGAAGCAAATCCTGCCTTCTGTTTGCAGACAGACATCAGGGAGGTTCTATCTGAGCTGTCAGGGTAGCTAGCAAGGGTGTCACCAGCTTTAACGGTCATCATATTGTCATTGCCCATATCAGTAAAGGCTGTATGTTTACAGCTTCTTTCTTTCTTAAAGGTGACCTAAAAGCCCAGCTGTTTTCAGCTGAGCATTTATTTTTCACATTTTGTGCTAAATTCCTCTTATCACCAAGTGAGAGAGGAGCAATCTGCATGCAAACAACTGCATATCAGTCCGAGTCCCCTGATGGGTATCAGTCAGCGGTCTGTGGGCTGACAAAAGCCCTGCCTAGTCCAGCTTCCCCGCTGCTCACTTTGTGAGTCACTTTGGCAAGGCTGGTCTGAGCTCTCCATCACTGGGCATCAAAGTCTCCTCTCAGGCTGGTCCGGGCTGCTGAAGCCAGCATGACTCCTGCTGATTATCTACAGCTTCCTTATAAAAAGCTGATCATTGTGTTTGCTGCTATCGGCCAAACTGGAGACGAAGATGCCAAATGCGATAAGAGCCCCACATGAGGAGAGCGTTGTCTAATGCAGTGACATACTTCTGTCTCTCTCCTGTCTCTAGAGGACAGTCCCTGACTCGGGGTTTAGTCTTTGATTTTTCTCTCTAGCCCAGAGCACATCTATCTGCTTGCCTTTTGAGCTGTTTGGAGCGACAGTCACCCTGATCCCTGTCTGCGGTGCCGGGCTGTCATTTGCGTTTGGCCTTATTTTTTGCCTCTGCATTTTACCCTACAGGTTCACACCAGAAAAGCTGTCTGCTTCATTAGGTAGTCAATTAAGAGCCTCTCCTGAGTAGCTCTCCAGCTAGGCACTGCATAATGCGGCGCCGGGATCCTGCTATTACTGCGGGCTGCTGGCCTGACTCCTGTAGGTTAATGCTGAATCGAATAACAAGTCTCCCATTAGTCTCAGGAAGGCTCATGCTGCCTGTAAGAGCCAGAGTAGAAGGTTTTGTAGAGGAAAAGGAGGGTGTCCCAGTAAAACTGAAGTATGAGCCTTTGTGAGTGCTAAGGCCAGGTTACAGCATTGGCCAGCAGCCTCTCCAACATCCCCCTTTGTCTGTGATAGCTTCAGGCTGCAGATTTCTGTTCCCTATTGTCCTGTCTCCACAGCACTGAGCTTTCAAAGTCACCATGGTATGAACATGACACAGATTCCTTTCTCTGGCCACCCTGAGGCACCTTGGCTGTGTGAGAAGGGACACTGAGCCGGCCTGGCTGCAGCCTGAGGCCAGCGCTGAGGTCAGCCATAAATAAGAGGCAACATTGTCTGCCCTCCTCACCCATGCAAAGGTCCTCCTAAAGGATAGAAATAACTTGCATTTCTGGTACGGACAGCTCAGCGTGTGAGAAAGAGGACTCTGTTCCTTCTCTCAGCAGAGATGCCCCTGCCATGGCCCCTGTTAGCCCTGCTCTGGCTGTGGCCATGTTGTAGGGACGTGCTGGAGCTGGCCCTCATCCCTCGTGTGGGTCTTATGGACTGCAGGCTGATCGTGTCCTTACGAGGGTTTCCCACTCATAGTGGAGATGCTGACACCCTCTCGTGGGCACTTTCACTGTGTAAATATTTGTGCTCCTTGATTTTCTCAAGAGGAAACTCTCCACACCAGAGTCTGCAGGAGACAGAATGTCTTTGGTTGAAAGCGACCTTCAAGATCATCAAGTCCAGCCACTAGTCTAGCACTGCCAAGTCACTACTGCATCACGTTCATAGACCAGCGCCTGGGGACAGCTTTTCAAAAATTTTTTCCAAGTTACTCCTTTCTGCCCCTTTTCAAGAAGCCCCCTCCCCAAACAGAGACTCTTCTGTCAGACCTGGAGCTGCTGTGGCCCTTTGCCAGTGTGATCAGCAGATGGCAGCTGCGGCAGTGAGGACCACACACAGCAGCACCTTATGTGCTGCCTGGCCCCTCTGTGCTTTGGGGTGGTGGACAGTCATCTCCTGGAAGGTCATTTGGGTGCCTGGCTTACAGTGGATAAGGACCAGCAGGGGAAGCAAAGCCCAGCTTGGTGTGGCCTCTCTTTCCTACTAGGTGTGGAGGACATGGTAGGGTGTTGGCCTGCCAAATCACTGCTGTGACTATGCATGACTTTGGATGGAATCACTCTCCTAGTCCTGATTTTTGGACTAGTCTCCCAGTTGACAGAGGTATCAGCAGTGCTGTACAGGTTGCTCTCACAGAGCTGTCAAAAGGATTTTAGGACCATAGTCTGCACTGCAGTGAACTCAAGGACCTTGTCTCTCCACCTGTGGAAAGCTTTGATAATCACCCTCCCTGTCCTTGCAAGTATTCACACAACTCTTGGATTACAGGACATTTCCAAAAGTCAATACACCAGCCCTCTAAGCTCAAAATGGGATTTCCACAGTGTCGAGCTGTTGGCTTTGTTGCTAAGGCTGTGGATTTTCTCTGCCACCACAGGCTCTGAGGACTGCTCCAGAAACTTCACTGCCTCCAACGGCACCATTGAGTCTCCAGGTTTCCCTGACAAGTATCCACACAACATGGACTGCGTCTTCACCATCATAGCCAAGCCCAAGACAGAAATCCTCCTCCACTTTCTGCTCTTTGACCTTGAGCACGACCCACTGCAGGCTGGAGAAGGAGATTGCAAGTATGACTGGCTGGACATCTGGGATGGCATCCCTCAGGGTAAGCCATGGGGCACTGTGCTGCTGTCCTCAGCCTCTCCTTGTGTCTCACAAAGCTCTAAAGCTGCGTAGGCTGTGTCTGAGCACTGAAGGTGTCTGACCTCAGCTACAGCCCCAGCATGCAGCCTGCCGTTGGGCTGCTCCTGCGGCAGTCAGCTGTGGGCACGGTGCACTTGCAGAAGTCTGTGTGCATTGAACCCCAGGGTACCACTCTGTTGTAACCACTGATCTGGAAAGTCCCATGGACCACTCCAAGATGCAACCGGTGCTCCCTCCGGGAGTGGCAGTGAGTTCATACAGTGCTGGGAGAACCTCTCTACCCTGCACCAGTGCTGAGAAATTGAGCAATTTGGAGCATTTCCCAGCACTTGCAGAGCAACGCCTGCCTCAGAGCATATTTCTGCAGAGCGTAGTGCGTGGCAGCAGGCCATTGCATGCAAAAAATAGCCCATCCCCAAAGCCTGTCTTCTATCCAATCTGTCCTCCTAAGGCATCCCTGTGAGTGATGCCAATTTGCTGGTGACCCAGGAGGCCGGTGGAAAAGCAGCTGTTACCTTTGTTGCTCACTCTTTTGCAGTGGGACCCTTGATAGGCAGGTACTGTGGCACTAAGATGCCGTCAGACATCCGCTCGACTACCGGCGTCCTCTCGCTGACCTTCCACACGGACCTGGCAGTGGCCAAAGACGGTTTCTCTGCTCAGTATCACTTGATCCAGCAGGAAGTCCCAGAAAGTAAGTGGTAGATGTGTGTGCATGCCCTAGGCTGCCTTGTCACCTGCTTTTCCCCCGTCTTTCCCTTGGCACATGCCAGGATGAGGCAGGCAGGTATGTGTCCAGGGGCTGGTCCCCACCAGCAGTGCAGAAAGAAGTTACACGAGGTGTCTTCTCTGTTTCTCATAGAAATGAGACTTCAGGAAGAATCACATTGACCTTTCTTTGACTTTTCACTTGCTCATGAATACCTTCTGAGATAGAATCCTTCGTGTACGTGCTCAGCCCAAGGGACATAGTGGTAAACTTCAGCCTAGTGGGTACAGCACATTTATTAAAGTACAGATGGAAATACTATCTTCTTTTCTCTGGTTTTCCAAAACTTGACAGCCCCAAACTATAAATTGGTTTGAAATTCTTAGAGCTTTAGGATTTTTTTAATTAAACACTCATGAAATTCCAAAATTTGTTTAAAATTCCTTATTAGAGGAGGTAAATTGATGTGGAGTGAGGAAGATGTGTGTTTTGAGAACAAAGACCATTTCAGTTCTTTTCACGATGCTTTAAGAGATAATGCATGCAGGCAAGGAATGATTCCGTTTGTTTTCCCATGGTGTTTTTGCATCAGAGCAGCAGTTCTTGACCTGTGTCTGCAGTGAACCTGTGATACAACAGAAGAAGCCTTGAGGACACTCCTCGGTCCCAGAGAAAGAGACAGGGTCTGTGACCTGACACTGAAAGACCCATGACAGAGAGCAGGGTAGAGCAGGGGTTGTGAGTGCTTGGGCATCTGGGTTACAGGCTTCTGCTCTGTGGTCGAGTTAGGGACCTGCCGCTGAGGCTGGGAGAGTTATAGACAAGCACGAGCTCTGCATCAGTACCTATCTCCACACTCAGTTGATTTATTCTTTCTGGTTTGTTCTTCAAAATAATTGGGAAATAAAATGTTAATGCTTGAGAAATCAAGCAAAAAACCTGTTACAGAACCAGACCGGTTTTGATTCACACTGGTGTACATGGAAACTTGAACACTACCACTAAGACCTTAACTTGGCCCATCCTTTCCATCCAGGGTTGGCTTGGCCACCTTAAAAACACAAGTAGTCTGGTGGAGCCCTGTTGATTTGCAGCAGCAATCTGCTTGGGCCTATCTGTTTCCTATCAAGGTTTTCTTTGCTGTTGCTTTTGCATGTTGAGATTGAGAGAGAATTGTGACTTTCAAAGCCTTAGTGAGGGACCCAGATGAAAGCGTGCCAGAGCCTTTCATATCTTGGCTGGTTAAATCCTGTGGGCCTGATGTGACAAACGCACATGTGATATATGGACAGACACGCTCACGCGTGCATCCGTACTCTCATAAAACCTGTAGGCTGGCCTGTTGCAGGTCTTGACGTTCCTGCCAGCAGCCCAACAGCATGCTCCCTTGAGCCTGCTCATACACCTTGCCTAGTCAGTGTTTAGATTCCCTTTCAAGAAGATGGGGAGCTTTGTGGCAAAGGGACTTGGGACATCTTGGTGGAGATGGAGGGAAGGAAAGGACAGAACTGTGTCAAAACCTTGCAAAAGTGAAGGAGACAAAGGGAGAAATCTTTTAGAGGGCCAAGGAACATAGAGCTGTCACGTCTTTCATGCTTCAGTGTCATCTGTGATCACACACAGCCTGCAGGATGGTGCAGATCTGATCATCTTTCCAGGCAGCTTTACTCAAAGTTAGCTGGGGAGGATAGTTCAGGGCTGCCACCCACTTGGGAGTGAAGTGTGGAGACTGTGAGCTGATCTCAGTGCGCGTGTCTCTGCTGCAGACTTCCAGTGCAACATGCCGCTGGGGATGGAGTCTGGCAGGATCTCCAACATGCAGATCACTGCCTCCTCCACCTACTCAGATGGGCGATGGACCCCTCAACAAAGCCGACTCAACAGTGATGACAATGGCTGGACCCCCAACGTAGACAGCAACAAAGAGTACCTCCAGGTACGTACGTGTGCCTTCCAGCCCCCCACCTTTTCCTCGCCAAATGGAGTGTCACGCTGTTAAGCTGACCCTTGACCACAAGGCTTGCTGAATATTGTATTGCCTCTTGCTCACAGGAGAAGTGAGCAGCAGGGGAGCTGCAGTGCCTTCACGAAATGCAACCAGCTGGCTCTCTCATTAGCACACCTGCATGAAGGCTGACCCAGCCCCCCTGCCATCCTTCTCCCACCCCCTCCTTCCTGCCCAACATATTGATGGACTTCTCTGCATACTGATAGAGACTGAGGAACCTCTGCCACTTACAAGGGCCACTGACTCTGCCACTGGCCTGCGGACCAGTGTCTCCAGGGGTGCATGAGAAAACAACTAGAATAATATTTATCTCATCAGTGATGCACAGAGCTTGAGCGGGCTGGTGTCAGGCAGTGGGCTGATAGAGCAAAGGCTTTCCCTGGGAGCTGGTTAGAGCCACAGCCTCTGTCCTCACAGGGCTTCTGGCTATGTCACACTGCTGTGAGACGCTGCTTGCTAAAGGGCACTTGGAACTGGAGGTGGTGAATGTCATTGCCTCCAGCAGACGTCTCATTCTTCATTCATGGCAGTGCTACAAAGCCAGCTCTGCTGACCTTTCTCAACCCTCCTTGTAAAAAACAAAACAAAGGCAAACAGGGGGAAACCAGGTACTGCAGCGCTTGCTAATTGGACATCATGCTTTTATTTTACACTGAAAAAGTCAGGCTCTGCCCTGCTTTAATGGGTCTCAGCTTCTGTGCATGTCCTGTTGCTTGAGGAAGGAAGAAAGCTTCGTGATGGTCTCAGAGGGACAGGCATCAAGATCCTCAGTCCTATCCCGTGGTCCTGTTTGCAGGCATCTTGCTGAAGGCAGCCTGAGGATGCATGCTCCTTGGAGAGTGTGCCTGCAGATGGCATGAGACAGGCTGCTCCTTTCCATTTTTCAGGGACAGAAGGAGCAACTAACTAGCCATCTTGAGCTCTCAGGTGCTTACCACTCTCCCTTGTGCCTTTTTTGCCCTGGCAAGGTGGACCTCCACTTCCTGACTGTGCTCACAGCCATTGCCACGCAAGGTGCCATCTCCAGAGAAACCCAGAATGGCTACTACGTCCGTACCTACAAGCTGGAGGTCAGCACCAATGGAGAGGACTGGATGATGTACCGACACGGGAAAAACCACAAGGTAAAGGCTTTCTTGTCTCTTTTACACACAGCCTGCAGGCAGCAGGAGCAAGAGAACAGAGATTTCGTGGTCCCAAGAGGTTAAATCTGTGAGGCACCCTTCTTCCAATGAGACCACAAAGACTGATAATGGTCTGAGCAGAAACAGTCCTTTCTGCTCTGCAAAGCAATGAGGAAACACTGCTCTGGCTGCAGTTGCATCATTCATGGTGGCAAGGCTATGTTCTTTGACTGCAAATGAAGGAGAAAATGCTTTCACAGCCTGTGTTTTGCCATACAAGATTCATTGAGCCTTTATGGCCGTAGCTCCGTTTGCATGCTGGGTTAACAATCACAAAACCACATGAAACTGTAGTTCAGGAGTTACTGAGGCCTGGAAATGAAAGGGCACAAATCCTGAGAGGAGTTCACACCATCCCAGAGAATAAAATGAACAATAAATAATGAGGAGCAATTCAGGCTGCCAGAGATGTGGGATGTGTGGGAGCAGGCACAGTCAACAAGGCTGCATCGATCCCCACTAGCTGCTGTACACTCTTGCCATGGGTCTGGCAGGAACACAAAGGTGGGAGGGAGGGGTTCAGCCCTTCCAAGCCTTGTGTGTGGCCAGGCGAGGCAAGCTTGAGGGTGGTTTGCTTGGGAGCTTTGGCATATGGGGAGGAGGGTTCAGGCAGCCATGGTGCTGGGCTGGTGTCACTTGCCTTCATCATATGATTGTCCCCTGGGTAAAGGCACTTCAGGAAGTCCCTTCCCTGCTCTTCTGTGGTGCCCCCCAGCACTGCTGGCAGATCTCAGGTCCTTCTTGTTTATGTGCCATAGTCTGTGTAACCTCTGTGGCTGAAGTCCTACAGACCTTCTGCCACAGGCACATTCTAGCAATTTCTGCTTGCTCAGCACTTCTTTTAAAATTAGCTGTCCCCTGCATTTGTTGTCACAGGCACTGCTGGCATGAAATGAAATAACCTGCCTTGCCCGGGATTCATCCAGACATTTCCTTCCCTTCCGGCCCGTGTGATTTCCCCTTCCTCACAAGAGTGTCTCACGGTTCACATTCACTCTGCTTCCCAAAATGAGCTGTCTCTGTGCAGAGGCCCCTGGCAGGGTCTCATACCTCCAATATTTGGAGTATTTAAGCTCTTTATATGCCAGTCAGGTCGTCCAGTTCCTATTTTAGAGGCACAGGCAGCCCAGCACACCCATAGGAGAATCAGCAGCCAAGCACCCCAAACTTGGGACAGACTGGCTCTGGAGCTGCAGCTCGTGGCAGAGCTCATGCGTTATGTGGTGGCTCTGCACTGATGTGGGCGTTCTGCGCTCTCCCAGGGCCATCGCTGCTCTCCCTGGGCACCCAGTGGAAATGGGTGGGTTTGGGGTGTTGCTGGGGCCGTTTCTGTATGCTGAGGCAGGTGGGAGATGGGCAACTTTCTGGGCAGAGGAACGGGCCAAATGCACAGTTCAGCCTTTCAAAGAACCCCTGGCAATAAATCTACCCTTAAGAGTCTAACTAGGGTGGAAACCTGGCTTGGAGGGTGGTTTTAGTCTCACGGGAGAGTAGGTACCTCATCCTAATAGTCCTGTGCAGCAGACATCAGGTGCTCAACGAGGGTGGAGCAGGACAGCAGAGCTGGCTTCAGTTCCACTGGGACAATTGCCCCAGCAAGACTGGCTGTTGTCAACTCAAGTCAGTCCAACAGCCATGTGAATTGTCACCATTTCAGGATTTGGCCCTTTGAGTCCTATCAGCTTTTTTCTGCTTTGTTTTCTCTCTTCAAAAAAGAGGAGAAATGAAATCTCTCCTGTTTTAGCCTTTATTCCAGTCTCGCTTCGTTGCTGTGCTCTGGCCTCAATTTAGCAGACGCTTCTAGGATAAGTAATTGCTTTTTTGGTGTTTCACCTACCCCTTGAATTCAGGTGACTGCTTTCTGCCAGCCCCAAACGACTGGCTGCCGGCTGCCGAGCTGCAGCAGGGCTGGGGTGAAGCCCCTCCGCTCGCGAGCCTGGTGACGGCGGGGCTCTGGCCCTGGCTGATCCCCGCTGCAGCCGCGTTAGGCAAGCTCCCAAATGTCTGTATCCAAGGTGCGGGTTCCTCCCCGTGTCTGCGTGGTGCTCCGCACAATTCAGGCTGTGACGGCGGAGTGAACCGTGCCAAATGGATTTGTCAAGTCTGCCGCAGCTTGATTTTGTGCCATGAGGAGTGCAGAGGGAGGGGAGAGGGGCTGTACAGACAGGGCTCTATTCCCCTACACACACACACACACGTACACACATGTGTATGCACATGCACACACGGGCACATGAGCTCTGCCGTGTAACAGGTGGGTCAGCTAACATTTACATCTTCATCAGGGAGCTAAAGCAAGAGAAAACCAGTGAATGCAGGAGGGGTGGGGAGGGGCTGATGCTCTCTGCAGAGGATGAGGAGCTCTGGTGTCCACTCGGCTTCCCCTTCTTTGGGTATTTCAGAGGAGAATAGGGCCAGGGTATTTCCCTGTGACGTGTGATGGCTCACCTTGAAGTCCCAAGCCACTGGCACTCATGGCAAGGGAAGTGGGAAAGGCAGGATGAGGCAGAGGAAAAGAAGGTTACCGTGTGCTCACAGCACACAGGGCTGGTTGGGCTGTTTCCATGCTGAGTGCAGCTGGCAGGAGAGGACCCCAACATTCACTTTCTCACTTTCTCACCCCATCCCTGCTGAGCTTTCCCCCTGCCTGGCAGCCCACTCCCCACAAAGCCCAGCCCAGCACACCCTAAATGTCTCCCTGTCCAGGGGAGCTTTGCTTAGTCCTTGCTTGGGACATGGGACATGGGAGAGAAGCTAACCCAGCAACCCAGCTGAGGGTGCAGAGCTGTCTTCCTGTGTATGCCCCAAGAGAGAAGATGGGAAGGAGAGCAGCTACGACCTCAAGTTGCCCCACAGTCGCTCCTTACTACCCACCAGCACATCCCCATGGGACAGGGCCAAAAAGTCCCAAGTAGAGTGTCCTGACTTTTGCCCCCACTGTTGTGTTCCCTTCCACGTCATCCCGGGTCAATGGCCCCAGAGGTTATCTTCCAGGCACCAACCCTGCACCAAGATCTTATCTAGCACTTTGCAAATATCTTTAGAAAACAGCAATTTGTTCTTGAACCCAAGGAAGGAAAAGAGCACCTGGCAGGATTTGACCTTTTGTTTTGGGACATTTTCTTTGGACATATTCAACTACAAGGATTTTACCAGAAAACAAAGTGCTCATCCATTCTGATCCACTTCCTTCTTTGTAGAGTCTTGGGTTGCAGCTCTTGTGTGGTTTGAGACATGGTCTTAGTAACTGTGGAGATGCACTGGGGTGCGGGGCGGCTTTCAGCATTTGGCACGGGCTGGGGCCGAGGGTCATGTTCTTGCTGCCTCCCTCGCTGAGTGTAGAATGGAAGGATGCGACTGAAACTTTTCTTTGAAAACCTGTGGAAATCACTGGATGAGGAGTGGCAGCAAGATCCAGCTGGCGTGCATTTTGACATCTTTGTGCTGTTTATCAACTGACCATGCCGGGTGGGTAGGATGCAAGGAGGCAGGTTGGATTGCTGCAAAGAGCCAAATATCTCAGCTGTGCGTGGAGCTGGGGATGTCAGAGGTCTTTGGTGCTGGCAGGGAATACTGAGGGTGACTCTTTGGAGACCTCTGTGCCTTCCCTTGGGACTGTTTCTCTGTGCTTTGAGTTCCTGATGCGTTCTCCTGTGTTCACTCACCTGGGGAGGGAGAAAAAAGCTTTCACTCCTGTGACTTCTTTATCTGGAAAACTCAGGAAAAGCTTGCGTGATCAGCCAGACGGCCACAAGGGCATTTGCTTGGAGAGGTGGTGCAGAGTGTTTGCCTGGAAGCATCCCCAGGCCCCAGCCTGCTTCTGCTGCTTTTTGCAGGCAGGACAAAGACGTTGGGCTTGGGAAAAGGCAGCCCTGTGTGCTCACCCGTGGTGTAGTACCAGGGGAGAATTACAGCCCTGGCTTTCCTAGCACGGCTGCGTCTCTGTACTTCTGGGCCTGAGATCTCCTTTGCAGGCTAACAAGAGAGACATTGCTTGTGTCCCTGGCAGCTCCTGGATCCGAGTGGAGCCTCTCAAAGACACGGCGCTGGCAAGCCCAGCCCGGCACGCTCTGTCTTGCCCAGACGGCTGTGCTTCGTTCTGCGTTGCCAAGTATCTTTCTTTTACCTCCTCGTTCCTGGATTTAATAAATCCAGAGCTATCCACCCTCTATTCAAGCCAGAATCCTCCCACCATCAAACATGCCCCGTTTTATGCTTCCCCTATCTGACAAGGAAAATAATCTCCCCTACTTTTTGCCTTCATGCTTCTCCAGCTAAATCCTGAAGCCCTAATCCTGTTAGCATGCTCTGTTCCAGGGCTCCGTCTCCACGGGAGTAACATAATCCTGCAGTAAATCTAGTGGGTCCAGAGAGACACATCCATACGGATGAAGGCATGGCTGGTGCCATCCTTGGCCTTCTGTGCCTCCCCCAGCCACTTTCTTTGGCTCCCCAAGACATTGCTTGGTGGCCAAGCAGCGTAATAAATACAATGGGAGAGTTACCTTCTGTTCCCTCCCTGACCTTGACTTCGTGGTGCTTTTTTCCCTCCATGTCCTTTACTCCCTTCCCTCCAGACTGCCACTGGCACCATTCCCATGCCCCCTGGAACTAATGCAGGGTCAGAAATCCTCCTGTCACCCCGCGGCACTGCCGGCGTCACAAATACGACTTGTAAGTGTTGGTGCGCAGCCTGCACATGTGTGCACGTGGAAAACTTGCCCAGGCCTCCTCTAGGCTAGACATCACCTCCCACCACTTGCTTTCTGTAGAAAATTAATTAAGCAGGTCAGCTCTCATTGATTATCAATTTAGCTTTCCATGTAGACCCACGCCTGGACTGAAACGGAAGTAAATACCAAGTGTATGGGCAGGGGATGGGCAGCTTTCTGATGCAGCAGTACAAATGAGTTCCCTTGACTGCTTCTTGGAAGATGCTTTTAATTTGTTAATGGTTTTCCCATTCGCCCCCTGGCTCTGTCAGCCTGCACATGCGTGCTCGCTGCTCAGGGTGGATCTAGCTGACTCCCTACATCACAGCCAGGTTTTTTTCTGCTGGTGTAAATTACTGTGACTTCTTATACTTCGATGGCGATATGTTGATTTACACCATTCGAAGACTTGGCTCAAAATATGTGCTGAGTGGGATGGGAAGCAGATAGGATGGGAGGAATAGCAGTGTTCTATTTTGGTAAGGGGGAAGAAATCTTTGCTGTCTTGGCGCTCCTGATTTCACACATTTCCCTGCTAGTTCTTCCCATGCTGTGAGTGCTAATCTGAGGCAGGATGTAGAGCCTGCTCAAGTCAATGGGACTCTCTCCACACTGTGCTCGGGCTTTGGGGTCAGCGTTTTCAGTGCAGAGGAACTGTACATTTGGGGTGAGAACCTTGGTGAGCGGCACGGGGACCTGCAGGCTCATTATGTGCTTCCATTTGAAGAGGCTGAAAGACCAGGCTCAGGGGAGGACCTGCTTCTCTAACAGCACTAAGCACCTGTCCTCTGAAAATGCCCCTTTCTGCTATGCTGAACGGGATGTGAAGTCATGACCAGTTTGGGCTGTTCAGAAACAAGGTTCACTGGGGCAAACCCCATCAATGAGGGTGGTGGTAGAGTTGGAAACCAGGTGCCATTTCTACCCTGATAAACTGGAGTGCAGAGTGCCAAGGTCACGATTCAGACTTCTGTAGTTTGTTGAACGCTGTCTAGTCTGAGGTCCCCAAACCTAAAGCAGAATTGAGGTTGCTCTCTTTGGAAGCAGTAGCTGGGATTAAGGTGGTGTACGAGGAGATGCTTTCAGCAATGCATGTGGCAGTGATGAAGTTTTTGGGCTCAGTCCTGCTTCTGCTTTCTGTCAAGCCTGACTTTGCAGAAGTCAGCAACAAATTACGCTGGTGCAAATTTGGATTCTGGCCCCTGATGCTCGTATGTGCGAAGGGAGCTAAAAAAGAACAAAACTGGAAATATGTTAAACCAAAAAGAGCAGCAAACCTCATCAGTGACTGTTAAACATGCTGGTCCATATGCAACCTTTGGCTCATAAAGTCTTCAAACTGCTGATTGTTGGAAGCAAAGAGAGGTTGCCAGCAGAAAGACTCCCCCAGGGCTTGCTGTCCCTGGGCATCTGCAGGGGCCACTGTCAGAGGCTGCCTCTAGGGACAGATGGACCTTTGGGTTGACCTGGTGGGCTGCTTTTCCAGCTAAAATAGTTGCACCAGCCAGATAAACATTTCCTGTCCTCTGGTGTTGGGTTCTGAGCCGCTCTTCACGGCAAGAGGCCAGGATACAGCTTCATCCCTTTTTCTGTCCTGGATCACAGCTGAATTGTTTGATTTTCTTCTCCAGCAGAAGCAGATCGGTGCCAGGGATTACACTCTCCTGCTTTGCTCGGAGACAGTGGGAGCTGCTGTGCTCAGCGCAGCATATGCAGGGTAGGAGCTCGTGGAACAGCCCAGCCAACATCTCCGTGCAGATGCAGCTCCTGGCTGAGATGGGAGGATGGTTCTTCCCTGTTCTGGAAGCCTGTGTGCTTGGAGGGAAAGCAGGAAATGCCTGTAGCCTCAATCTGTGAGCCGTAGTGCTTGGTGCTGCAGGCAGAGAAAGGGTTGAAAATGCCCCTTGGGTTGTATATTTCCCCTTCCCCTCTTTTCTTCCCTGCTTGGGCTTTGCAACCTGAAATAGAAGTACCCAGTTCTTGTCCAGACTACCAAAATAATGGGCAGGAGAGCTGGATCTAACATCCATCTGGTAGTTATTGATCATGGCCATCTGGTGAGGCAGCAGCCTTTTCATATCGTACAGGGTCATAAACTTGCCTGAAATCTGTCCCTCCGTGGTGGGCTGTGTGTGCACAGGACAGGCAGGAGTAAGGGGCTGGCTGGGACAACAGCTTGTCACCCCAGGCAGAAGCAGCACTGTCCCTGCTGGAGCCACTGCTAGCACACACGATGCTTCCTGGTAGAAGTCCGTGTGAGGATGTATCAGATGTCAGCCTGCTTGCCCACAGAGAGGACACAAGATGTCCTGCAGCATTCAGCAGCAATCTGGCCTTTTGTTTGGGGGCGAGCTTGAAGCAGCTGTGGCCTAATAGTCTGAGATGCTTTGGGGTGCCATGAGAGACAGCAGGGCAGCAAGCTCCTGGATGGGTGAATCCACTCACCATGCTGTCCTGACAGCCCCTCAGCTTTCCCTGCCTGCTCTTGGGTGTTTGCCCTGGCTGGAGGCTGGCCCTGCCTGGGAAGTCTCTCCTTGGCTACCGATGTGGTTATCACTTTCTGCCTGGAGAGGATGTAACTGTATTTGTGCCCTCTCTTCCTTGCAGACATTCCAGGCCAACGAGGACGCCACGGAGGTGGTTCTCAACAAGATCCACAGCCCGGTGCTCACGCGTTTTGTGCGTATTCGTCCCCAGACCTGGCACAACGGCATCGCCCTGAGGCTGGAGCTGTATGGCTGCCGCATCACAGGTGAGGGTCCCTCCATCCCCTTGGCCCCAGCCCTCCTCTCTGACCCTCTGACAGCCTGTCCCATGGTGCTGTCCCCTGGAGCTGTCAGGGCTGCTTGGGGTGGTGACACTATGAGCAGCATGGAGGTACCTATCCCAAGGGATGGCCTTGGGACACCCAGGCCCTGGAGATGGGAGGGGCATTGCTCAGTGCAAGTGCTGATTTAGTGCTCAGCAGTTGAACCTAGAGGGATGACCATTAGCATTCATCCATCATTCCATCCTTCACTCACCCATCTTTCAACCATCCCATTGTTCAATGCCTTTCCTTCTCTACAGATTCACCCTGCTCCAACTTGCTGGGAATGCTTTCTGGCCTCATTCCTGACTCGCAGATCTCAGCCTCTTCCACCAGAGGCTATGACTGGTCTCCCAGCATGGCCCGTCTGGTGAGCAGCCGTTCAGGCTGGTTTCCACGCATCTCTCAAGCCCAGCCTGGGGAGGAGTGGCTGCAGGTGGACCTTGGTGTCCCAAAGAATATCAAAGGCATTATTATCCAGGGGGCTCGTGGAGGGGACAGCATGACCACCACTGAGTCCCGCTCCTTCGTGAAGAAGTTTAAGGTGGCCTACAGCATGAATGGAAAGGACTGGGACTTCATCCAGGACCCCAAAACAATGCAAGCCAAGGTAGGAAATGACTGAAGCAGCTGTAAAGTGAGAAGTTTCTGGATACCTTGAATCTGCCAGAAGGGTCTCTGCCTACTTGTGAGACTTTGGGAGTTTGGGTTGTCATCACGAAATCCCAGATTGTGTCCTCTGATCACACTCCCAAGCTGTCCTAGGAGCTGCAGGTTCCACCTTGCTTCAGATTCTCTCATTTCTGACTGTGGACCAGGCCTGGAGATGTGAATGTCATCTTCTAGTCCTCTCAGCTCCTGCAAGGCAGAGCTCACAAGATGATGTGTTATGCTTGATATCAGCTAATTACTTGTGGAGAAAGATGTTGTTGTGGCTTGCAGCTCTGGAAGAAGAAGATGAATCAGTGTCTCTCTTTGGGAAATTTGCTGTATGTGAAGTCCCTTTTGCCACACTGTTGTGACCCTGAAATTCCCTGTTGTTTTTCCCCTGCCACTGGAGTTCCTCATAATCCTTCTGCTTAGCAGAATGGGTCTGCCAGGGGGCTTGAGGAATAAATGAATTTTCTGCTACTGCCTGCTCAGATATCATGAAAATTAATCTGTTTCTGGAAATTTGGCTAAGTTTTAATTTTTTTCTGATCCTACGAATGACTCTTAGAAGGCCCAATGCTATTTGTAGCCCTCTGTTTATTCCCCATGGGCTTGAGTTTGTGCATGTGAGCTGAAAGCAGCAGTACGTGGATTGTGAGGAAAACTGAGCATTTTCTCTATCCTAGAACATACAGTAGCTCCTTTATTTGCCAAAGGACAAATCTGATCTTATTTATATCTGAAGCTATTCCCCAGGCTTCCCCTGTGTGGCTTGGATCAGAACGTGACCCCTGCATATAAAGCAGAGGCCAAAAGATATTGTGCAAGTTTCTTAGAAACAACCTATTTGGTTCTCTTGAAACTGAGGAACAGCCCAATTTCTGCTCAGCTGGACTCGATGGCCTGGAATTGGACAGCTAAACCATTTCAAGCTGTGGCTGTGTCCTGACAGACCCGAATTTTAAGTCTGGTGAGGAGCATATGTGATGAATACCTGAGGTGCCTTTTTTCTCTCTCTCTAGGTTTTTGAAGGGAACATCCACTATGATATCCCCGAAGTCCGGAGATTTGACCCTGTTCCTGCCCAGTATGTCAGAGTGCACCCAGAGAGATGGTCCCCAGCAGGAATAGGAATGCGCCTGGAGGTGCTGGGCTGTGACTGGACAGGTAGGATGTAGCAGCAATGTTTGGACCCCAGTGGTATTTGTCCCCAACTCCCTTCTCCCTCCTTTCAGATCTTTTATCTGGATGTTGTGCAGGCTTTTCCCAGTCTCCGTGTTAGATAACATCTGATCTTTTCAATCCAAACGGGTACGATAAAAAGTAGGAAGAGAAGCAGAGATGCAGAAGAGGGGTGCCCTGATGAGTACAGGTATCCTGAGCTGCCACAGTAAGGCTTTACTGTAAAAACAGCTGTCCCTCTCTCAGTGGAGACCACGCAGACATTCTTGTGCAGACAAGGTTGGGAACGAGATTCTGTGACATCTTTGCAACATCCCTAAGACTGCAGAAGTTTGTTCAGCTTTGCCCCCTGTGTGCTAAGCCTTGCAGTCCTGTTGCTTTTAATGCTGAGGTGAAAACTGCCCAACACACACACTGGGATCAGTAGAGGTTGTGCCTCTGACTCGCTGAGTCTCGGTGGTGATTCGTTGCTCCATAGGTCCATTCCTAAAAGCCCAACATACACCCAACAGCTCACTGGGTCTGATGCTAGATTTGCAGTGCCAGGGGCCAGTTTCCCCTTTTTCTAAAACTATTCTATTTTTAAATAATCTGTTTAGAACTGAATCTGGTGTCCAGATGTCAGTGATAAAGAGGTTATGATTTCTGTTTTATAAACAAAGCTGTAGAAGGCATTTTCTTGTAGGAATTCCTATTCTAAGAAGCTTAAAAGACATAGAGCTTTTTTCCAACCTTTTGAGGAGCCTTACTACCCCGTGATGTGCTGTGATACGCATTACAAACACTTAACAGCCAACCATGCAGCACACACACACATAATTAATAACAATCATTTGTCACCTTTGAAGTCAGTGGGAAATCTCCCCCTGGACTGGGAATCCACTGTAAATTATCTAAACTTTAAATCAAGATTAGACCTTAATTTAAATCTTACAACATCCCCGGGATGTTGTATGAGAAGCAGGCAGCGTGGCTTTTGTGCAAGCACCAGGGGCTGAGGCTTTGCAGAAGTGGTTGGGCAGCTCCCACATTGCTGCTTCCCGCAGCTCCTGGGAGTCTCCAGCTGCCAAATCTCTGCAGACCACTTCTGGCTGGTCCCTCACAGTGCTGTGTCATGGCCACAGAGGGAGGCCAGCCACAAGACCTTTGACCATGTACCTGTCAGCCCTTCCATTGCACTTCTCCAAATTAGAGGATGAGAGCAGTTTGGCATCTTCAGCTTCTTGTGCTAGCTTTGGTCCAACTTCCTTTTGCTGCTGTGTCCACACTCAGCTTCAATATCAGCAGCAACAGCGCTTTTATTTTTCCCAGGCAGGGTGCTTTATGGCCATTTCCCAGTGTGGCTGTCTAATCGTTTGCACGTTGTAATATTTAAAAGTCAACTGCCAAGTCATAAATATTCGTAGCTTTATTGATCTACAGGCATTTAGCTTTGTAATCAGAGCTGGGCTTGTAATCTCGTGGACTCACCATGTTATAAAAAGCATTTATACTCCTGATGCGACCTGGGGAGCAGAGATAGCCCATGGCATTATCTGCATGCTAAATCCTGGCTGGCTACTTGCAGTAGTCTGTGGCAATGCCAGGGTACAGCTCTTCTTTTCTAGGAGGACCCAGACACATAACAGAACTTGCTGGGAAAACCCAAGCCACTGCACTTGGTTTGGAAGAAGATTAAGAGACGGATTAAAAGAGGCTGATTGAAAATATTTTCAAGTGAGAGCCTAAGCCCATGTGTGCCCTGACCAACTGTTTTTCTTATCATCAAAAAGCATCTTAATTACTAAGTCAAACAAGTAACTTAACAGCAACTGAGCTCCCAAACTAGTAACTCAAAAACTGGGAAGCAGGCAGTCAGCAAACGGCTTCCTTCGAAGACCTGCCAAATTTTTTTCCTCTGAAGAGTGGAGATTGATGAATGTTGACTTGCAGCTGGTTTTCTCTCCTTTGAAGTTCCAAACATCTGTTTTCAATTGCTCAGTGACTTTGCATTTTGATCAGCAGTTACCACCAGTTGCACAGACACTTGCTGGGCTGGGGAGAGGGAAAGTGAGCGAGTGAGCCCTCTTTTTTCACCTTCCATTTCACACATCACGTTCTCCTCCCTGCTATTTTCATTATCTCTTGTAACCATCATGTGGCGGCTCTGCCATGGTAACTGGTTTTTCAAGATATATTTCTGCAGCTTGTCCAGGGCAACGCAACACTGTTGATTTACATCCGCTCAGCATCTGTGTCCCGTATGGGACTTGGCTTTCAAGGTCCTTCCACATTGTCACATTTCGGCTATAAATCTCAATATACAAGAGCAACAACCTAAAAAGAATGTACCAGCTCTAAATAACTCACAGCTTTTGATATGTTGCCTTCACCTGCTGCTTTTCTTTATTTCTTTCTTCTTTTAATGGCATTTTTGTGTGCCTGGCTGCTTGCAATTTGCTTCTTGGTTACATTTGGGGTTTTATGGGGTCTTAACAAACTCTAACTTATAAATTAAAGGACTTTGAAGTTATTTGGTATTTTATCCTGAGCAGAGGACAGCCACTGGAAAAAAAAAATGTCTGAGAGTTTATGTGCAACATGTTTAATAACAGGAAAATAGAAGGGCAGAAAGGAGCCTGTGGAAAGTATTCAATGTATTTAGCCATTTCCTCTGGCTTCTGGCTTTATTAAACGATATCCTGACGGACGCCGACAAAAGAAACACAATCACACATAACTGAGCAGAGCGGCCTCTTTTTAGAAGAGGAAAGAGCCAAGCCTGCTGCACTGCTGTTAATGCACTCGTGGAAGGAGGGACTGCTGGAACCTGATGTCCTTTACTGTTGATTTTAATGCCTTTCCCTTTCTCACTTAAATTTCCTCTGACACCCACTGAGGGCTTGCTTCACATGGGCCGTGTTGGTGGGAGGGATGTTGGGCAGAGACCCTTTGAAAGCGTAGGTTGGGAGACCAGAGTGTGAAACCAGATGCTTTCTGCAGTGAGCCGGAGCGCGCACAGGGATCCTGTGGGTCCGCCTGCGGTTACATCACTCGCAGGTTTGAGTGACTGGCTTTAGAAATTGGCACAAGTGGCGGGAATGTTGTGCGTCTTTTTAACGCGACACGTGCCGTTGTGAAAGGAGAAAACCTCTCTGCCTGTGTTCTGTCTTATCCAGCAAGGACAGCTAAGGCATTGCTGACACCAGTGCAGAGTAAGGAAAAATAAGAGCAAAAGCAGCGTGTAAGTCTAGGGGAGAGCCTTGCCCAGCTCTAAGTCAAGGGGAACCCCCCTATGGAAACAGCCAGTTCACTGGGAGTTCAAACCATGCTGACATTTGTAGCACATGGAGATTTCATGGCATTCTTCTTCTGCCTCTGCCTGCCTTTGTAAGAACATGAGAAAAAAAGACTTTTTGCTTTGTTTCCTCCTACCTCAGCTTTTCGTGATGCCTGTGGCAAATAGCACCTCTACATGATTTTTTTCAGATGCAAAGGCCACTGCAGAGACGCTGATGCCCACCTTGAAAAGCGAAGAGCCCACCACCCCATACCCAACCGATGAGGAGGCAACTGATTGTGGTGATAACTGTGGAGAAGAGGAGGGTATGTATCAGAGTAGCCCATCTTTATCTCAATAAACTGTGGGTTAAGAGCTAAGCAAATGCTCTTATCTTCCCATTAGCTCCTACACATGGGGCTGTTTCCTGGAAAGCTTTGAGTAATAATATTAGAGATGAACCAACATGGAAAAACAAACCAAACAAAACTTGCCAAAATCTGATAAGTTATATCAAGGAAGGATGCAAGAGCAAGAGATAGCAACTAATTCAGTCCTTAGGGTATGAGACTTGCAGAGCTGCTCTCCCAGCTTACTTACATGACATGAAGAAATTCATTATTCCTCTGTTTGGAACCAACTCTGTTCCAGATCCCCTTGGCTGCATGTCATAAATTCAGAAGGTGATCCAGGGGAGAGATTCAGACTGCCTGGCACATGGGTGCGCTCCTTTTGCAGAGGTCACAGCTGTGGGAGTAAATCACGACGTGTAGAGAAGGCTGCTGTCCCAAACACCTATCTGTTAAAGATCATCTTCCCTAATGTCAGCTGCTTAAAATTTAGGAGGCAACCCGTGCAGGCAGCAGAGAGAGGGGAACGCTACCTCCAGGCAGAAGTTGGTCCTTCCTGTCCTAGATGGCTGCTGACTGTACAGGGAATGGTTTGGTGGCATTTGGGGCACTTGCCTGCCTCTTCTGACTGTGGAAGTGCCTGGCTGTTAGTTTAGACCGCAAGCTGTACTTGTTATGTGCCGCTGCTGGGATGGGGACTAATCGTCTCTGCCTGTAAAAGCAGAAATCATATTCTGCATCTTGCAAGAGGGGTGTGAGCATCTAAAGCTTGTGAAGCATCCAGATTAAGGGCAGAGAGCTTGGCAGAGCTGTGCGAGGTTAGTTGTACAGTGCAATGCACAGGAGATGCACAGACTTGGGCATGACAGCAGAGCCCAAACCTCAGCTCTTGGGCTGGGGCATTTGCACTAGGACTTCACAAGAGATAGAACTGACTGAGAAAAAGTTGCCCTTTGAGATAGCTCCTAGGACTTCTGTCACTTCAGGTTTCAGTCCCAGAGGAGAACTTGATGGGTTTTAAAATAAATACTTTTTTAAAAGAGCATTAATTAGTTTTTCACACCTCCCATTGGGATTCTGCTGTAGGTCAGTTCTGGAAGTTCAAGTTGCAGAAGTAGTTCGAAGGGTACGATTCTCATTGCTTTGACTCAGTGATGAGCCCAGCCAACCCTGCCACCATTGAGGCACTTAGGGATCTTTAGGCCAGTAAAGTGTCTGCAACACAACGATTCCTGGGTGCAGTCCAGGGCAAGAGAGCAAACAGAGTGTGCTTTTGGAGCATGGAGCCAGCCTCCCCATCAGCTTCCCTCAGATTTAGCAAGAGTTTTCATTCTCATACTCCATAAACAATGAGTGTGTTTCTCTGGACAGTCAGATTTATGACAGCCATACAGAAACAATGCTGCTCTCCAGGGTATGAGATTAGATTGAAATAAAAGGATCCATGATTTGCATTGTTTTATTTTGGAGTGGGAGCATGTACAGAAAGCCCTCTGCCCCTCGCAGAAAAGTTTCCCTGATGCCTATCACTTGAATCACTCACCTCCTTCTGGCTGCTGCTCATTTTGTGGCCACTGTGATTTAGAACTTCCACTTTGTTCAGGAAAATCCCAGCCTATATTTGGGCTCCGACGTGCGTGTCCACTGAGTGCTGGGGATAGTCTAAGACCATTTCTGCACCCTCTGTGCCTCGTGGCTGCTACCCTAACCGAAGGAGCCCAGCAGCTGCCTCACTACTACATGCAGCCCATGGCCTGCCCTCCTGCCCATAGACCTGCCTCTGCAGTAAGGCTCTCCAGACCTTTTCAAAGGCCTTCACGCTGGGGAATTAGCCCTGTTCCTGTTTCACATATAAAAAGTTAAATGACTTGCCCAAAGACTGTATGGCAAGTCCATAGCAGAACTAGAAACAGAGGCAGGTTCCTTTTACTCAGGATCCAAAAGCTCATGGTGGCCCCATGTTTCCCCTGGTAGCAATTCCTCGAGAAGGTAGGAAGCAGTGAGTGACAGCTCACCACGTTGACAGACAGCTTCCGTCTGGTGCAAGTGGCTAGATCTGTCACTCAGGAGCTGAGTTTCTGGAGCACTTGAGATTCTCCTTTTGGAGCCAGAGCAGGAACTGATGAGCACAGGGCACTCAGGAAGCTCTTTTCCCTGACATTTAAGAAGGCATTTAATATGTGACTGCTCTAGGGGATGAAGAGAAGGTGCTGATTAGACTGCAGTCTGAAAGCATTTTGGTGCTTGCTTTTATATTTGCTTAGTTTGGTGGATTAGCCGCAGGACATGGTGTGAGCATTTTGATGATGCAGAACTTAAGGCTGATCCCTGGAGCTGACGAAATGTGAGGTGGGTTAAAAGCACCAGTGTGAGTGAGATTTCATGCCTGCTTCAGTACTTGTGGTGTGCCAGCTATTTTAGTTTCGGGTCATTTTTAAATAGCAACATTCCATGGGTAGGTCACTGTTTAATCCAACTTTATTTTGCTTCTTTTTCTTTCTATAAGATTTCCACCTCCCTGCAAACTTCAACTGCAACTTTGATCTCCTTGAAGACCTCTGCGGTTGGTCACACGATCTGACAACGGGTTATACTTGGTCCTTTCAACCTACAAGCACCTGGATCGGCAGCTCCGAACCAAACGCTGAGGCCATGCCTGGTAAGATGGTTAAGACCATACCAAAGCAGGGAAGGAGGAGCAGATGGGACTTCCTTGTGTGAACAGTATGACTGATCACTGCAGAGCTATCGAAGAGTCAGGAAGGCTGTGCAGAGCTGAACAATTTCTTTTATTGAATCTTTCAGTTGCTTTGCTGTGTGGTTCGTGACTTATTTATAGGACTGTGACCGCTGCCACTGAATTATATTGTCTTCTTGAGATATCCTCGAATTGGACACTGGGCTTTGAATTCCCTGTGAACGTGAAGGCTAGCCCGATCTTTGAACCAAATGTCCTCTGTAGCACCCAATGCTTTTTCCCCAGAAGGCATTTCCTCTTTTGTTAGAGATGCATTCCTTCCTCCCATATGTTGCTCAGATTGCCTGTAGTCTGCACTCTGGGCTTGTACAGCTTGGATTTCAGCCTCCTCTGAGTGAAGGATGAGCTCAGCCCTAAGAATGCTGAAATATTCCAGCTTCTTGCTGTTTGACTTTTGCTCACTTTCCCTTCTGTGTTTTGGAAGCAGAAAATTTGCATGACCATGACAGCGCCTAATTTATGGAGGGCTTCACTAAGATGTGCTGGCATAGGTTGGAAGGGAGCCTGCCTCTGGCAGTGTGGTTGATAGATCAAGTTCTTCAGCTTCATCACATCTTGGAACTCACCCCGGAACTAGTGCCCTTTCCTTACCCTCATTAACTTTGTGGTACGCGTGGCATGAAGAACATTTGCCAGTTTCCTTATAACAGTAGACTCCATCACCACAGCATCACTCCTTCTTGCTATCAGTCATTCCTTATGAAAATCAAGTCTCCCCCAGGAGTAGCTGGCTAGTCTTACCTGGCTCAATCTCTACTCCGATACCCAGCGACTCTAGTGTCTGCACACCATGCACCCAGGGAGCCATGCATGCTGTGGGCTCCTTCCCCCCACCCCTGTAAGGTTGAGTCTTGAGATGCAAACATTCAGGAGAACCTGTTAGCCACCTGGCAGAGGCACTGGCCAGATTGGCAGTGCCGCCAGCCAGTTGGAAAGCTGTGCAGCAAACACCTGGTAGGCAGTGCTAAAGAGGAAAATATGTATTCCAGAAACATATGGGAAGAGGAGAATCTGCTACATCTCCACACACAAATCACCCCCACACAAATGCACACATCATTTCTCTCTTCAGCTCCTGAGGTGCTCAGTGTTTTTGAAGACACAAGGTAACATTGAACGAGCAGCCTATATGGACATCTGACAGATTCTTTGGCATGACTTAGGGGTCAGAGGATCTGCTATAGAGAAAAACATTTTCATATTTCAAGTGTTTATCTCTTCAGCATTTGAGTGCTTTAGAAGATTAATATCTGGAGCTCAGTGGAGCCTCAGGCAACAGGAGAGAACACTTACAGCCAGCCCCAGACTTAATAACCCTCCCCATCTCATTCACTGTAATAATGTTTAATTAATATAAGCCTCCTGCAAGTAGGATAAAAATTACTTATTTTTATAACTCAGACTCAATTTTTCATTTCATTTCCTCTCCCCTGAGTCTCCCTACAATTAGTTGGCCATAGTTTCTTCGAAGGCTGTTGTGTGCGCAGGCATGTGTGTGTGTGCACAACCTGGGAGAGGCTGCTGCTGCCGCAGCTCATCATGCAGCTCTGGTTTTTGCTCTTCTTCTACCCTTTCTTCTCTTTCTTTTAGTTATGAATTGCAAAACCTCATCGCTGCAGCCAGGGGAAGGTTTTCCTGCTGAGTTCGGTGACCGGTTGTGTGCCAGTGTGGCAAGCTTTCCCTTAGGGAGAGCTCTCCCCTAGACCAGTGCTGTGCTGACCTACCAAAGCACTGATGGGATGCAGGCAGGTGCTCAGACCCTGCCGGGCAAGTCACAAGTTGTATGGGCAAAAGAAGAGGAGAAGGCAGCAGTTCTTGGGGGAAACTGAGGTGACTCCCCCATGGCAGTGGAGGAAGTCAGCAGCAGACACCAGAAACAAGCTGTGGGGTGGCTGTTGGCACTGACACGGGATGAGCCTCCTGTCCAGGTCAGGTAGCATTGCTGCCATGTCTCACTTCAGCCCTGCTTTTGGAAATTAAGAACTCATGACCCAAAAGGAAACAACTATTTGCTTTTTTCCTCCCCGCACAGCTTTTAAAAGCAACTCGAGAAACACGCAGAAGAGGCGATGCCAGCCCCGCAGCAGGGACAGAATCGCAGCATTGTTTGCTTCACACTCCCCCATTCTTTCCCTGCCTTTCCCTCACACTCCCTCCAGCACTTTGTTTCTACTTAAAAAATTCATCCTCAGACTCCAGGGAACAAGGAATGAAAAGCCCTTGTTCAGGGTGGTCTTTTCTCGTGAATTCTCCACCCTGGGGTGAGCAGTTGGGTGAAGGAGAGCAGCTGTGCTTGGTTTAGGGTAGGGCAAAAGCCAACGGGAACTCAAAGCCGCCAGAGCCAAATTTACTCTGATTTAAAGGTGTCCCCTCAGGCTTGAGGCTTCACAGTAGCAAGGAGATCTGTTGTCCCTTTAAGAGTCGTGTGAGATGTTTTTCTGTTTCTTCTGAAAACAGAAAAACAAAAATTAAAATGGGAAAAAAATAATAATGAAAGGAGGAGCCCTGGCTCAGTCTGCATGAGAGTGGGGTGGGGGGGAAGGAAATGACCATGGTGAAATATCTTCTGTGAAGTACTTGATTAGAAAAGTCTGCTGAGAGACAAGCCTGAATTCCTCAGATATCTCCCAATTTTGTTGTATGCACTGCCGGCAATTCTCCCTCGTCTTTGGCGTGGAGAACTTCTTGAGACTGACAAGACACCCACTGCTCTCGTTCCACTATTTTTATTTCCAAGATATTCTTTCAGGCAGCTCTGCATTTCTTTTTTTAGCCCTGTGTTCCCTGGGCTCTTCACACCACGGATTAGCTCCACGTCCTTTCCTGGGGGCTCTCGTTACATGCCTGGGGACCCCGGTGGTGGAAAATGGACCCAAAGTGGCCAACTCAGCAGAAACTCAGCATGGTTCCAGCTGTTGCCCTGCCCTTTGCCAGCCTAGAAAAGACCGCTGCTCCCTTTTCCATTCCCCCACAAGAGAGTGCCAAGATTTTTCCCTCTGTGGATCTTCACATGCTTCCCATTGGTAGAAAGATTCCCCTTAGCTGCACCTAGCAAGCTTCAAGGAGCAACAAGTTCAGGTTTCACTGAGGTTTTGTCCCCGCTCCCGCTGTACACAGTGACAGTGTTCCATCGGTGTCAAGATGGTGTCTTAAGACCTGAAATGAAATTTGAGTTGGTGAGTTAGGCACCTCAACTCTTACTGTCCCTGATTTTCAGTGGAGTCTTGATCCCAAAGGGTGTGGAGCTGGTTGGGGCTTTTGCTTTGCTCCCTGTGATGCTGCAGTAAATAAGCCAACACTGAAAAGCTGGAATTGGTGTGTTTTGCCCATTTTTTTCTCCATCTCTCCTGCTTTTCACAGAATGACAGATTTGCAGTCACTAAGTAAATACTTTGTGGTCCTAGAAGAGCACTGTGGGGTCTCCACCTCTACCACATGCTGCTTCTCATTTGGGTGAGCTCAGCACTGGGGTCAGAGCCCTGGTGGCATCGTGAAGCCCGTGTTGTTCAGATGCTGGCAGCTGTACATGCACGCAGAGAGGGAAGCGATTTTAACTTTGCAGCTGTCCAGACCACATAGCTCTGAGGCTGGGCTGCAAAAAACCCACCAAGAGCTTCTGTTGTGGGCTATGGCCTCAGCCTTGGCTTGAGGGTCAGGAATGCTCCTCATTGGGGCTGCAGGCGCTGCAGGGAAAGGTTTATTTGTTTCAAAGCACTTCCAGCAGAGGAATGTTTGTAGCTCTCTCAAGTTTTGCAAGAGCTTATTTTTTAAGGAAAACAAATGTTGAGCTGTTCTTAAGCTGATGGGTGACCCTTTACCATTTCTTTGTTGTTCTCATGGGATCCTTAAAAGGGAAAGATTAATATTTTTCATACAAACCATGAGAACTTCTGCCTGAAGGCCTTTATCTTGCTCTGTCCAAAACAGCAGAAAGGTTTTCATGGTGTTAATGGATCAGGACTGGGCGGATCTGGGTCTGTGCTTGCTCTCATGAGACTTATTCGCAGGACTTGTGCCCTGTGGACACATTCTGACCTTTGGGGTCAATCCTGTCCCCTTTGAAGTAGGAGGAAGTTTTTTGTGTGGAGTGGTGTGAAAGTCAAGCACTTCTGTGCAGTGAGCAAGCAGCTGCGTGCTGTGGAAAGGAGACCACTTATTCGGCTTTCTCTGCCCACTTCCCCCCCGTGCGGTGCAGACCGACTCCCTGCAAAGCCCTGTGCGCCTCTCCTGACCTTTGTTTGCACAGTGAGGACAGCAAAACCTAAAGTCAGCTCTTACCTTGGCATGCCACAGCTGGGGTGCTCTGGCACCCGTGTCACAGGAGGTTTGCCGAGCGTTGGCTGGGCTGTGCGAGAGCCCCAGCCATGGCTGTGGCCATCTGCATGCCCACACTGTCCTGAGAGAAATGGCCACAGCCTGTCCTTGCACTAGCAGCAAAACTCTGGTTCACTTGGTGTGGGCTGGAGGCAGAGAAGAGACCATTCCTCTGGGGCTCACTCATTTCTGCACCACTTGCCTGTCTGAGCCCTTAGTCACTGTGACACACACTGCCTACAGAACCAGGCTGGAGAGCTCTATGGAAAGCATGCTCAGATCTTAGTGCATGCCTCACTCCATCCCTTCGCAGCTGTGACTTACCAGCCTGTGAGTCACAGAGCCCGCTTGGGGCAAGCGTGCCTGCACGCCAGCCAGCCGCAGTGGAGGCACTGGCTCCGTCAATGCTTTTAATTGTGCATGCGCAGACATGGGATGTGGGAAGTGGGGTCTGTGTGCACCCTTTCACGCAGGGGCACGCAGGGTGCCTGCCAGCCTGGTGGTGGAAGGTGGCAAGCAGCTCATTTAGCATAAATGTCAGGCTCTAATTGGCACTTGATTTGTCAGGGACACTGTGCCCTCCCTGCATTCCCGGAGGAGGCAGCAGGACTGGAGGCTGTGCTGCTCTTGAGGGTGTGAGGCTTAATTAAGTGAGAAGGTGTAATGGCCCATCCATTAGGAAGGCTCCTGAGAGCAGGCAGAGAGCCCTGTTCCGGGCAGGTATGGCATTTTAGGCCCTTTCACCAACAGATGTAGAGAGTGAGATGGCGAGGACTTGGCAGGCTAATTAACACGTAATCAAAATTGAGGGGATTTTCCAGCAGGCGCAGTGATCTCGTTCATATAAATATTAGTTTTACGGAGGATTGATTTCCCTTTATAAATGAAAGTCTGTCACCGAGAAGAGGCCTGTCATTGAAATTACAGCGGCAGCCTTTCGAGGTGAATTTGCATGATTTACCCAAAAAAAATTAAAAATATAATAACTATCCAATTTCAATCTGCATATTCATGCAGCTACCACTCCTCCTGCACTCAGCAATCATGAAGAGATCTGAGGTGATCTGCTTCCTCCTGGGGAAGGCGGGGATTCACGCACCCTCCAGCTCACATGCCCCAAAAGAACGGCAGGATCAGACCCTGGGGTGTTCCCTTGGCCCCAGCACAGCATGGTCAGGGTGGCATTTGGGACCGTGCAGGCAGAGCCCAGAGCAGAGACAGACAAGAAGTGGCTGCTGGTGGGCTGTGGTGCCGTCACCAACACCCAGCATGAAACCAGCTCTGCAGCGGAGTGTGGTGACCTTTGCAGAGACAGAAGCGAAGGCAGTTCAGTGTGGGTCCTCCATAGGAGCAGCAGCTGTAGCTCAGCGATATCCAGCGAGGGGGAAATGCAAAGGGAATCTGAAATCTCGCTAATTGTTTGTGTACATCCTGCCCAACATGTTTTGCTGGAAAACCTCCAGATGTGCTGGTGAGACTGGTGAGTGAAGGTGCTTTTCCTGGGAAAAGGAGTGAGACAGGCAGGACCCAAGCACAGGCAGGCTTGACCTTGCGCAGGGGGCAGCAGCCGTGGCTTGAGCTTGCAGCCTGACCCAAGCCACAAGGCTTCATCCCCCACTGTCCCTAATGTCCTCTCAGATGGCTTGCTAGCAGGAGGGGACAGACGTGCCAGGAGGAAACTGCATTGGCCAGATGGTTTGTTTGCAAGAGCCTGGCTGGTGATTTATGTAGGACTCACTGCCGTGCACATACAAGCTACTCTGCCATCATCTGGCTGGGGACGGTTGCATGTTCACGCTCCTCTACGTCCAAATGATCCCATAAATCTTCCAGGAGATTTATGCCGCAGCATCAGTTGCAAAAGCAGCGGTAGGTTAAAATGCCTGAGCAGGTTTATCCTGTCGTTTTTCGAGCTGTCGCGCCCAACTACCAGTGCCAGTTGGGCGGGGGGCGTAGCTGCCGTGTTAGCTGGAGCAGAGGCTGCAAAGCAAAGTTCTGGGAAAGAGATTAAAATGCATTTCTGATCCTGGAAGAATTGATCAGCTCATCATTGGAAGGCTCCCTTCAAGTGCTTTCTGTGCCAAAGGCTTCCATTTACTGTATCTAACAGCCACTACTGGAACCACCAGGCTTCTGCATGCTGTTCCAACCCTTAGTTCCACAATGCCCTTGTTCAGTCAGTCTCAGGAAACTTGTGGGGCTTTTCAGAAAGGCCAGCTAGCCATTACAGTGATCCAGCCAGTCCATCTTCAGATGACACAGAAGGTCATGTCTGCATGCTCTCGGCTCTCCACTTCATAAACTGGTGCCAGCAGCAGGAGTAAGTGGTGCCTAAACCCACTGCTACCTGCAGGGAGGCTGCTGGGTTCCTCACCTCAAGATGGAGCCTCCCTGCATCCCTTGGGACTGCAAGTAGCTCCTGGGGAGCTCTGCGGGTCCCAGCAAAGACTGGGCAGGGCACACAGGAGATGCAGGGCTTGGGAGAGCTGCTGTGGCTCTGAAAATGCCTGTGTGGCTGAGGGGAGCATTGGCTTTGGCTGCAGTTGAGTTTATTTGATTTCACAGCCTCCTGATAGGAATGGGAACAAACAGGAGGTCAGTGTCCCTGGTGGGAGGGTTGGGACTCACACAGGCTCTTCAGCTGAAGCAGTGGAGGCAGCAATGCCAAGTACCACCAGCTCCCAGTGAGGGGTACAGATTGTGGGGGGTGTCTAGCTACACAGTTCAAGTAGCCCACTCTGGTCAGCTGGGGGCTTTGGATAGGTCCAGGGATGGTTTGCATCCCTGAAGCAGGGATACTGGCACCAAAGATCGCTCCTGAACTTCAAGGATCTGGAGCTGATGATTCTTGAGCCCGGCTGGTGCATTTGTTAAACATTTGCCTGTGAGACCATTTCAGCTGTGAAATAATTGTGTGATTGCAATCTGATCTGCTCTTCCACCTTCTTTGTTGTTGCTGCTTTTTTCTTTCTGCTGTCACTTTTTCCTCTGAAGAGGCTTGTAGTGAATTACCAAAAGAGGATTTTAATTCAGGAGCCCATGATGAGTTATAAAGCCTCAGCTCTCCTTAGGCAAGAAGTACAGCTTGTTCTTTTTTTTTCCCCTTTCTCCACTTGTTTATCTCCCACATCTCCTCCTCCACCACTGCCACTCCGAGGTAAATCACAAGAACACTCCTCCATTAGAGAACGGCATGGTACTTTTTCAAGTGATTCACTCGAGCAGGAGTGGGCAAACATGCTTGCAGCATTTTTTTTCCGCTCCTGTTTGCTGGCATAAAGTGCCAAGTGGCCCAAGTGCATTTCATAGGTGCTGGAAAGTGTTGCTCTTTCTTTTTGGGGACAGATTTGCCCTTCACGCAGCAAAATCAATGAAAGTTCATATGGAGTGGATACGCTTTTCAAATTCTTTTTATCATAGATCCCGGGAGCAGAGCGATGGCAAATCTTTCTGCTGTCTTGTCCTGAATTTATTGTGGAGATCTGTGTAGTTGGTTTCAGCCCAGTTCTCTGGCAGTGACAAACTTGCTGCAGGTCCAGTGGCTGTGCAACCACAGATAAGTGTCTCTGGGGACTGGCTGTCACCCTGCAGAGCAACAGCGAGGTCAGCCTCTGTTTTCTGGGCAAAACCTGTATTTCAATGGTTGGGAACTGGGCTTTAGGTTCAGGTCTCTCTGGTTTAAGTTTTTAAGGTGATTAAGGTGATTTGGGTGGGGAAAGGAAGTGTGAAACCCTTAGGTGTGCTCCCCAGGCAGAGGTAACCCTCCTAGGCTGCTAGGCAATTTGGACACACATGGGACTTTGTCCTGATGCTGGTCGTGATGTGGCAGGACAGGTAAAGATCAGATCAGCTGCATGCTTGGCTTTCAGTGTGTGCTAAGGGACCTTGGGCATCCAAGCGGCAAATGGGAAGCTCTTTGAGGAGGCTCCTTATCAGAGACGGCTAGAAACCACCGATTCCAGACCAAATCAGCCATGCCCAGCGATTGGTGTTCCCGGGCTTTTGCTGGTGTTGGTATTCAGATCGAGTATCTTCAGTTCCAGCCCTGAACTTCTCCTGGGATCTCAAACACACAGAATTTCCTCCCCAAGGACTGACAAAAGGCACAGCACCATTTAATGTAGTATTAAAGCAAGTGAATCCCCTGCTGCACATTTCAGCTGCCTTCAAGTCTGCAGCTACCTGGTTCTCACCTGAGCATACTTCACTCACAGGGACCACGTCTTTCCTCTGAGCTGTGCTTTGGGGGCTGTTTCGCTGCGTGAGAGAACAGCCTAGAGCCAGGCCTTCATTTTGTCATGCGTCTCCTCAAAACAAAATTGTCAGTTAGATGCTGATTGTGGAGTATTTACCACTGGAGATGAAAAGAGGCGGGATGAACACAGCTTGAGATCTCCATCCCAAGATGAGTTTTCAGCACCAGCAGTTAGAAGAACCCACCTCAGGCTTGTTCACTGAGCAAGCTCCCAGCAGAATAAACACACGCCCCCGCCACTGTTGTCCTCATGGCATCTCTTCTCCTGACAATAAATGCTCTTTAACTTCTTCTAATTGTGTCAAACTTGGGCTTACTGCTTTCTGGTTTGCTGTGGCTCTCCTAGCAGGCTGAAAGAGCGGTCGGGCATTGAACCAGGCTGCCCGGGAAGGTGGTTGAGTCACCATCCCTGGAGGTGTTTATAGGTCATTTGTATGTGGTTTAGTGATGAACTTGGTACAGTTAATGGTTGGACTTGGTGATCTCAAGGGTCTTTTCCAACGTGAATGATTCTGTGATTCCATGGTTACTGGTGGCTGGTGAGGGCAGCGAGTTCCTTGGTGCCCTGCACAGGATTTGTTGCCCACACGGAGGGTGTCAGTGGTAGATCCCTTGCTGCAGGCATGGCTGTGAGAGCCTGCCCAGCACTGCCTCAGTCACCTGGCAGGAGATGAGACATGAGACACCCGTTAAAGTGGCCACATAAATAATATGGTGGTGTTTTCTTGTTTGAACAGATGGCAGGAATTACCTGCAGCTGCAGAACAGCGGAAAGAGGGAAGGCCAGCGAGCCCGTCTCATCAGCCCCACCATCTACCTGCCCCGAAGCGCTGTCTGCATGGTCTTCCAGTACCGAGCACGCGGCAGCAATGGGGTGATGCTGCGGGTGTGGCGGGAAGCCAGCCAGGAGCACAAGGCGCTGTGGGTCATCATGGAAGACCAAGGGGATGAGTGGAGGGAAGGCCGCATCATCTTGCCGAGCTACGACATGGAGTACCGGGTAAGACGCCCGGGAAGGCTGTGCTGAGCCAGGCAGCATCTCCAGCACCTTCATTTCAGTGTTTCAGAGTCCGGACCCGTTCATCATTAGGGAATGTGCCTGTTTTCATTGTATTTCTTGAGTTTCCATAGTAACTAAACGACACTGTTTGTTATTCAGAGGCTGCCTGTGTTCTGCACAGACTTGGGCCTTTGTTCAGCCTGTTGCCTTTTATATTCCTGTAGTCCTTGCATCTCCCACTTTGCAAATATTCCCCCTTCTTTCCTATTTTTTTTAATTTTCATTTTGTTTTGTGCATTCCCCCACCCCTGAGTGATGGCCATCAGACAGCCTGCCCGGAGGCAGTGGGCGCACAGCTCCAGGGAGCGAACCCAAGTCCTGCGGCCAGCAGCGGGGAGCTCGGCAGGGGCACAGCCAGCTCTCAAGGGTGGACAGCAAACAGCCCTCTGCAGTCTCAGCTGCAGGTGTCCACATGGAAGAAGGAGGAGGGAATGCAGGTTCATTTGTGAGTCTGCTTCTCAGGTGTCTTAGACCAGATCCAAGTGCTGGGTGCAGTGCTGTGAGGAGATCAGTGGAAGAGAAGGGGTGAGCTGGAGGGAGCTGTTGCTGCTCCCTGCAGCCTCCTGGGCCCCTCTGGCACAGCTGTGCCAGCACCCTGCGGAGAGGCTGCTGCTCCCAGGAGTGCCTCTGGCACGATCAGCCCTGCAGGCAGTGTGCAGTCTCCCAGCTACTGTTGTCACTTGTTCATGAGTACCAGCATGGCATCCAGCACCCTCCAGAGCAGGAGACATGCACTTGCAGGCTTGAGGCAGCGCTTTGATGATCACCCTGGCAGCAAGCTTTGCTCCAGCCAGCCCTGACCCGAGGAGCTGCTGCTCTCAGGCCAGTCCAGACCATCACCTCCCATGTGGGCTCATGGTCCAAGCCCAGGAGCAAAAGCTGCTGCTCTGTGTCCCCTGCACAGTCAGATGCCCTTTCAGGGAGGTGTCCTGGCAGGCAGGCATGGCTCCTCAGATGAAAAGGGGCACCTGAAATGGGGACAGGAGGTTTGTGAAGTACATAGCCTGAGGAAGTGATTTGGGCCCTGGAGAGCAGGCGCAAAACTTTTGCGCTGAAGCTGTGTGATGTGTGGGTGTTGGCTGACAGGAAGTTCAGTATGACCCAGCAATGTGCGTTCGCAGCCCAGAAGGCCAAGTGTATCCTGAGCTGCATCAAAAGAAGTGTGACCAGCAGACTGAAGGAGGTGATTCTCCCCCTCTACTCAGCTCTGCTGAGAGCTCACCTGGAGTACTGCATCCAGGTCTGGTGGCTCCAACATAAGAAGGGCATGGACCTGTTGGAGTGAGTCCAGAGGAGGGCCACAAAGATTACCGGAGGGCTGAAGAACTATGGTGGACAGCAGGATGACCATGAGCCAGCACTGTGCCCTTGTGACCAGGAAGGCCAACTGGGGTGGATCAGAAGGGGGGTGGTTAGCAGATCAAAAGAGGTTCTCCTTCCCCTCTACTCTGCTCTGGTGAGACTGAATCTGGAATATTGTGTCCAGTTCTGGGCCACTCAGTTCAAGAAGGACACGGAGCTGCTGGAGAGTCCAGCACAGAGCCACAAAGGTGATGAAGGGAGTGGAGCATCTCCCTGATGAGGAAAGGCTGAGGGAGCTGGGTCTCTTTAGTTTTGAGTATAGGAGACTGAGGGCTGACCTCATTGATGTTTGTAAATATGTGAAGGGTGGATGTCAGGAGGATGGAGCCAGGCTCTTCCTAGTGTCATCTAATGATAGGACAGGGGGCAATGGGTGTGAGCTAGAACATAGGAAGTTGCACATCAGTGTGAGATGGAACTTCACACTTCATTGTGAGGGTGACAGAGCACTGGAACGAGCTGCTCAGGGGGGTTGTGGAGTCTCCTTCTCTGGAGACGTTTAAACCCCACCTGGACATGTTCCTGTTTGACTCGATCTTGGTGATCCTGCAGTGATGGGGGGATTGGACTTGATGATCTTTCAAAGTCCCTTCCAGTCTCTAATCTTCTGCGATTCTGTGATCTCTCTTGTGAAGAGAGGCTGAGGGGATTGTGGCTGTTCAGCCTGGAGAATAGAAGGCTCTGGGGAGCCTTATAGCAGCATTCCAATAGCTGAAAGGGGCCCACAGGAAGGCTAAAGAGAGACATTTTACAAGTGCGTTTCGTGATAGGACAAGGGGTAATGACTTTCGACTGAACGAGGGTAGACTCACATTAGCTGCAAAGAATTTCATCCCTTTGAGGGTGGTGAGACACTGGAACACGCCGACCAGAGAGCCTGTGGATGTCCCATCCCTGGAAATGTTCAAGGCCAGGCTGGATGGTGCTTTGGACAACCCTGTCCATGGCAGGGGGTTGAAACTAGATAATCTTAGGATGTCTTCCAAACCAAACTGTTCTACGATTCTGTAGTAAATAGCAGTGAAAGCAGCATGTCTGTGGGTGAGGGTGACGGGCACTGGTGACTGCTTTGGGTTTAGACACGGATTAACTAAACAACAGCACCAAGACGAACCTAGTGCCAGTCTCTCTGCTCAGCAGTTCTTAGGGCTAATGACTATTTAATTTTGTAAATATATTTTGCCTGTGATTAAGTAGGAATAAACTGACCCTTCTCCTCTAACATTTCAGTACTTGTGATGTAATGTTGATGGGAACAGCACTCTGCAGTTAATGTAGCTGCGCATTTTGTGCCCTTCCCCTCATTTTTCTGATCGTAGCCCAGTTATTACCATGGGCCAGATCTGCTGCTGCTTTAAGTCAGTTTTATGCCATCTGCCGTCTGCGTGGTTTGTGCGAGGGCTGGGGGTAGCCTGCGGCACAGACGATTGGTTCAGCGTGTTCTGCGCGAGAGGCATTTAACTTGCAGGCTGAGGGCTGCCAGGCCAGGTAACGGTCTGTCTGCCAAACCCAGCCCTGCAGAGCAGCTTTCCCCAGGGACGAGGTCTTTCCTCAGGTCATCCACAGAAGTGCAGGGAAAGCTAAGAGCAGACTTCCTGCTCTTGGGAGCAGCAGCCACTCTTTGCCTCACAGCTTGGCACTGACATTTCTGTTCTGATTTCTCACAGATTGTGTTTGAGGGATTTATACGCAACGGCCGTTCGGGAGAGGTTGCCCTTGATGACATCCGACTGGGCACTGACATCCCACTGGAGAACTGCATGGGTACGTGCCTCATCCCACCATGGGGGCCAGGGGTGATGGTAGGGATGCAGCTAGGGCTGGAGAATCTTTGCTCACAGGCTGCCAGTGAGACGCTTCTCCCATGCTTGTCTTACTGGGAGTTTCTAGATCTCAGCTGGGACTTTCCTTCTCTGTAAAAGAAACAAGGAGGACTCAGTTTCTAAGAGCTAGGGGGTCTGGCAGTGTTGGTGTGAGAAGCAAGAAACACATGTCTCTGCCACGCAAAGCTGCAAGGGGTTACCAAGGGCTGGTCTATGTGATAAAGATGTAGACCAAATTTAAAAGGAAAGTGCTGGACAAAAGAAACCATCTGTCAGTCAGCATTAACTGCTTAGAGGGGCTGAGGGGTTCAAAAGGAGCCTTCTCTAATAAGAAATGAAACGGCAGAGGGGTTTTGCAGCAATGTTAGCAGAATGAAAAAAAGACATTTTTGTCCTAGAATTCACTGTTTCCCAAACCAGGCCACAAGCCAGATAGAATCACTCAATGTGAAAGACAGACTTAAAAAGAAAGAGAGACTGAAAAAAGTATGTTTCAGCAGTTTGCTGGGGAAGCCATCACCCTGCCCTGTTCCTCTAGCTGGCGTGTCCGTGCACGTACTCCGATGGGTCTGGTTGCCAGCTAGCTTGGGTGTGGATTTAGAGCCTTCTCAGTTGAGCATAGGACCAGAAGCATTCACCTATTGGGATATGTGCTGAGAGCTCTGTAGCAAAGCTCCCTGTAGCAGGGCTTTGCTCTTCTGCATCACTCACTTTTAAATTCCCACAGTGTCCAACTCATCCTGAGGTCAGTGGGAAGAGTCTGGTGGAGCAGAGCCTCTCTCTGCTTTGGGCTTTGAAAGGCCCTAGTGTAATGAATCTGCTCTCTTCTCCCTCACTAGAGTAGGGGAGGGTCCAGGTGCTTCCTAACCCAAATAGGACAGATGTTCTCTTCTGAAGGGTGTATCTGCGAGAAGGAGGCAAGGGACAACTTCTACCTGGGAAGGGCTGCTCACAGCTTCTGCCTTGTGCCAGGCAGGCAGTGGTGAAGATGGTGCAGGAACCAGCACTAATAATAGAACAGATGACCTGGACTGCCCCAGAGATGCTCTTGAGCACTGTCAGTGCCAGTTTCTTTGATGCTTTGTACGCTGCTGGTCTCCTATCTGCCAAAGGAGCTAATACTCTGCAGTCAGATTCCCTGTATTTAAGGCTTGACAGTGGTGTTTTAATCCTTTGCCTTCTATGGCAATAAAGAGGAGCACGAGTGATGATTAACACTAATAGCATTTCCTCTCACCACTTTTGAGCTCAGCGCTTCACCTAGCTCCAGTGTTGCTGTGACTTGGTTCTCATGAACTTAAAGCTTAACATTTCAAAACAAAAGCATTAGGAAATTAGCAAGTTCCAAGCATTGCCAGCCCTAAAATAACACCAAGCTGCTAGGCTGAATTATTTGCCCCGTTCTAGAAAGCTGAGTGCAAATCTTAAAACAGATGAGGATAGAGGGGGGTTTTCAGATCATTTCTAACACATGGCTCTCACTGCAAACTGTAAGACAACTCACAGGCCATTTCTAGTGGTGCCCAAACAGCGATGAAGCAGTAGAGATGCAGTGCTGCTCTCTTTCTGCCTGAGCCGTGAGGATAGCCAACTCCAGCACGGGCTACTGCTTTTTCAAGTGTAATCCTGGGACGTGGTTCCCTTTTAGCATGAAAGAATGCTAATAAGTCACAATAATTTTTTCCCTTTGACAAATGTGTCATTTGCATTTTGAACTCGAGCAATGATTTCACAGCACTCAGTAGAGCCAGAGCCTGCTTCTGTGACTCACAGGCATAATGCACAAGTAATCTGAAAATAATCAGAAGTCTATTACTTCTGCAAGAGAGTAATCAGTAATAAGCACCAATTATTGCTTTTCAGATCCAGTAATTTGTAATAGATTACTCCTTCAAAGTATCTTGAAAGAAGAAAAAAATCACTTCCCTTTATTTCTTGTCGCTGTGAGATAGAGAAGAGCATCAATGCCCAGAAGTAGCCCAGTTCCCATGTGACTAATGATGCCAGAGTTGAGCCAGACACCAAACTGTTCTGGAAATGTTAGGGGGTTTCAGGGTTTTATCATGGGTCCAGGTGGAGCTTGGTCTGTGGATGACTCAGGCCAGCCAGCTGCAACCAAGTAACCCTCAACCTCAGGGATATTTTACTCTAAATTAAAGTTTGTTGTGTCTGGGCAGTCCCCAGCTGAGCCAGAGCTTCTCCATGTCCTGGTGAAGTTGGCCTCCACCCCATGCTGTTCCAGGCAAGTGGCTTCTGTGAAGCACAGTCACGTGCCAGCTCTTCTTGGCCACTGTGAATCAACAGAAACTGTGGCTCTGTGTGTACTATTCCCCTCTGTAATACTAGTGTTTGGGTTTTTTCTTTTGCAGAACCCATCACAGCTTTCCCAGGTGAGAACTTCTACTTCTCAGGTAAAACTGCACTTCTTCCTGTGGTTCCTTTCTGCTGGCATGGGCTTTTACATGAAAGGGAAGCAATGTGTGTGCTTGTACAAACAGCAAATGTTCTGAGCAGTGAGATGTGTGCTGAACATCTCCGCCACTGCAGGAGGTGGCACTCCTGCTAGGTGACAGGGAGCAGACATGCCCCACTGTCTTGGGGCTCAGTAGCATTAGGAAATCTGCCCTTATGAGGCACCCAGCCTCCTAAGGAGCACCTGACCCCAATGCTGGAAGGCTGAAGAGTAAAGAGTCAACTGCCTTAAATAAAAAAACAGTAGCCAAATAGAAGTGACAGTGAAAGTGAAATGAGGTGGCAGTACTTTAGTGTGGTTGTTCTCTAGTTTGTAGGTGCTCTCCAGGCAGTGGTGATGCGATGAAGGAGGGTGTGGGGCTGGTCTGCTTGGAAATGAGTTGGGAGGTAGGAGTGGGAGAGCAAACTGCCGTGAGTGGCTCTGAAGGTGACAGTCAATAAAAGGGAAACAAGGTGAAATGGTGCATTTAATAGCTTAATACTAGCCTTGAGGGTAGAAACCAGCTTTTCTCTGATCAAACCTTCAGAGTAAGAGGAAAGGTGAGGAATTCAAACTGCCTTGCTCTTTGAGCAGCCATGGGGGATGCTATTTGTCTTGTCCTGGGCTGGGAAAAGCTGTCAGCTTTTGTGGGGAAGATCCCTTTAGTCTGTTTGGGTTTTTTTGTCTCCAGGTTTTGATTTTTGTATCTTGTTTCTTGCTGCCTCTTCAGGAACCCATCTAGGGGTTGGTGAAGAGCAGCCCAAATAACTCATGGGTCATTTCTAGTGGTGCCCAAATAGCAGTGAAGCAGCAGAGATGCAGGGCTGCTCTCTGTCAGAGCCGTGAGAATAGCCAAATCCAGCATGGGCTACTGGTTTTTCAAATGTAATCCTGGGACACAGTCACTCCCCTGAACTTTGCAAGTTGTTCTGTCAGATTGATCCCTTGCTTTCAATCAGACTCAGTGTGCATACTGTGCTCTTCCTGTCCCCCACTCTGCTGGCGGGCTCGAACATCTGTCTGCGCTCTGCCCTGGAAACAGCTGCACTTCTGCACAGGCAGGGCTGGGTTACGTGGGTTGGAGGCTGTGCACGACTGCGTCCCTGGGGTGTGGAGACCCGTGCAGGCTGCGGGGCATTCCTGCGCATCCTCCTGCGGGGAGGGACACGTGCAGGGTCTAACAGTCACACCTACACGGCAGTAACTAGGAATTTGGGGTTGCTTATTTGTAGGTTGCTTTTTTATCTGCTACTCAGGTTTGTGCTATTACTGGAAAGTGAGTGTGATGTTCTCAGCTGACAGTTGAACATCCCTACAAGTACTATCGCTTTGTATTCTCCTGGGCCTACTCTGGTACTGTTTTGTGGACACCATCCTTGTCTTTTGGGGCTTGAATCATATGTGTCATCTTCAGTTTGAACTTCCCCCTGAGTTCTCGCCTTGAGTGTATCCTGAAGTCCAGCTGACTCATGTTGTTTCTTTTCCTCTTCATCCCATGCCCTGCTGCCTTCATGCCTTCATTTCCTACCTCGTGTTTCCTAGGGCACGCTGGCTGGGTAGGGACAGTGGTTGCTGTGCCCAGCACAATGAGGCTCCTGAGCACCACAGCCCATCACCCGAGCTCACCAGCTTGTGCTAGTGGGCTTCTGCCCATGGCCAGCTCCACCAAGGGCATCCTAGAACTGGTCACAACAGGGGAGCAACTGCAGCAAAGGGTTAAAAAGTTTTCCCTGGCTGGGAGGCAGGAATAGATGGGACAGAGCAGCAGAGTGACCAGGAAAGGGCAAAATGCAGACGAAGATGTGAAGAGAAATAGGCAAAAGACAGAGATGCTCATCAGAAGGAGAGGGTAAAATGAGGGCAAGTAGTCCCTGGCTAGAGGCAAAACAGGATGCTGGAGAGGAAAGACTGTAGGAAGAACGAAGGCGTTCTGTAGCCCTAACCCTGCAACTTCATGAGGAGCTGAAAAAGTCAGATGCCATCAAAAATAATAGCAAATCCTTCCTCTCCTGGCTGAGGAGCAAAGCTGAAAATACACCCCTCCCAGGCACATAATAAGAAAACAATTGTGTGGGTGGATTGTCCTTCAGCTGGTGGGTCGAGATCTTGCAAGACCAGCAAAGTGTGCTCAAACCATGCTGCCTTTGAGAGGTGATACCTCTCACCCTGCGGGAGAGTTATGACACGTGGTTGGAAGCAAGAGCTAGATAAGTACCAGATTAAAAACAAGAGACACGTTCCAAGAAGCTTGGAGGCAACCCGTGGGGAGAACGGGCCTTCGGGACGGACTGGTGGGTTCTCCTGCATTGGCGCGTCGTCTTGGGGAAGTGGCAGGTAGCAGTTAAGAGGTCAGGCCTGACACAGGTACGGCGGCGTTCGGATCAGATGAGCGTGGCACTCGCCTGCATCTTGCTATCTGTGAGGAGCCCGGCTGCGTCGCTTGTCCAGAGTGGTTACTGTCAGCGACTTCGGAGAGGAGTACGAGCTGTGACAGGGCAATGACAGAGCAAGGCAGGCAGTGCCCTCGAAGCCTTTCTGGAAAAGGTTTTCTCCTTTGGTTCCTTTTGCCCTTGCTTCTTTGGGTTTGATTTTGGCAGCACAGCTCTGAAACTGCTCCCTGTAGGATCACCCCTGTTGGGAGGAGGAGGGGGCTGCATGTACCTGGCCAGGGCGGAGGTGTGAGCGCAGCAGCACACCCACACGAAGTCATTCACCCTGTGGGGATGACACCAGGTTTGCCCTGGCAGGTGCCCTGAGCCATGCACACAGCACCCACAGACAACAGCCACAGCAGGAGGCGTTTCTTTACTGGGATGAGAGCCCTGCTGAACACATGAGGAAGGGCAAGTGTGTGTGTGTGTGTGGTGGAAGGCAAAAGGGAGTGGAAAAATGAGTAAGTTAAGAAGATGGATTTTTTTTTTTCCTTCTCCCTGAGCAGAGAACTTTTCCACTGATACAAGAAAAAACTTCCAAAGAGCAGCAGAGCCAGTGAAAACAGAGCAGATAACATCAGCGCTGTGTGCTGAGTGGATGGGCAGTTATATTTAGTGTCTGACAGTGTAAGGAAGAACAATCATTAATGTTGGGAATTGGCTTCATTAGGGCTTAGAGACAACTAAGTGTGATTCCTTAATGACTTCAGTGGCTAAATGAACTCTCCAGACTTCTGCTATCTGCTTGGCAGTGCCGTGAGATGCGGAATTGAGGGCCAAGCAGAGGCTCTGCAGCAGCCCTCACGCTTTCAGCCCTGGCTGCCGCACGAGGACACGTGGCGCAGGTCAGAGCCAAGCAGAGGTTGTCCAGAACCTGCAGCTGTCTCAAGATCCCCCAGGGATCCTTCCCACAAGTATGATCATCTGGGGCACATGGCACTGTTTCCCTCCATCCCCAGGCAGGCAGAGGGTCAAGATGCACAGGATAGGACAAGGGCTACAGGCTGGGCACCATGGCACATGCATCTCTGTGGCCAGACACCCAAGACACCTAGAAACTTTCCTCCTCTCTGTTTTCAGCACAGCTCCCTGCTGTCTTGGGAGCCATTAGCTTCCTTGACACCTGCCCCCCCCACCCCACAGCAGTTTCCAGCAGCAGTATATGCTGGTGGTGTGTGAGGTTCTTGGCCAGTCATTCTCACTGGAGCAAGGTGCTGTGGAAGTGGAGACTGTCCCTGAGTATAAACGCAAGTGGCCTCTGCTCAGTGAGCAGCCTGCAGTGTCCCCGAGGGTCAGTCTCATACCCTGGTGCTGTCAGGCACAGACGAGGTGCTGCTGTGCCATCAGGGATGGTGGTGGGCCTTGCTTGGGTCTGAGGGGGCTCATCCAGTTGTATCTATGCTGGGAGACTGCAACAACTTGTCAGTGAATCTCACTGGTGGTGGCCCACATGGGCTATCTCTTAGCCACTGCCACCCAAGCTGCAGCCAGATGATGGGCAGCAGCTGCCTGAGGCACAGGGATGTGCCCCTTTCTATTCCCCATGCCAGGGTGGCCAGTGGAAGCAGGGAAGGAGTTTGAGGGCTTCCTGCCTTTGCCACCCTCAACAGGCAGCCTAGCCTGTACCCCTTTCCTCAGGTACTGTCAGGGGGCAGGAGAGACAGGTCATCCCATTCCTGATGCGAGGGGCACCTGGGGTGAGACGGGGCGAGGGTGGTATGAGCAGCAGGTAGGCTTCTCCCGAGACATCCGATTCTCTTGCCTACAATCACAAATGAGTGAGTTGTTCCCAGCCTCTTGCTTGGTAGAAGAAGAGTTTGTCTTGCCTGTGTGGGTTTTCTTCTTGGTTTTGATGGTTTGGTTTTTTTTTTTGTTGAGGCTCTGCATCTGGATCATTCTTAAATTTTACTCCCAGTTTCTGGGTTTGGCGGGCTGGGGAGGGAAGCATTGAGACTAGCAGAGGAACCATCACTTTGTCCTATGCCACCAGCAGCAGAAAAACTGTCACTATCCCAAATTTGCCAGCCTGTACTTCTGCTGGCAGGGCACTGCTTGGCAGGGAGGGCAGAGGCTGTGCTGGGAGCTGCCCTTGCAAAGCCAGGCGTGTCTTGTGCTGTTTGGGTTCTGGCATCCTTAAAGCCTGCTCAGGAAGCCAAGCTGGAGGTAAATTGGCACAGACTCAATGACAGTGGGCCAGGGACAAGAGGAGAGGGCAGGTGGAGTCACGGCGGCATCAGCGTGCCCAGCAGCAGAGAGTTTCCCCAGGCACTTTGGCCCCTTGAAGTAGCTGGTAAATAAATGTGGTGCAAAAGTGCATCTCTCCCGAGTTATTTACAGCTCGTCTCTGCAAGAGGAGCTGGAGGGGTGGGAGCAGTGTGAAAAACAGCTCACAGTGGGTCTGGGGCTGTGGGTGTGAGCACAGACGCTGGCACTTGGTGCCTGGCGGAGTTGTGTGTGTGTGTGCGTGCTAGAGAGCTTCTGTGGGCTGTCAGTGAGGTCCTGTGCCCATCTGATGGCCAGATGTGCGCCCAGCTGTCCCGGGATGACTTGGGCAGGGAGAGCAGAGCCTTGCAGCTGGTGCTGCAGCTGCAAGAATGAAACGGGTTAACCACCACAGGACTGCACGTGGGCACTGCCCGCCTCGAATTGGAGGGGGGCAGGTGCTTTTCCAGCCTCCTCAGGTGTGTTTTACTCAGCAGCATGGATTCAGAGCCCTGGCTTGCTTCACCTGCAGAGAGCACAAGGTTCTTCCACGAGCGCTGGGTTCAGCTTCACAGCCTGTGCTGTGTAAATAATTGCAACCACCCTTTCGCACTTTCATGAACAATAAGGAGATGATAGGTCTGTGAAGGGGGCAGCTAGTGAGAGCAGGTCTGTACACAGAGCACTTCTGGACAGAGCTCTTCTCTGCCTTTCCAGAGAACACGGCACATGTTTTGCCCTGTAATTTCTTCCCCAGCCTCCTGTGTACCTTCTGTGGCCGTTGGAGGTTATGCTCTTCCTCCAGTTAGGAAAGTGATGTGTTGTGCCGCTGCTCGGCAACATCTGCCGCGTGGAGGCAACTGGGCAGCTGATCTGGGGAAGGGCCCAAATGAAAAAATTACCAAAAAAGAGGGGGCAAAGACCATTTGTCGATGCCAGCACTAACAGCGCTGCTCGCGTGCATGTGGAACCTGTGCTGCCATCCAGGCCACCTGGTTAACTAAAAGGCAAGAAAAAGGCCCTGGAATCCGCAGGCTCAGTAACCAGCAGGCTCTGCTCCCCTGCCCCGCGTTCAGAGGCGACCCTGGGACCTCGTGCTGCTCCGTGCTGTTCTCTTGAAAGCATGTGTGTTTCTTTTCTGTGCGTCTGCATGCCTCCCACCTAGCAACCCTGTTCTGTGTCTCCTCCCCAGGGGCAACCCTCCTGCCAGGGACCGAGCCCACAGTGGACACGGTGTCAGTGCAGCCCATCCCAGCCTACTGGTATTACGTTATTGCCGCCGGAGGTGCTGTTGTGGTGCTGGTCTCCGTCACGCTGGCCCTTGTGCTCCACTACCACCGGTTCCGCTATGCGGCCAAGAAGAGCGATCACTCCATCACCTACAAAACCTCCCACTATGCCAACGGGGCCCCCGTGGCCGTGGAGCCCACCCTAACCATAAAACTAGAGCAAGACCCCAGCTCGCGCTGCTGAGAGCCGAACGGGAACGAGAGAGCAAACAAAACACAAACCAGACAGACAGAAACTAAGACTTCAAATGCGTTGCCTCAGTTTTGCACTTTTCTCCTTCCCTAGCATACGTGTGAACTTTCAAACATCTCCGCCCCTTCTCCGTGCCCCCAGCCCTCCCCAGATCTTTTACAAACTCTAGACTAATGCTGCATCTCGGATCGCCAGAGGAGACACACCACCCCTTCACTTCAGAAGTGAAAGCTCCCTTTCGATTGCTTTTGGAGGACTCTTGGGGTGTCGGGTGGGGTTTTTCCGTTTTGTTGTGTTTGCTTGTTTGTCTGTTTGTTTGTTTGGGGAATGCTTTTGCCTTGGCAGCTCTGGTTAGTCTGTTTTCTCCTTCTCCCAGCAGGCAACCTGCAAGGAGACTTGCTGGTGAGCCTGGAAGCGTGCGAGCGAGCGCGGCTGGCACGCATGTGCCGGCTCCGTGTGTGCAAGGGTGCGTGGAAGTGTGCGTGTCCGACTGCCCAAATGTGTGTTCAGGAACAGCCCCTTGTTCATTTGCTTGTTGTTGCTTCTACTTGCACAGGGAATGCTGCTTTTTTTCCTTTTCCCCCCCTTTTCATTCTCCTCCCTTCCCACCTCCCTTCTGGAAGGTCCGTGTTTATTTTGAAGACCCGCTGTCTTTACTTGGGGAAGAGAGCAATGCTTTTTGTTGCCTTATCTAGCTTTGGCTGGGTTTCTTGTTTGATACCGTTGGTGTCTCGGGTGCAAAATGAGAAGAGGCCAGGCTGGACAGTACGAATGTCCACCTCAGATGGCTGGAAGAGTCCAGAGAGGTTCATAGACATCCAAAAAGTAAGATCTCTCCATCTTATTCTTTCTGCAGCCAACATGATAACACAGCCATTGTTTGGAAGGGGTGGTGGGGAGACCCTCCTCTTCCCTTACCCGCAAGTGAATCGATTTAAAGTTGCCTTATATGAGAGAAGCCCATAATGAATGTTTTGTTTGTATCTGTTAAATCCAGCCTTAGGAGAGCGCGTAGACTTCAGCAGGTCTAAGGTGGATGCTAAATACTGTAGTTTCTTGAGAACTGAAGGTTTATTTCTTTAGTAGGTATCCTAGCTCTGGGTGCTGCTGGTTTTGCTTTTATACAGGAAAGGGGAAGAGGGCTCTTCCTTGCTTTCCTGCTAGAAGTACTCCAGGGACAGCCATCATTCCCCTTTCTGGGTTTTGCATTTGTTTTTTCTTTTTTTCTCCTGCCCAAATTCATAGCTGCTGAATCATAAAAATTGCCAGTTGGCTTTCTAGAATGTCAATTAGTTTTGTGTTTGCTAATGTTCTGCTTCTTAAAGTGTCAGTAACATCTAGCAAGCCAAGCCCTAAGCCTAGCAGGCATGCCTGGGGGCCCCAGCCATTGCTGCTGCTATAACGGGGGAGGTGAGATGGAGCCTCCAACCGTGGAACGGCCCGGTGTATTGTAGTGGAAATGCCTTATATAAATTACTGAATGATGACATGCAAAAGTGTTTTGAATTGTTTAATCTGTTTGCAGGCAAAAAATGTACCTCCAATAAGCAAGGTGCTCCATCCTGTTTGTGTTCATTTGTGATGAGTGGTCAGGTTCCCTCCTAAACTCGCTGGTGCTCCCCACCCCTCCCTTGGTCATGAATACTGCATAACATGAATGGAGACAAGCAGCTCTGTAATCTTCCCTGCAGTCTTGAACTTCCTCTTGGTCTGGGGAAAGATGTAGAATCACAAGCGGTGCTGTGTGGACTTGGTATCGTCCCCCAGTGCAGCAGAGAGAGCCCTCTGCCTGGAGAATCTCTGCAGGCGTAGGCGTCAGTCTCCCCTCCCTCCCTGCCATTGTTTGTGCAGCCTGTTTCAGCTCTTCATGCCGTTTACTCAACAGATTTCAGCAAGATCCCCTCAGCTACAGCAGCGCAGGGATCACAGACAAACCCAGGGTGATTCAGCATCATCAGTGATGCTGGGTGCCCAGGGCAGCATCCCATCGGGGCCTGGCTCCCACAGGCTTTCTGAGGGAGGTAGGGATGTGCTTGTCCCAGCAGAGCCAGAAGGGTCCCCCGGGAGTTCCCGTCGCTTTGCAGGGCTGAAACGCTTGCTTTGCAAGCCTCCTCCTCCTCATGCATCGCCGGGGTTGTAGTGCATCTGGTCTGTGATGTGAAATTCCACCCCTCACCCCAGCCAGCTGCAAACTGAACCAGAAGTGAAGTGTTGGCACGCGCTCACTGCATTTTCAGGTCAGCCCACACCACGTCAGCAGATAGCAGCATCATGTTTCCAGAGCAGGTCCAATCTCTGTAGGTAGACGACCCCCTCACTTCATATCAACCAGGTTCACCCCCGTGGACGTAGCAAGTGTGCGGTGGTGTGTCAGAGAGGAGAATGTGGCTCCCTGTCTTTCAAACCAAAATCACCAAAGACAAAACAGAAGGTCACTTAGAGATTTTTACTCCTAGTTCTTCCCCAGTCCTCAAGCCCTGACATCCCCAGCGTTGCCCAGTTGCCTGTGTGTGAAAAATATCTTGTGGAAATTTGAAACACTTTGAAGATGTATTGTGTGGAATGTAATAAAATGATGATATTTTTATACAAATATCTGGGGTTTTTCTTCCTTCCTCTTTCATTGCTAATGAGAACACTGGTGCTTGAAGTAGAGTCGTAGAGTTGTCCCAGTTGGACAAGACCCCTGAGATCAAGTTGAACCATTAAGTGAAGCAATGCTTCAAAACTCCATGTTTCTTTTGGAGCATTTGGGCTATTTTCTTTAGCAGAGTGGATCTCCTGTTCCTGCTGCCCACGGGTCCCACTCCCAGCAGCACGGCTGGTGCACGTGCCCTGCCTTGCTGCTCTCAGCATCAGCCCATTAATAGTGGTTTTTAGATCCATTACAGTTACACTGGTCCTTAGTGGGTGTTTTGGGTGGCTGGACTGACACTTAGGATTGTTTGGGGATTTTGCTAGCATTGCTTAAGTGCTAAATTGCTCGATGTGATTATGCAGAACTTCTCCAGCCGGAGTCCCTCGAGACAGGACATCCGAGCTGTGGAGGTCTCGGGGGCCAGTTCAGCTGTCAGCTTGGCTGAGCTGCACGCCCTGTCCCCAGCACAACAAGTAACGGGTAAGCCATTACCGAAATTAATAATGAAAATGCCCCTCTTCCACGAGGTCCTTGCCAGGCTTCTGCACGTTGGGCTGTAGGAGAGCTGTGCAGGAGCAGCCCGGAGCTGTGTTCGAGGGTCTGGAGAGATGCGTGTCCCCTGCCTCAGTTCTCCCAGCTGGTTCCAGGCACCTCTGCTGCTGTTTCTCCTCCCCATCTTCTCTAGGGGTACCTTTTGCCTCTTTAGAGAGCTCAGCAGCATCACATCTCATGTCAAATCTATTCTGCTGCCAGACCCAGAGGTTTTTCTTTCCCTTTTGTGTTTGTTTTCCTTCTCTCATGCTCTTTACCCTGGCACACAGCTCAGCATTCCAAGCTTTAGGAGGAATCCAGGTTAACAACAGCAGCAGCAGTTCGAATGCGACCCTTACGGTGGCTGTTCAAACGCCAGCAAAGCTGGGGACCGAGCTGGTTTGGGTTTTTCCTCGTTTTGCCCTAATTGTACAGCAGAGCCCGTACACTTGTAATTTGCATTTTGTACACTTCAGTAACTGTCCAAGCAAAATTCAAAACAAATATGCACATGTGAAAAACAGGGAGGGAGAGACTGCCTGACGGCTTCCCGACGAGGGAGAAAAAAATTCTGTGAAGTAAACAGACAAAAGCATTTGGGGTTTGTGTGTGCACTGCAGCCAGATTGACCAGGGAGCTGGGTGCTGCTCGGGTGGCAGCGCATCTGAGGGAAGAAAGCGGAATTAGCAGGCTTGCTGTAAGCAAATACGTGCCATGTAGTGTGGTTGGTGATGGAGCCTCCTCTGCAGGTAACTTGGGGCAAGAAGAGTCCACTTAAAAGGAAAAAAAGGGAGTCAAGTTTTTGGGGTAGTAGTAGGGGCTCCATGTTTCAGTGAATGTCATCTGATGTTTCCTGGATGCTACAGGGAGGGTCTGGATGTGTCTTCCAAGCTGTGTGTGGGTTGATGTTGTCAGTCTTTTCATCTCTGCAGCTGCTGCCTAGTTGTAGGGAAAGCAGTTCTGTAAGGGATGAGCCAATTTCTTGTGGCAAAAAGAAGTGTGGGAGAGGGAATGGTGGCCTGGGAAAGGCCAGGGCTGTGGTGTGGCCTGGGAAAGGCCAGGGCTGTGGTATGCCCTGCCCAGGCAATGCCAGGTGCCCGAGATGGGTGCTCACTCGGGAGCACCAGGCTGCAAAGCGCAGGGCTCAACTCACCCGTGCAGCCAGGCACCCGCAGACGCAGGGAAAGCGCCTGCAAGATGGCACCTAGAGCTGGAGCCCTGGGCTGTGGGGGCAAGCTTGGCTTTTTCCTTGGCACGGTTGCAGTGCCTCTTGCTGGCGACTGCAAGGGAATATGGTAGGAACTGGGCTGTGCCCGGGGCCGTGCTGTGATTTTTGCCCTTCGTGGAAACCCTGTGAAAATCTGATTTTGTCTGATCTGGCCCCAGCTTCCCCAGTGTCAGTGAGATGAGCAGACACCGGGCGAGGGGCCCAAAGCGAGAGCCTCTTGGCTTCTTGCCACAGCTTGTCCATCAGTGGCTGTGGCGGCTCTTAGCAGTGATTGCCGGCGTGGCTGCCAGTTTGAGAAATGGTGTTGTTAGCCACCACCGCTGTAAAAACAAACAGCAACAACAGGCAGGGTGATAAACATATCGGGATGCTGCGGAGCTGCCAGCTTCTCCCTTGTGCCGAGGAGATGCTCCGTTTGGGGCTGGTGAGTCCCAGCACAGAGCCCAAACAGCAGCTCTGACCCAGGCTGGCTGATGTTACGACTCCCCTGGCCTGGAGCTGGTGTGGAGAAGAGGTGTAGAAGCGGGGCGTTGCCAGAAAACGTGTCAGATTGCAGTGGTGGATGTGGCTGATACAGGGAGGCTCTGTCAGGGTCCCCATTCTGGGCAGTGGCCATTGGCTCTGTGCACAGCAAGGACAGGTTGCCACACCTTGGAGGGCAGTTCCAGGGCTGCACATAGCTGCCCACTGGCATCCGCCTCCGCTCGGAGCGCCCAGCCCAGCCTCAGGTGCCTAAGCACTTTCTCTGGGGGTCTGCACCTGCCCAGCCGTGCTTCCCCATCCTCTGCATGTGGGCAGCCCCAGGAACGCAGGAGGAGCCGTGTGTCCCCTCAAGGCAACCTGAGGATGAAGTTCAGGAGTTCCCGCGCTGCAGAGGGCAGCCAGGCCAGGGGAGAGGCTGCCTGTTTGCTTTCTTTAATGCTCAGCTGCAGCCAAAGCGCTGCTCTAATTTGAAATTTGGCAGGGATTTAGCCCTTTTGTAAACTAAAGTCAGTCTCTGTTTCTGGGGGAGCCGAGAAGAGAGCAGTGAGGCTGCGTTTTGGCTGGGAACAGGGCAGTGGGGGATTCAGATTTCTGCCTGGTGCCTGTGCTGCGAGCACTTCATCCCTGCTTGTGACGGGTGGGAGGTGTCGCTCCCCTGGCCCCGAGGCTCCCAGTGACGGAGCAGCGCCGTGTCCTCGCCAAGTGGAGCGGTGTCAAGGCAAGGCCACGGTGGCTGCTCCGCTGTGTCAAAACAAAGTGGTGTGTGTTGGAGTCACACTATTGCTGTGGAGAGAGAAGGGCTGGGAATGAGCAAAGGGAGAAAAGCGGGGGTGAGAGCAGAGCTGGAGCTCTGCCTCTGTCTGCTAAGGCTGGGGAGCAGCACTTGTGACCCCGTTTTCCTGCAGTTAGCTGGATGTAATGTTTTGGCTCCTTGTGGGCACTGTTTGGCAGCAGCAGAGCTGTCCACCTCCAACACTGCCCGTGCTGGCAGGATGGCATGTGCCGGGATGGATGTGGTAGCAGCAGCAGAAAGGAATCAGCACGTAGAAGGGCACTTGGCTCTTTTCAGAGAAGCCAGTCGCACATTGGTGTCGCCACTGTGAGAAGGACCGGAGGGCAGCCAGCTGCCCCTCTTTTGCACCAGGAGGCATGGCCTCAGATGTTACTGGGGAGTGAAGGGCAGCAGGTACAGAGCCCAAGGAGCCTGGTGCATCCCCTCTGACCCTGTGGGAAGTGTGGAATAGGAGCAGAGGGACAGCCCGAGCACATCCATGTGCTCTCCAGCCTAGGCTACTCTGTGCCAGAGAAGCTGTGGGGAGGCAACCAAAAGGGCAAGTTTGATGCACTGTTGGGGAAAGGCAGTTCCTGCTGAGAGGCCATTTTGTTCTCCTAGAGAAAGCTCCAGAGGCCTCGCAGACACCATCTGCAGATGCCAGTACATAGACATGTGGTGACAGATAGAACTCTGCTGTGGGATGGAGTGACCTAGCAGGAGGCAACACTAGGTGCTCAGTCTTAAACTAGACAAAGCAGGTCTAGAAGGAAAGCTCAGTTATTTTCTCAGCGAAGGCCATTTGCCTTGGAGCAATGTGTCAAGGTTCCAGCAACTGGGACTGCGTGTCCTCTCTGAAGCAACAGTTCCTGGCTTGGTCCAAAGGACTGTGCTGAGGAGGGCACTGCCAGTTAGCCCATGCGGGCACGCATGTGGTGAGGGTATGTGATGGTGGGAGCACGGACATGCCAGTGCTGAGCTCAGTGTTGCAGGTTTGGAGAGCTCTTCTGCAAGACTCTTTGGTGGGCCACCAGAGAGCCCCATCTGTTCTTGTGGCTCCCTTGTCAACCCAGAGAAGGCATCTTGAGCTCATAAGCTCCCTTGAAGGAGCCCCTTCTCTGGCCCAGTCACTCCCGCCGCTGCTGCCATCCTAAACCAGATGTACATCAAAGCTCCTTAATCTCTGGAAGTGTTAATTCTCTCGTGCTCTCCCTTCATGTGAGTTCATAGAAGCGTGGCACTTCAGCCGCTCCTTGTCTTTGATTAGGCTATCGTCTTTCTTTCTCCATAAATTAGCCTTTTAGCTGCCAGTGCTCTCAGATCCAGCAGACAGCAGCCTTTTCTTGGCACCTAGTCCTTTCCAGCAGCATCTCCGGCATCATCTTCTGGGCATGGCCAGCTAGGTGTGCTTTAAAAAGGGCCTTGCACTCAGAGGAAAGAGTCCTTTGTGTTTAAATTCTGCTTCAAATAACTTTCTTGCCTACTCTTCCCTCTTTTTCTTTTACAATGCATATACCATGGTGCCTGAATGCTGTCCTTCAAACGGCGCAGCTCTCCGCGTCACAGGGCAATGCGTGTTCCTCCCACTCTACCCAGCAGCTTCCAGGACTTTTCAGGGGACCATTTTCCATGGGGAACGTGGTCTGCTCCTCTGGTGGGCACTCATCACCAGGGAACCTAACTGGTGACAAATAGCTGGGCAGTTTCTGTGGCAGGAGCTTTACTGGGACCACCGCCTTCCGTTTCCACAGACAGCCCCACAACCAGGGCTGGTTTTGTTCATGACTTTAGAAACCCCAGGATGGAAAAGGAAAAGCCCAGTTATGTTTTCCCGAAGCTGACACAGAGCCCTGCATGACAACACGCTGTCTGAGAGCAACGAAATGGTGTGTGGGCAACAGAAGAATGAGGACCCACCATGGGCCTGAGGAGGAGGGAGAATGGGCAAGGAGAAGGTTATCATTTAAGCAGGACTGGGAGTCATATTGGCATGGGGAATTGGGAAGAGGAAATGGATCGGGGGCCGGCCTTTGTGTGCAAACGGTCTCTCCTTTCAAGTTTTCCCAGCGCTCTTTCTTTCCAGGCTAGAAGAACCGGGGGTTCTTCTGGAAGCGTTGGTTAACCAGTACTTTGTTTTTGCTGGCTTTCCCCTCAGGGCTGCCCTGGGGAATAGAAAAGCACTGAAGTGCTTCCTAGTTCTCACACAGCTTTTAGAGGAGCCGCACTACGGAGCGGCAAGCGCCTTCCAACGGCCCTTCCCCACGCGTGGGCTCTTGGGATAGACTGTGGTCCAGGTCCAACCTCTGCTCATGTTTGAGCAACCTCCAGCTCCCGCAGGGTTGTGAGGGTGACTCGGGTGGCAAATTTCAGCACTTGTCTTCTGACAGGGAACCAGGCAAAGCAGATGTCGCCGCGTGCAAACTCCTTTGCAAGTTATTTTTCCACATGTTCGACTCTAAATGTTTGCAAGAGGCCCTCAGGCAGTTCTCCCAGACCTAAGATGTTGCCATCTGGGCCTGTCAGTTCTGGAAGTGTTGAGAAACTGTGTGAACGTGCCGCTGAAGTGAGAACTTGAAGAAGGTGGTGCTCACCTATGTTTCCTCAACAGGCTACCAGCAGCCTTGGGCCAGCTCAATTACCTGGCTTACGAGGTGCAGGGCTCGTTGCCTGGAGGGGCAAATGATGGCTTTTTTACTTGAAATGTTTTTTTAAATCCTTTGAGGGCAAAAGGCCCTTCTGCCAAGACAGTATTTGTTTACTGCCACTTACCAGCAGTGAGGATCTCTGCAGGCAGCTGCAAGGTGGTGTTGGGGCAGCAGGGTGCTCTGCCCAGCCTCATGCTCCAGATAAGTACTAGGCACAAACACAGGCTGGGCAGTGACTGGCTGCAGAGTAGCCCTGAGGAGAGGGACTTGGGGGTGCTTGTGGTCTAAAAGCTCAACATGAGCTGGCAGTGTGCACTTGCAGCCCGGAAGGCAAACCAGATCCTGGGCTGCATCAGGAGAAGGGTGGCCAGCAGATGGAGGGAGGTGATTCTTCCCCTCTACTCCGCTCTGGTGAGACCCCACCTGGAGGACTGTGTCCAGTTCATAGGATCATAGGATGTTAGGGGTTGGAAGGGACCCAAGAGATCATCGAGTCCAACCCCCCTGCCGGAGCAGGACAAAACTATCTAACACAGATCACAGAGGAACGCATCCAGGCGGCCTTGAAAGTCCCCAGAGAAGGAGACTCCACGACCTCCCTGGGGAGTCTGTTCCAGTGCTGCGTGACCCTCACAGTAAAGAAGTTCCCCCTTGTGTTGAGGCAGAACCTCCTCTGCTGCAACTTACACCCATTGCTCCTTGTCCTATCACAGGGAGCAAGTGAAAAGAGCCTGTCCCCCCCCTCCTGGCCAGCCTTCAG
>VXBP01007886.1:546576-611400 GCA_013400115.1 Rhinopomastus cyanomelas
GAGCCTGGAATGAGTTGCCCAGGGAAGTGGTTGAGGCCTCATCCTTGGAGGTGTTTAAGGCCAGGCTGGATGGGGCTCTGGCCAGCCTGATCTAGGGTGGGGTGTCCCTGCCCATGTTAGGGGAGTTGGAACTGGATGATCCTGTGGTCCCTTCTAACCCAGACTGACTGTATGACTTGATCTGGGTGATCCTGCTGTGGCAGGGGGATTGGACTGGATGATCTTTCGGGGTCCCTTCCAGTTCCTAATGATTCTAAGATTCATTTGCAAGATTTTCTGCGTACTGTTTCTTTAGGCACAAGTTATGTCCTTGAGTTGTGGTTGTTGCTAAGTGACTCTTCTTGCCCTTCGTGACATATTTGAACGAGATGCAATGTAGCCTTGGTTTTCAACCACAATTATTTCAAGGCCACCGCTCTCTAGAAGTCCCTAACTTTCTGCATTCCTGATCATCATTAAAAAATCCTTCTCAGTTGGGCAGCCCAGGTTGCAGCCAGCTTTAAAAAAAACTAAGCAGATCTCAGTGAAAGGGCTTTTTCTTTGGAGAAACAGAAAAAGAGCCATGGTCCCTCTACATAGAGAGAGCACTAGGGAGGCTGCACGGGCGAGTAACTTGCTTCTGCTGAGATGACAGCGTGTGCACTGGGCTACTCGTGCTTGACCTGTGCTGAGCAATGAAAAGAAATGTTGCCACTAAAAGGAATCTGGATCCGACATAATGCCTGGATATGGACATCCATTTCAAACCTCTTTTGCATTAAAACATATAATGATGATTCATGACTTCCTCAGATTGCTCTGAATTTATCTGAAGTCCAAAGAGAAACGGGGTCATTGAAGCTCTGTGTCCAGCAAGTTGTATGGGAAAAGTCGAAAAGGAAAGAGTGCCAAATGGAGCCGGCATTAGTGGCCACCAATGACAGGCACCACAGTCCTATTCAGAGTCATAAGGATGATACCCCTGAGCATGTTAGTCGTGAATCTTGGCCACCACGCAGGCACCACTGGCAATATTTTAGTGCGATCCAAGTTACCTGGTTTTTTTGCTTTTCACTCACTCTTTTCTTCTCCAAAGCTGGTCATTTAGTGGTCGTGAAGCAAGATGCAGTTGGAACTTCCTGTTGGCTCAGCTGCACAGGAGACTTCTGTTACTTTGGTCAAAGGAAGAAGAGGAAGAGTTCTTTCTCTGCCCATGAGGAAGAGCCTTGCAGCAGTTTAGCTATGAGTTGTCTCTGGCCAGACTCTCAGTCCAGTGCCAAGTGGCCGTAATGCCCCCGAGAGGCCACTTGACACAAACGGTGCTTCCCATTTTGTTGTTCTAGTGAACTTCCCGAGTATGGAGGACGACTTTCCAATCCCTGAGCAAGACTTTGAAGACAACGATGATCCAGGTCAGTACTCAAATGCCACATGAGCGATTTATCTGTGGGAGCTTATGTTTTATTATCAGACGCTACAGTTGTTCACAGACCTCAGCTTTCGTGGGGGTTGGAAGCTGGAAAATGCTTGAGAACACCAACTGAAGTGGTGGCTCCATGTCTGGACAAAAACACTCCTTTTCTTGTTTTCCTTTCTTGAGAGCCAGCAACCTTGCCAAGTCAATATATTGTATTTGTGTTAGGACAAGGGGAACCGATCTTTCAAGCGTTGGTTGCTGCTCACGTGGCATTTTGACTTGTAAATGGAGAAGATTAAGTCTGAGAGCTGTGACAGATTGTTTCCATAGTTTTGAACCCAATGGCACTTGAAGAGCCAGAGTTTCAGTGGGTGTAAAATGCTCTGTACGTAGCCTGAGTCATTGAAGCGAATCAGGGCATCTAACTTCTGGTAGATGGGTGCTTCACACAACTTCTAGGTCTGGGTTAGAGAGTCCTGCTGGGGTATACCCGTGGTGGGGCTTGTACTCTTGTAAGGCCATTCACTCCAGAAAGAAATGCACAGTAAGTGGGGGAAGACAAGTGATCCCTGGATAATAAGTGCCCATTCCACCGCAGATTACTTTGGATCGGATAGGAACGACACACTGTTCTCTACTAACTCTCCAGGGACCCCAAAGCTGGACAAAGAAAAAAGCTGGCTTTACACCCTGGATCCCATCCTGGTGACCATCATAGCAATGAGCTCCCTTGGCGTCCTCCTCGGGGCCATCTGCGCTGGTCTGCTCCTCTACTGCACGTGCTCGTACGCCGGGCTGTCCTCTCGGAGCTCCACCACGCTGGAGAACTACAACTTCGAGCTGTATGACGGCATCAAGCACAAAGTCAAGATGAACCACCAGAAGTGTTGCTCTGAGGCCTAGCGGGTGCCCCGGGGATCGCTTTCGGTGTTGCGCCTGGTGAGGTGGGCTGGCGGGGGGGTGTTGTTTTGCTGTTTCCATGGAAAGTGAATGCCATAATGGGAATGAGGGGCCAGGAGGAGTGAGGGGAGGCGCTGCTCCTGCTGCCAGCTCCCGCCAGCTGGTCGTGCTCTGCCAGGACGAGTGGGCTTTCCCACAAAGCAGACTGTGCCGGGCAAGGGGAGACCGAGACCCTTGTTTGTTGGCTCATCTTCATTTTCTGCTGACGTGAGTGTCTGGGACATGGTGAGGAAGACTGGTTTACCTTTTGGATGTGAGAAACTAGATGTTGATCGTTATTTCCCACTTCCTTTCTCTGGTGAGTTCCTGAGAAGGCTGAGGGGGTCCTTCAGCCGCCCTGTCTTTAAAGATTACACACACACACACAGAGACACCCAGACCCTGCCCGTTTTAGACCCCGTCCAGATATTATTTGGGCTGTAGGATTTGTGTACCTCACACCAAATCCAAGGAGCTGCAGTTTCCAGTCCTAAAACGTGGAAGCATTTTGTTACCTTCAACTTTCCATCCCCTGGCAGAGGGGAAAGGTGGGATCCTGGCTTTAGTGCTGATGTCCCAACAGCGCTTTCTGAAGTCATTAGGGACTAAATAGGAAGAAAACCCTATGTGTTGAAGCACCTCTTTGAGAGAAGCTGAAGAGCCTTAAAGTGATTTGTGAATAAGAGCCATTTATTAAACGCGGATCGTGGACTGCAACATCTGAGACCTTCACCAGGAGGGCCTTTGGACCTCCCACCCCTCTCGCTCCTGCCCTTTTTCATCTCTTTGCCGTAATGAGGAAATTGCAGCAAACAAAAGGTGGAGCCCACCAGGCTGCCGGCGCTTAGGCGATGGCTTTAGGAAGGGGGTTTCCCTTGGGCTTTGACTTGAAGCAGAGTCAAGGCCTCTCCAAGTGCCAGGGAGGGAAGATGAAGGGGGAAGCAGTGCCCAAGGGCCCCACCTTGCCTTTGCGCTGCTCCCTTTCTTCCCGGAGTCCGGGGCACAGACCGGCGCCATCAGCACTGCAGGACCGAAGGAAGGGCTGCTGCTGCCGCATCCGCCGCATCCCCTTGGCAGAGCAAAGCTGTGCTGCTCCTCACCGGTAGCAAAACCCCGAGTTTTATTTATGAGCTATGTTTTGGTTTACTTTGAACAAGTGCCTTAGAAGGAGTATTTGTCCCCCGTCCAATGATCAAACAAGTGAGGCCTTCATCCTTCCCCGGCAAAATGCTCTTCATCACCGCTCTCTACTGCGTAGAGCCCAGATGAAGAAGTCTGGTCCTTCTACTTCCAAATGGTCTGGCTACTCTAGCTGGCAGTGTGCTGCGGGAGAGGAGTGTTACGAAAACAGCTCAGTGGAGAAAACAAGTTCAGATGATGGGCCCCAACCCAGTGCCTTCACGTCAGTTCAGACCAGATGGATCGCCTCTGTCAGCTTGCACATGTAGAAGCAGGAAACCTTTCCAGCACGTTGGGTCTGCTCTTCCAGGGGCTCTCTGGAAACACCCGCCACATCCCCATTTTACACTTTGCCTGGCAAATAGCTCGGGTTGGGGATGTATTTCTGTTCCTGACTAACTGCAGAGCACCCAAGGTGTGATGTGCTGTGAAGCTCAGCCCCTGCAAACACTTCCTGCAGGAGGCCAGGTGTTTGTGGACAGAAGGAACATCTGGAGAGGAGATGAGTGCGGACAGTGCCACAGCTGCTCCTCCATGTGCTGGGAGCAGGAACATGTGCCTGGTGTTTCCTGAAGAGCTCCATCAGACAATAAGATTTTAGGAGCTATAAAACCCAAAAGGCTTCTCTGCTGTCTTTCTGGGGAACCAGACGTCAGCGACATCCGTGGCTCGTACACAGACGCACGGAGACCCGCGCGCACGAAGGACTAGTTCCGCCAAGTCACGCTGTGCGCCCGGCACAAACGGACCTTCGCTTCTCCTTTCCAATCACCTTAGTTCTTTCGGCATTCTTCGTGGACACGCTCCACAGGGGTGTTGTTTACCCTACAAAAGAAACAGGCAGGAAGAGGAAATGTACCAGACCATTTCAAAGCTGGGTTGCTGCTGCTCTATGATTTTATCCCCTTGAAACCACAGGAGAGGGGAAGGATGAATGGAAGAGGATCGTACGGTAGGGAAGTTGACTTAGGCAGACACTAGGTGAGAGTATGTAATTACCAAGGTGATGTTATGGTGTCTAGTAGGCGTACAGAGAGGAGCGTTCGTATATACATATGTTCAGCAATCGTGTCTTTGCACACTCACGTGGATTCTCTGTATGTGTCGTGTATGTGACTTATTCCATGGGACTGATTCTTGTTCGTGTAACTCTTGGTCTGGGGCAGGAGAGTACTGCTGATCTTGGCACTCACTTGGCACGGGCCCAGCAAAGCATCCGCCCCGCTCGTCCCTGGCAGCCAGGGCAGGGCTCATGCGTGCGCTCGCCAGGCGGGAGCAGGCCAATAATGCTGCAAAGCCAATACCTCACTTACCTCTCTGCCGGGTGCTTTACTGTTCTTCTGCGGAAAACTGTGTTTGATTGTAACTTCAACAGGGAAAAACAAAAGGTTGTCGGTGCGTTCGGTTCGTTGCATCCTCCTCTGCAAATAGACTAGGTTTTCTGATCACAATTCCCTCTGTGAAAGGCCAGAAAAGACAAAGGAAGGAAGACATCGGCGTTGAAGCCTGTGCTGAAACAGGCTGGTGCCTCCACACCCTTCCCACGGCCAGGACGTGTTGCTGACGGGTAGGCTGCAGCACTGGGTGAGTTCACTTTGTGGGAAGGTGCCGGGGGTGAGCACGGGAGTTAAACCATTAAGAAGTTATGTGCAGAAATGGAACTTCTCCAAGGTTTGCAGTTCAAGGTATTTGACCTTTTACTGGCTGAGCCAGGACTTGTGGACTTAAAGAGCTTTTACTGTGATTCTTCGGTGTAAAAACAAACAAACAAAAAAGAACCAACTGTGTTTATATGATTTGTATAAAATCCTTTTAAAATTACTATTTAATAAACATTATGGTAGAGATTATGTTTCAGTGACTTCTGTGCTTACGAGGGAGCAGCAAGGACATTGAGCTGAAAAGGCTGTGGACAGCAGAAACCCCAGAGAAGCAGTGGCTGGAGGCACCCAGGGCGATGCCCATCCTCCTGCATCACCCGAGGCTGCAGGTCATCCTGAGGAGTTGTGGGGCTTTGCTGCGGGCTCTGCGCATGCACACATCCCCCCTAGAACCAGACACAGCTGGAGGCTGCTCTGGTGCACGAGCAGCACCTGAGTGCAAGTCCAAAAGTGAACACAGATCCCTTCCCACCCCCTGCAGTACTGCTCAGTGACCCTGGAAGGGAATGCAGGGTTAGCAGATGAAAGACAAGCTGAGCAAACGGGATGGACATGAATCCAAGGGCCCTGGTGGGATGCAGCTGCGTGTGCTAAGGAGACGGCGGAAGTCATTGCTAGGCCACTCTCCGTCATCTTTGCTAGGTCATGGTGATCAGGAGAGGTGCCTGGGGGACAGCAAATCTTCAAATCTGAAGACTCCGATCTTCAAAAAGGGTAAGAAGGAGGACCCGAGTAACTATAGACCAGTGAGCCTCACCACCATCCCAGGAAAGGATGAGGTGATGATGGTCCTCTGTGGGTCTCTGTCAGGCACGTCACAAGAGTTGTGTAGCAGCCGGGCCTTCTGGCGAAGCCCTAGCCAAGCTTCCATGCACTTGTTTTCTACACCCTCTCTGTCCCACCGCCGTAGCCCAGAAAGAGCCTCACATCTCGTACAGACCCTCGGACCCTACGCTCTGCCCACACTGGGTGGCCAGGAGCCAGCACAGTGGCCGCCTCCCAAAGCACCAGTGTTAAAGAGGGGTCTTTGTGCAACGAAGGGCAGCTGGCAGCTTAGATGAAGACGACAGTGTAGTTGCAACCTTGACAGCTCTTCCTTTGCCCAGGAATAAAGAACTGATGTGCAGATTGATACCTGGGGGAGAGGTTGTCAGCAAGCGGGATGGAGATGGCAGATAAGTGACTCAATCAGTGTCAGCCCTGTCCTGCCATGACACTGCCTGTAAATCACTGCGGTTAAAGAGCTGCTGCCACCACCCCAGTGCAGAGCAGAAAGCAGGTAACAGGAGAACAAGTGGTAAAGAAGGCATGTGCTCCCCTGAAGGGTTAAACAGGGAGCTGCTGGGCAAACTCAAGAGGAAGAAGAAAGTCTACAGGTCACAGAAGGAGGGGATGGTCGCCTGGGATGATTATAAGGCTCTAGTCAGAGGAGGTAGAGACACAACAACTAGGAAAGCCAAGGCATCTTTGGAATTAAACCTTGCAAGAGTGGTAGAGGGCAACAAAAAGGGCTTCTTCAAATACATGGCAGGTAAAACTAAACCTAGAGGCAACGTAGGCCCCCTGCTGAATGAGGTGGGTGCTCTGAAGACAGAGGATACAGGGAAAGCAGAGATACTGAACATCTTCTTTGCTTCTGTCAGGATTACTCGGGGCTGTCTTGGTATCAAGCCCCAGACCACTGGGGCTCCAGAGGAAGTGGAGACGAAAAAGAAGTTTGCCCTGGTTGATGAGGACTGGGCTAGGGATCAACTGAGCAAACTGGATGGACATAAATCCATGGTCCAGATGGGATGCACCCATGAGTGCTAAGTGAAACGGCGGAAGTCATTGCTGGGTCACTCTCCATCACCTTTGCTAAGTCGTGGGGATCAGGAGAGGTGCCTGGGGACTGGAGAGTAGCAAATGTCACTGCAGTCTTCAAAAAGGGTAAGAAAGAGGACCTGAGTAACTATAGACTGGTCAGCCTTACCTCCATCCCAGGAAAGGTGATGGAACAATTTATCCTTGATGGTGTCTCTAGGACAAGAGGGTCATTAAGGACAGTCAGCATGGCTTCACCAAAGGGAAGTCATACTTGACCACCTGCTGGCCTTTGATGAGGCCATAACCAGGTGGATAGGTGATGGCAGAGCGGTGGATGTGTAAGGCATTTGACACAGTCTCCCACAGCCTGGGCACAAGGCAGGCACCCACATGAAGAGAATTGAATCATGAAGGGTGCATTTTTTCAGCATGAGCTGGGATTGTGTTTGAGTAGGCTTCTCTGCCCAGGAGGGCATCTTCCAGGAGCACACAGGTACTCACCGCTATTGGAGGCTGTAGTTAGGGCAGGAGGGATGGGACGGAGGTATCTCACGTGGCATGAGAGTAATCAGCCACTGAGCAGGCTGAGGTAATCGATTTCACCACTGTCAGCCTTCTCCAAGATGGGGATCCAGCTGCTCCAGCACGTCACCGAGAGCTGAATGCAGTCACGCAGGCACCCTCACTGCCTCCCCTGCCCCTTCTTTGAAATATCCCCTTGCTCTCAGGTTTAATGGGAAATCTTTTCAACTAATGACTTGCTGGTCTCTGGACAGTTGGAGGCTTGGCAGTGAGAGGGGCCTTGGGGCTCAGCTAATGAGTGGAGTCCTAATTAATTGCAGGCAGGTGCAAGTGGAGCATCCTGTCACCTCTTTCTCCTGTCTCTTACTGAGGAGCTCCTCTGTCTCCTGCAGTCTGGCACTATCACCAACCACCTGAGAGGACTGAGCACCTGTCAGGCAGGACAGAGGCTGGTGCTCCCACCCCTGCCCACAGGGAGCCTGTCGGTTCCAGCACACTGCACGTACATCTCCATGTCTGTGAAGCCCTACACCCACATCATGATGAGCCACCTTCTCCCTGCCAGGCAGCTCCCTGTTGCTACTCTCCAGGAAAATTTGGTCGCCCTTTGCTATAGCTGCCCTGAAATTGTTCACACCTTCTCATTTTATATCCCAGTGGGCTAAACCCACCTGGACAGGAGAGGTGTTGGTGAAACCCCCCCAAGTGTTGACTGACTCCTGGTGAGGTGAACACCAGGGACCCCATGACATCCAGTGCCACCACTGCTGCTGTGTCCTTTCAGCCTTACTTTAGTGCTCTGATGGGCACTCAGTGGAGACGGATATGAGGGGTAACACCAAGTCCTGGTCTGCACAAGTCCATAGCAAGATTGGCATTGAACTCACTAGGCTGCTGTTGTCACCCACACTGCTCAGGCAGGTTTAGACTTTCCCATCAACGCCTGCTGCAGGCAGCAACCCACTTACATCAACAAACTCCCCACAGCTAGAGCAGTTTAATAGAAAAATAACTAATCCTAAATGTGTTGAGAGGGACTGGCTCCTCTCGAGGCTCCTGTATCATAACTCAGCTGCACCACTAACATCCAGAATGGAAAGCACTGAATTAAACCCCAGCAGGTCTGCCCCGGCTTTGGCTCGGATGCCAAAATTCAGAGGAAGAAATACAGCCCAGCCTCCTTGAGCTGTGGCCGTGGGCTGAGCCAGCGTGGGCTGGTGGCTCAGGACTGCTCGCTGACGTTCACTCGGTTCAATGTTTACAAACCCAAAGGAAATCACTGCCTAGATGTTGCTGATCATTTCCTACCGGGTGCCTCCTGGCACGATGCAGGGCTGCCTTGTCACCTCATGCATCAGGTGCCAACCTCATGCTCAACAGCAGCATTGACTAACTCTACAAATGCCACCAAAATTTCTAGCACTGCTTTTGCCCTCCGGGTCTTCGGACTTTTGCAGAGCCCAGCACTATTTGGGGCCCTCCAAGCACTTTCCCAGCAGAGTGGCCTTCAGCAGAGGCACAGGACACTCAGCCCTTGCCTCAGCCCTGCCTTACAGGGGAGGTCTGGGCTGTGCAGCCCGGCAGGGGGATTGGTCCTTAGTCATCCAGCTCCAGCACTCCAGCAAGGTGGCTGAACCCTTCCAGCAGCCTTTGGGGACGGCGTGGCTGAGTGGATTTCAACCTCATGTTTAGAAGACATTCAATGTGCTCACCAGAGCTGGGGAGCTCTTTACACCACAGCAGTAATCCAGCGCTCGGCCGTGAAATCCTCTGCACGGTGTCACATCCATCCCTTTCTGCAGGAAATTGTTATTAAGTCAGGGCATGAAAAGTTTCAGAGAGCAAAACGTCTCCCTCTGAGAACAACAAGGATGATTTAAGCAGTCTGGGTGTGTCTGGGATGGAGAGCTGACACATCACCGGGTAGACAGCAGCCGGGGCTGTGCAGAGCCGGCCCCTTGAGCGCTCCGCAAGGGCGCTCTGATAGGAAGCACAACGAGCCCACAACAAATCACAGCTTGGGAGCCAAAAAAAATGTGAGAAATGTCGATTGCTGTCGAGTTCTGAAGCAATGTCTGAGCTTAAGGAAAAGCGAATTCCTGCCACGCACCCTCCCCCTGCCCTCCGCTCCCCTGCGCGGAGCAAAGCCCGGGGGGCTGCGGGGGAACAGCCGCTGACCCAGCCGCGGGAAGCCCCGAGAAGGATTGAAGCTTAAAGAAAATGAAATTTATAGTTGGAGCATTAAAATATTAAAGGGCCTTAAAGAACAGCCATGAATCTGCTTTGGGGGTGGGGGGAAAGGCAGGTCTGTCATCATGCAGAGACAAACTGCTGCTGGACTTGACAACGCACATAAATCTGGCAGAGGAGAAGAAATAAAGCCCAATCAGACCCAAAAAGGGGGGGGGGGAAGGCGATGAAAAGATTTCAGGGCTTAAAGAGTGAAAAGGAGAGAGAAGGCTAAAGAAGATAAGAAGTTGAAAGCAGGGAAATGGTTATAAAAATAGCAGCGCAAGTGCAGACGGAGGTGGAGGAATTATCCAACTGGCCCGAGCGCCCAGCGGCACAGGTATCTTGGAGACCCTCGCCTCAGAAAGCTTGTTTGTCTTGAGCAGCAAGAATTCACTGGGTGGCCTTCAACAGCTCAGACCCTGGGTAGCCACATGAGGAGGAGCAACCACTACCACACAGAGCACCAGCTGTAACCTGCCTGTTGAGGAGAGGTGGGCATGGGCAGCCACACACACAATCTCCATGTCCTCAGATGTGCCAGCGTGAAGCCCCTCCACATCCAGAAACAGAGCAGCATTTGCTGGGCAGATACACACGTTGCTTCCCACGAGCAGCGCAGCCAGAGGTTGGCTTCCCCACGACGCAGCCCTGGGGTGACCTGGAAGAGCTGTGGCCGGTTGCACAACGCGGCCAGACTGCAGATGCTCTGTGGTGCAAGAAGTCAGAGGTATGGACCTGGTCTCCCTTGGGGTCAGCCACACTCCACCAAGACAAGGACAGCTGGGGGATCAGCGCCTGCGCCTCGGGGGCTGCTGCCACTCTGTGCTGAGGAGAGACCGCACGCCCGGCCAGGAGCTGCAGCCAGGACCCACCATACTTTGAGAAACAGAGCGAAGGGAGGGCTGGGTTTGCGAAAGGCTGTCTGCAAGCCAGCCCTCCCTGCGAAACCCCAAACAAAAAGCCACATTCAGATATATTTCAGAGGAAAACACGAAGCATCTGGTTCCCTTCGCTGGTGTACATAGCGAGAGAGAAGTTGGCAGGACACTCGATTACCATAAAAGAGAGAGCTATGCAGAAAAAAAGCCACGCTAGGGGAACATGGCCCCAAGTGAAGTGAAGTGTCTGCCGTGTTTCGAGCGTGCTCGGGGCGGGAACGCGAGCAAAGGCCAGCCCAGATTAATGGGAACCGCGAACAAATCAGCTGGGCTGGAGCTGGCACCCTGCCACCGCGTCTCGTGCAGCAACCCTTATTTACCAATTCATTTCTTTCGCTGGGTGAGCAGACACCCTGCAACCACGTGGAAAAGCAGGACCAGCACTTCTACGGGTGACGTGCTCCAGCTCAGATAGGGTGACTGGGAGCCATGGGGCTCATCTCCATCACATCCCTCTCCTGCACCCACACAGGGAGGGTGATGAGAGGCCACTTCCCCACTTCCCCAGATGCTGAGCCTTCCCCAAGGCTCTGCCCTGTGCCGTGGCTGAGCCATGCACCACACCAGGGCCACCCATCTGGCATGGCCCAGGCAGGGATGAGCATGGGGACAGGCAGGGATGCTGCGCCACCTCCCACCACAGGCTGCCCCACCAGCCATCGCCTGTTGCTGCCACTGCAAAGAATCCCAAGTGCCTGGGAGATGCCGCTTCCCTGGCAGCACACAGCAGGAGAGCTGTGTTGAGGACAGTAACAGGGGTGTCTGCTCAGCTTTGTGGACCAAAGGAGGTTCTGCATGGTTCTTGCATTTCTAAACTTCATCTACACAAACAGCTCTGTCAGACCTGTCCATGGAGGTCAGAGGCAAACAGAGGGACCAGTGAGGAGCAGCCTCATCTGAGCATTAGGCAACAACTCAGAGAGCTCTGCTTGGACACTGGCTCACAAATAGTCTTTCCTTTAAATAAAAATAAAACAAATTAGACTTTGAGATTAGAATCAGCCTCAGCTCTAAAGAGGGGAGAGCTGGAGGAACAGACCCCTTCCAGCACACGTTCAAAGGCAGTGCCAGCTCTCGGCCGCAGTCCCCAGCACTGCCCCAGCCAGGGTGGCAGGGCTCTGGGCACAGCCCAGATTAATTAGCCCCGCTGACCGCAGGCAAGCAGCCATCTCCAAAGCTCATTAAACAGAGCAGTGCCCTGCCTGGGAACGAGCCGGGGTAATGCTCTGCGTGTCACGATTGATAAAGCCATTAAAATAGGGATCTGCGGGCCCTGCTGTGCAGCGATGCCAGACTCCGGTGCGTGAGGAGCAGGTGTGATGGGATGTGCAGCCAAACTGCTCTAGACAGGGATCTCTTTCTAGAGCCAAGCAGGATGGCTGAAGAGTGGAGGGTTTGGCAGGTGATTTGGGGTGTCGGGGCTGCTGAATCTTGTATCTGGCTATCTGCAGTGTCGCAAACAGGCCAGTGGTGACTACTCAACAACTTAAAACATGAACACATGTGGTTCTCAGCCTCAGGATGACAAGGCTGTGAACACAGCAATGCTGCCAGGGTTGAAGAGATTCAACATCCTGGTTTGGGAAGAAGTGGTGATGATTCCCCAAGGTCCTGGAGACGAAGGGAACACCATGGTGATGAAGCGCAGGGACCAAGATACAACCTAATCACAGCAACTCATTGCAGCTGCCCTGGTAGCCTGGTGGCCCAGGAAAACCTTTGCATGTTTTAACAAGCCCTGTCTGTATGGCTTTTGATGCCCAACAGATGCCCTGGTGAGTTTGGATGGTAGCAGCAGGTTGCCAGCCTCCTCCTCTGAGCATACAGGGCTTTTCACGTCCTAAAGACCTCTGGTCAGGTGACCCAAAGTGCATTGTAACACCATCCCCAACTAAAACAAACCCTTCCCTTTCAAATGAGGAGGCTAGTTGTAAAACACCACCTCTTGGTGCCCTCATCTAGCTCAGGAAGGACACTCTTTGCTTCGGTCTGCCAAAATGGGCAGCGCTGGCAGCCCTGTGCCCACACCTGGAACAGCACTTCCTGAGCACAGGTAACTGTGGGGTTTGATCCACTGCAAAAGAAGACCTGTGCACCCCGGTTCTCCCTGTCCCACAGTCCCCAACAGGACACACGGGCAGGGGCTTTGGAGCAGCAGCCTGGGACACCCACCTGCAGGCACATAAGGAAAACACAACCTGCTCTTGAGCATCCAGGAGCTGGCACGTGGTGCATCATTAGCTGTGAACGAGTGACGGGGCAGCTCGTGCTCTGCTGGGTCAGAAATGTCCGCCGGGGTCTTACAAGTGAACTTTTGTTTGCACCTCCAGAGGAAAACAAATACACTTGGGAGCCACAGCTGAAAAAAAGATGGAAGAGAGGCAGCACAGCAAAACATACAAGCTGTCAAAAACAACCATTAAAAGAAGAAAATCAAATCAAGGCTGGAATTGTGCTTTGGTGGCACTGAGGGGCACAGCCTCTGCTGGGGATGTGCACAAGTGCTGGAGCCCTGTTTTCTTTTTACTCCTTAAAAACAAAACAACCTCTCAATGGGAACACCTCATGTGGGGAAAGGAGAAAGACAACCCCTGTCTCAAATTCACAGGAGCAGTGAGACCCAGGATCAGCTCAGGGACCACTGCTTGCTTGGCGGTGCTGAAGCGCCTGGAGAACTTCTTCTCCTCTTTATTTTACAGATCGGCTCCTGCGAGCTGGCGGTGTGGCTGCAGAGAAGCTGCCTTTGCTTGCTCCTCGTAGTTTTTAATAACGCTGTGATTCAGCAGAGCTGATGTCCCAGCAGTGCCTGGAGCTGCTGCCCCGGCCCCGTGGGACGATGCACCAGCAGTGGGATTTTGAGGTGCAGCAGCAAAGTGTGGAGGGAGGCAGCAAACCTCAGACGCCCCGGAGCGAGCGATGGGCTCCTTCAGCAGCCCGCGGAGCCTGTGCAGGGTTCTCCTCTTGCGGGGAAGCTGTTGTTCAAGGTGCTTTTCATAATATTTTGTTTCAAACGTGTTTGCTTCCTCTTGCAAATGTTCAAACATCTTTAATGTGTCTGTGGTGCCAAGCTGCTTCTCACCCTGTTCTAAGGGAAAATAGACTCTAAGGAAGAAGGAACCACCAAAAGCACAGTGAGCCCCAAGCTAGCAGGGAGCAGACCGAAGCAGAATTAACACCACCGAGATTTCAGCTGCCCCTCCATGAGCTGTGTCATGGCAAAGTGTCCAGGGAAAGATGGGAGAGCAGATTCCTTTAGAGCATCTTCATGGTGTCTCTGTGGCACAGGTGAAGCTCAGGCTGGGCCCCCTTCTCCATGCCAAAACCGCAGTGGGGACTGCCAGCCCCCAAAAGTGGACAGGCATGGTCCACGGGATGCTCAGCAGTGCCACGAGCCCCTGTGGGTTCAGCACTGTGGGGAGATGCGTCTTAGGATGTTGCAGCTGACCAGCCTGGAAAAGCAGCACCTGCAGAACCAAAGCATGAATCTCACCTGGCAGTGAGGAGGAGGCAGCAAGGGACATAGAGGGTGAGTCCGGTCCTTCTCCACTGCCGCAAGCTGAAGGCAGGAAAGCGGGAGCTTTAGCCATCAGCCGTGGTGTCTCAGGTCCGTGGGGGTTACTTTGGGCAGCTCCAGCAATGGAATGAAGCATCGAACAGCGAGTTCCTCCTTGCAACAACTAGTAGTCAAAACAGCTTGAAAACTTGCCACAACGAGAGCTCTGCAAGCAGGCGGCGCTGCACACATGGTGCGAGCCCCGTCATCAGGCACCGGTCGCCCGGCCATACCACCAGTTTGCTGTCCCCATCTCTGCTGGGGGAGCTGGGAGGGGCAGGGAGAAGGGTGAGGGGTGTTTTCAACAACGCTTTTTGTCGCTCCATGTATCTCCGCTACCACAAGAAGCACCAAGGGAACGGTGCAAAGTCAACACCCTACCTCACCAGTGCCCTCCGGGCTGGAGCACAGGGGTCTTGCAAGAACCCCCTGGGGAGAACTGGGCACAGACTGGAAGGGGCAAAGTGCCCCCCACGGCCAGCAGCGGTGCAGACGGCCTCAGCGGGGCTGGGGGCCCCATGCAGCGCAGGGGCATCGGCTGTCGTGCACAAGAGACGTTTGCGTCGGCTGATGTGCACAGAATTAATCTGTTCTTTAGAAGGAAGAAGAAGACTTTAAATATGGGGGGGTTTCATTAAAAGCCATTTCCTGGCTACAAGTCCTTCCATCATTTTGCCTCTCCTCACCTGCCTGTCAGCCGTGGCCAGTTCATACTCCTCTCCCTGCTGACGCAGCACCATGGTCCTTGTGCTTGCCCATCCCCACCAGTTCACACTCCCATCAGCCAGCAGCCACCGGCACACAAATCACAGAACCCATGGCCACCAGGCACACTGGGGGATGCCAGCCTTTCCCCTCCGCCTGCCCCCCAGCCAGCCTGTAACTTTGAGGAGTCTCTGATGAGGTTTCACACTCCTCTGGGCACCTCCGTGCCCCACATCCTTCAGTCACTGAGCGACATGGAGGCAGAACCTCAGCCATCCCCACCTGTGCATACGAGACGCTGGGCAAGTGGCAACCTTTAAGGCTACTTGAAGGCTGTTTTCATGTATGGGGGACCCGGACTTGCCCAGAGTCCCCTGCCACACTTCACAGACAGGGTAGGAGACAGAATCATTAAGACTGGAAAGGACCTCAAAGCTCATCAAGTCCCACCTTCAACCCAACACCTCCATGGCCAGTAGGCCACGTCCCAAAGTGCCACATCTACTCACCTTTGAACACCAGGGATGGTGATTCCCCCAATTCTCGGAGCAGCCTGTTCCAATAGCTCTCCTCTCACTACAGAAATGTTTCCTAATTTACAACCAAACTTCCCCTGGTGTGACTTGTGGCCCTTTCCTCTTGCCCTGTCTTCAGTTCTTTGGGAGGACAAGATGAACCACGGTGCCACATCAAATCACTCCCTTCAGTTCCAGCTCCCGGCGATTCACAGTTCTCTGTGGCTTCAAGCAGCATCGATCCCCTTCTCTGAGAGGGGGGATCAGGACACACAGAGATGCCAGAGGGTAGGCAGCAGCATCTCCCACCCAAGGTACCCATGGCATTTACTGGCCTGAACAAGCAACTGGTCAGGCTTTCCTGCTGGCAAGAGTCGTTGCTTTTGATCTGATTTTAACGCGTTGCCTTCCAAACTGGAGCCACCTAGATGGGCACCCTTTGGGTCTTGTGGCTTTACGGGCGGTCACTCCACAAGCTGGACCTGAGCCACAGCCCTCAGCAGTACCATTTCACACCCCATCGAATGGGTTTGGCTGGCAGAGTGCAAAGAGCCCCCCGTGCCCTCCGCCGGGCGTTCGTGCTGCTCGCAGATCCATCACAGCAGCACCGCGCACGTGAGAGCTGCTGCTCGGCACGTTCCCGCTGTGATGTATAGGGTGCTCCATTCTGCAATAAACAACCTGAACATCCAGGAGGTCAGGTGTGTGAGAGAAGCTTTTATTAGGTGAGGTGTGCCCACTCTCACGTCGGTGAGAGCCACCTCAGAGGGCAGAGAACCATGAGCCGCTTCCCTCGGAGGGGGCAAGCCCTAAATGGGTTTCCCGGTGTCGCTCTGGGAACGTGCTCAGATATTAAAGGGACCAGAGAGCATCATTACTGCCAGGTGATAAAAACAACTGCTGCTTGGGAAGACTGATGGCCTTTGTAAAAGCTCCCAGCAGAAGCTTCCCTCTGCACAGTGGACTATAACTACAGTCTTGGGCTGAAATCCCAAAGCAGCTGCTTTTTCCAAGGCTACAAAAGTGGCTTCAGGATTCCTGGCACCACTTTGCCCAGGCATCACCTTTTGGCAATCACAAAGCCCAAGATCAGTCAAGATTCTTCAACGGTCACAGCGTGAAGGTGTCAACTGCTTTCCCCTGCCTGCAGCTCTGCTTCCTGAGCTGCCTCCCTGGCTCAGCAAAGGTGACTGTATGACTTGGTCTGGGTGATCCTGCTGTGGCAGGGGGATTGGACTAGAAGATCTTTCAAGGTCCCTTCCAATCCCTAATGATTCTGTGATTCTGTGGGTGCTAGAGAGCCCAGAAGCCGTTTCGAGCAGGAAAGCCATCAAGCAAAGCTCCTCCTTTCATCTTCCTCCTTGCAAGGGGGAGAAGGAGGTTCAAACCTCATGCTCCATCACTGGAGTAACTGCCAGTTTGCAGTACGACATGAAGACAACATTGCTTCACACTGCAGACATGACCTTGCACCACAGCTGCACCTCCCAGCACCATCTTCAGCCTGTTTTCACCACACAGGATCATAGAATCATTTAGTGTGGAAAAGATCATAGAGTCCAACTGTTACAGCAACCCTACCAAGCCCATCACTACACCATGTGCTCTGGGCAACCACAGTCCCCTGACTGCTCTGGGACTGGCCCCCGGGGGAGGCAAAGGCTAGGACATCCTCATTTACCTGCTGCTTTCTCAGCCACAACAAATGGCATCAAGCAGGTACCCAGCCCAGCCAAGAAACAGTCAACCTAGAATCATAGAATCATTAGGGATTGGAAGGGACCTCGAAAGATCATCCAGTCCAATCCCCCTGCCACAGCAGGATCACCCAGACCAGGTCATACAGTCAGTTAGTGTTAGAAGGGACCACAGGATCATCCAGTTCCAACACCCCCACCATGGGCAGGGACACCCCACCCTAGATCAGGCTGGCCAGAGCCCCATCCAGCCTGGCCTTAAACACCTCCAGGGATGGGGCCCCAACGACCTCCCTGGGCAACTCATTCCAGGCTCTCGCCACTCTCATGGTGAAGAACTTCCTCCTCACATCCAGTCTAAATCTACCATCTCCAGCCTGGGAGAGTCCCTGAGTCCCCTGCTCAGGAGTCCCTGGGCTCTCTCCAGAGTTTTGCCTGTCCCTGGACCAGGGCTTCCCCAGTTTCACTAGTGGAAGCTACTCAGATCCCCACTCATCCACTGACCAGCCTAAAAACCAGCTACGTTACGTGCCATTTCCTGCACCTCTCCCCACTCCTGTGTCACACACCCCGCGGGTGACCGTGCGAGAGCACAGCTGGAGCGCAGGGCAGCGTGAGGATGCGGTGGGGCTGTCCACTGTGGAATCTGGTGTCTGAGCCCCAGGGCTGCCTCTCACCAGTCTCCCTGCCCTGGGCCAGAGGCACATCGACCAGAGGACAAACACACAAGCAGCGGGGCATTTGAACTCTGCTTTTTGCATTCACACTGCCACTGTTTGTGCCCCCCATCACCACCACGGGGGTTCAGGTGTGTGGGGGCAAGGGTGCCAGCAAGCCTGGCACCGGGTAAGAGCTGCGGATGACAGCCACAGGCTGGCTCCTGCTACAGAGCTACCCATGCTGGGGATGGGCCCTGGCTTGCCTTCAAGGCAAGGAGCCCGGCTGCTGGTGTCTCTCGCATTCAGCCCTGACACCTCTTCATCCCCCTCAAGTGCTTTTTGTCTGCATGGGTCTTCCTGGCTGTTTTCTCTAGATTAAGATTTTCTGAAGCCTGCTGGTTCCCTCTGTAACCTTTCAAGAGTCCTCTCTCTGACGCTCACTTCATCTCCAGGAGATGCAGGTAATAAAGTCACAGCAGATTTATGACTTTGAGATTCTCATTATATCTATCTACCCGTCAGGAAAAGGAGATGGATTTTGCCATTATTTATTGTTTAAAAAGGGAGAAGAAAGAAAACCTCCTCAACCCTTCCCAGACCCAATTGTGTAAAGTCTCTGAACTTGCCAAGCAGGGTGCTGGCTCATACCAGTGTCAGGACATGATGCTATGGCTCCTTGGAGAGGTGGGAGCACCCAGCTCCCTATCTGTGCACCCCAGCCCCAGTACCTCAGCTGGCATCAGCCTCAGGGCCAGGAGTGCTGTTGCTGTGGATGACAACCAGTGCAGGAGAGCTGTGCTGGTAGAGACCTGTAGGAGACAAGCTGTGATGGCTCATGAGGGATGATGGCAGCTCACTGCTGCTGCCTGCCTGTGAAGGTCCCCAGCAAGTAGTGGGTTGGGACGTGGAGATCCCCACACGGTGCCCATGCCCTTTAGGGTTCCCAAATCCATGCTGCCATGTCTGGAAAGCACAGATTTTGCCTGTGGAGCCCAATCAGGACCTCCACCCATCCCAGAATAGGCCCCTCCGTACCGCAGCCCACCCACCCTGACACTGGTTTGCCACAAAGGACAAAGGCTGCAAGCAAAGGATTATGCAGCAGAAAAGGAGCCAGGGGAACGGACAGCCTTCAGAAGCACCTACGTGACAGGAAAGAGGTGACAATCCCCCAAGGAACACAAGTGCCACCATCCTGGCCAGACCTCACACCGAGCAGTCACTCCCAGGCGCTCTGGGAGCAGCACAGCCAGCTCCTCTCCCGTTCCCATGCTCTGCTCTGCTCCTTTGGCAGCAGCAGGGCCAGCTCTCCTCGGGTAGTCCTGTGCCTGAAGGGATAGAGGAGGGGGCTGAACCAGGAAGGGCTGAGGCACTCAGAGGCAGAAGCTTCTGGGTGGTGTCAGAGAGGGTTAAACAAGCACATCAGCCAGATCCAGCCTGGTGGATAATGGTGATGGGTCATGTGTTTGCCATGTCCTTCAACCACATCAGTCAGGGGTTTACAACTGCTGAAGTCCCCACTTGGGAACAACATTTTCCAGGCGCAGATCCAGCCCAAAGGCAGCTTCGTGGGTCTATTGTCAGGACGGGTTTGCAGCTTCTTCACCAGTGGTGGGAGACCTGTCTGGCTTCTTTCCCAGCCCAGCTCTTCCCCTATCGCCCAGCAGCCCCTGCTCTGCTTATCCTTGGAGCACAGAATCACAGAACATTAAGGATGACCTAGATCCTGTCACACAGGAACACATCCAGGCAGGTTTTAAATGCCTCCAGATAAGGAGACTCTACAACCCCCCTGGGCAGCCCCTTCCAGTGCTCTGTCACCCTCACTGGGAAGAAGTTCCTTCTCACACTGATGTGGAACCTCCTATGTTCCAGCTGACACCCATTGCCCCTTGTCCTATCATTACATGACACTGAGAAGAGCCTGGCTCCATCCTCTTGACACCCACCCTTCACACATTTATAGACATTCATGAGGTCAACCCCTCAGTCTCCTCTTTTCCAAGCTAAAGAGACCCGACTCCCTCAGCCTCTCCTCATAAGAGAGAGGTTCCACCCTTCATCCTCATGGCTCAGTGCTGGACTCTCTCCAGCAGCTCTGTGTCCTGCTTGAACTGAGGGGCCCAGAACTGGACACAATACCCCAGATGCAGCCTCAGCAGGGCAGAGTAGAGAGGGAGGAGAACCTCTCTCAATCTACTAGCCACCCACCTTGTGATCCACCCAGGATGCTGTTGGCCTTCTTGGCCACAAGAGCACATTGCTGGCTCATGGTCATCCTACTGTCCACCAGGACCCCCACATCCCTCTCTCCCACACTACTCTCCAACAGGTCAGTCCCCAGTCTATACTGGTACCTGGGGTTGTTCTTGCCCAGATGCAAGACTCTACACTTACCCCTGTTATACCTCATTAGATTTTTCTCAGCCCAGCTCTCCAGCCTGTCCAGTCTGCAGGGGTGTCGGCGACACCACCCAGCTTTGTGTCATCAGCAAACTTGCTGACAGTGCATGCCAATCCCTCATCCAAGTCATCAATGAATAGATTGAACAGGATCACGTTTCCTGGGGTGGACGCGAGGCTGGCTGGTCTATAGTTACTCAAGTCCTCCTTCTTACCCTTTTTGAACATTGGACTGACATTTGTTGTCCTCATTTGAAGCACGTCTTCATCAGTACCAGAGCGCTGCCCCACTGGTGCCCACCCAGCAGCAGTCCCACCCCTCTCTGAATCTAGTTTAAAGCCCCCTGAATGAGCCCTGCCAGTACCTGTCCCAGAACCTTTTTTCCCTTCTGAGATAAACCTTTAGCATGTGGACCTGTCACGTCTGGTGTCTTATAAAACCAGCGATGAACAAAGAACCTAAAGCCCTGCCTGTAGTACGAGTCTCACAGTCAAAGAGCAGGAGAAGCCCTTGGGCTCATACCTCAGTAGAAGGGCCCAGAGCTGTGTTGAGCTACCTTGTTCAGGGCAAGTCACAGACTAGAACTGGGAGGGTGCATCAGGACACGACAGGTACCTGGCATGAAACCATGTTTTCTGCAAGGTCAACATGACCTGGTCACCAGCTTACAGCCATGCTTCCACCTCCAAAATGCAGATATCTGGGTCCTTCAGTCACCCCCTTCTCCGTTTTGTCGAGATGGAGGCTTTTCTCTGCAAACATAACAAATCAGTTTTGATCTTTCCCGTCAGCCTCTTTTGCAAACACACATCCCGCGTGACATCTCTGCTCATACATCAAAACACTTGGCGAAACAAAGCAGAAACCTGTTCTCCCTGTCAGCTAAAAAATTAATTAGAACAGAGCCCTGATTCTGAACAAATAAACAAAAGCCCCATCCCTCTCCACCTCCTTAAGCAAAAATCTCCGTGCAAGGGTTAGCTGCTGGTGAGCACCCAGCACCGTTTGGGATGAAATGCGACTGGTCTGCAGCTGAAGTGTCAGAGTCTACTTGATATGTTCTGCTTTTTACAAAAAAACAGGGGAAAACCCACCCTCAGCCATTACTCTTACAAATCACCACTTCTGCATGAAGCAAAACACCACAGAATCATAGAATCATCGTGGCTGGAAAGGACCTCCAGGGTCATGGAGTCCAACCTTTCTCCTAGTGTCTAACTGCTAGACCATATCCCTAAGCGCTGCGTCCACTCGTTCCTTAAACACCTCCAGGGATGGTGAGAGCACCACCTCCCTGAGTAATCCATTCCACATCCCACCCAGAAACGTTTGTCTGTCATGGTGACTTGTTTCACGCTGGTCTAACTCGTGAGCATGGCCTTTCTTCAAAGAGGCTAGTAAGTCACTCTAAGCATAGCCCTAAATTAAGACCCTGATGGATGGGACCTTCCACACCCTCAAACCTCTTGTCACCAGCAGTGGCTTAAGGAGGCAGCACTTCTGTGAGTTGTGCTGGAAGAGGGACAGGCACTGGGAGGAGCAGCGTGCAAGGGCTCAGCTGGGTGGCCGCTGAACAGCAGAGGTGTTGGGGGGAGCCACTGGCTTGTCCTAACCCAAGCGCATCACAGCCCGGTGCTCCCACACCACCGTACCAGCCAAAGGGCAGTGTGGGGCTCCACAACATCCCCTTGGTTTCAGTGGGATGGTGCAGCAGTAACACTGATGGAGCATCTCATCAGCTCCAAGGTGGGAGAAGACAGGGAGCTCTGGCTCCACTGCAGGCTGACAGTGACCACCACCACTGCATGAGCTCCTGCCTCCTCCTACAGCACAGCAAGAACTACGGCTTGTCAAGGAGTTTCACTGCAAGCTGAAGACAGATTTCAGTGCAACAGTCAGCAAAAATCTCTTCTGCTTCAAAAGGAGCAGAGATAAAATCTGATTTAAAAGCAGGAGCGGGGGTGGAAGAGCCCACAGAGAGAAGAGACACCAGTTTTGGCCAACACACCGCAGTCTCCATTAAATAAAACAACCTGTCACTTGCATTCAACTTGGCAAGAGACTAGATCTGAACTTGGCTGCACACTTGATGATCCACCATCACTTTCCAGGGAGGAGGCTGAAATATTCTTATTCCTATTCATTAGTCCAAAGTAATTCTCTTAATGCCACTGAAGCAGCCACGGACAAGATCCTGCACGTAATGTCATTGGCAGTGCTGAGAAATGAAATCCCATCGCAAGGAGCCAGGGGATCAATACTCACAGTTATTTGTCCTTCCAAGTTTTCCTCCCACACCACCTGATTTGTGGGGCCAGTCTGCACCATCTCTAGCTCCCTCAGCCCTCGGGGCATGGGGCAAGGAGGATCCTGGGGCTGGGTAGGTGCCTTGGTGCCCTGCTCTGCTGCTGCTCCCAGCCCCCTGGGCAACCAGCAGATCACTGCAGGATGGGCAGGCTTTGCTGTGGGACTCACCACGAGCTCCAAGAGGATGAGGTGCTCTCCCCTAGCTCCATGGAGTAGAAAGGACTGATTTTCCAGCAAAAATGAACCAGGGCTTTTCCCAGTAATTTGAAACACAGCGAAGCCTTCATTAAATTATTAGCCAGAAAGTCAACCTCTGCTTGGTGAGGCAGACACATCATGGCAAACATGTTAGGCCACCTGCTAGTGACGGGCCCAGGGACAACCCAACCCTTGCACATTAGCTGGAGTAAACCTTTATTGCTTCCCGAGCCCTTGCTTTGGACTACATTAAATGTCAATATCGCAGCACTCGGCATCACCCAGTATCATATCAAATCATTACTGGAGGGCTAATCAATCCAAAAAGAGGAGGTCTTGGCTGACAACTCATTTCCTACGTGGAGGCACTGTAAGTACCACAGCAGCCCAGAGACTCAGGCTCAGTTGCTATCCAAACGTGTCACCACCATCAGTAGGTTCATTACAGCGATGAGGCAGAGGGGGACGTTGACCCCAGTCCACCTGTAAGCAGCCAGAAGGGACATGGCCAGAGGCTGGGCAAGCTCCATGGCAATCTCCACTCCTCCCAGCAAACACAGGAGCTGGCTCGGTGGCAGGATTGAGCTGCCAAAACCAAGAGCCATGCTCATGACCATGCCCTGGGCTCCGCGCTGAAACAATCCCAGGTGCAGCTGCCACCGTCCCACGGAGCAGTGAGCCAGGCACCCTGCAGACCCACGGAGGTCCAGGGGGGCTGAGGAAAAGATCCCTTCAGTGCTCTGGCCTGTCATAAAGAGACACTGCATGACCAAGCCCAAACCCTTTTCTGCTGGCGTAACACCTTTGAAATGAATTATTGCTGAGAGACTCCCCACTCGCTGCCAGCATCTCCCTGGAGAGAAGCACTAGCAGAAGAAAAGAACTTCTTACAGCTTCTTCATAAAGAAGTCAGCGATCCACTGCACCTGATCAGCTTCTTGTGGAGGTGACAAGGAACGAGGACAGAGCCTGAGCTGCAGCAAGGCACTGTAGCCTCACTGGTCTGCCATCAAGGGCGGCTTTTTCACACCACAGCTCCAGATTTCTCTGTTGGGATTTTCCTCCACTGAGGCAGAATTTTATGTTGCCTCCTCCTCTGCCAGCTGTGCTAGGAAAGGGTGGAGGATCCATACTGCAGCCTTCCTAAAGAGCAGCATCCAAGCAAACCTGCTCACCAAGACTGCAGTTCCCCTTACGGGTCACAGCCTGCCAGTGCGTCGGCACAGCGTGCGTAAAGGGAATCCACAGCAGCTCTAGAACAACAGCCTGCATCAGGTGGCTTTCAGGCTGCTCTTTTCACTCAGCCATGGAGCACCAGTGCCAGAAACGTCAGCGAGAGCCACGTTAGCAGCTGGTCTTTCCACCACCAAGAGCTGTGCCGCCTGCAGGAGAAGACTTCCACTTCAGAAAACACCTCACAGCCTCCGAGCTAATTTTCCCAGCTCCCAGGGAGAAAGGCAGCCACAGATGTGGTTCTGACTTGGATTATTTTTTTTAATTATTTGAGAAAGCATCTTGCCAGAGAGCAGTTGGAAATGACAGTCCTAAGCAGAGGCAGCTCAGCTGGCAGCCCTCAGAGTAAGGCCCTTGTATTAAGCCTTTAAACTGGAGAAGGTAATGGTTTGGCAATAAGGCAGTAGATCAAAAACTGATGCTGCCCTGGGGTTTTGCCAGTAGGCAAGCACCAAGGGCATGAAGTGGGGCTGAGCTGGCCCAGCATACTGCTCACTGACCCAGGAAGGATGTCCCCACTGTGGGTAGCTCTGACCCTGGCCAGACGCCTCCCCATGCCACTTGCCTGGCTGCACCCCAGCTCCCTTCACCCAGAACCAGTGACACCAGCACCTCTCTCGTCCAGCGGTACGTTCAGGTGCAGAGCAGGAGAGCACCGTGGTCAGCAAGGCAGCCATCTCCAGCCGCGCCGCAGGAAGTGGGTGCCAGCGCTGTTTCGTCTGGGGCGCGTGCCGGCTGCGGCAGCACCGAATGCCTGCAGACCCATGAGGCACCAAGCAGCATGGGGCAACAGCTGGGGGTAGACCACGGGGAACTACTTCTCCCCTTCCCTCAGTTCCTAGTGGGTAAGTGGAAAGGCAAGTGCCATCAGTTTGGCATCTATCTATTTACTACGAACACATAGAAAACACTCACAACAGATCTCCTCCCCCACCTTTGGCAGCCAGCCCACACGGTTTGGCAAGCAGAAGATGTTCTCTTAAGGATACACTGCAATACCCTGAGTCATGGTGGAAGCTTGAATCCACCAGGAAGCCAAGGACCAAGCACGAGGATGCTGCCTTCTTACACGTGGCTCGTGGTGATGTTCACCTGGATGACTGCTCCACACGGCCAGTGCAGATGGCTCAGGATGACGAGAGCAGCACCCTGCAGAAGCTCTGCCCCAGCCGACCGCGCTGTCATTGGCACCTTCAGTTAAGCCTCACCTCCTTACGCAGGACCTGTGGAGGCAAGTGAGATCGCTGAGGTGGCTGCCTGGGGGCACCTGGCTGTGGGGAGATTGTGTGAGCCATCTGTACGAGGCAGAGTGAAGGCAGCAGAGCTGAGGTGATTCACATCAGCTGAGGAACCACCGCTCGGCTGGGTGACAGAGCAGAGCAATTCAAGGGAGGAACAGCAAGTTCGCAGCGCAGCAGTAACACAGCGCTCAGCTGAACACCTCCAGAACTCCAAGGAGAAGAAGTACAAACCTCCATGCAGCCTTAAATCAGGAGCATTTGGCTGCTAAGAGCTTTAAGTTTGTGCCCCCCTCAGGCAAATTTGGGCTTGGCCAACAGGAACCTGAACATCTCTTGGGGGCAAGAGAGGACATGTCCCAAAACATAAGGTTTTCTGAGAAAGAAGATCTTGGTTCCCACCATTTCAGTGATGGTCATTCTTCAGAGTAGCCACAAATAAATCCCTACAGCTTCTGTAGGTGATGCCATATAGCTCAGGAGTCCTCAGCAAACAGCAGAGCCCAGGCTACAGGACATGTTTTCATCAAGCAGGAAGACTTCAGCCATCCCAGACCAGAAATCTAGTGTGGGGAAAGCACTGCACTGCTGAAGTCCACTTGATGGCAAAGAGTAGCTCAGGTGGTGCCCTGCTGTACGCGGTGGCACACAGTCCCAGCCTGGGGTGAGGTGGACACAACGTGTGTCATGTACTCATGGAATCATTAGGCTTTGGAAGGGACCTCGAAAGATCATCTAGTCCAATCCCTCATCTACAAACCACCAGATGGATTTGGCAGGTTTGTGGTGGCTGTGTGAGCTATTGCAAGGAGATACATATAGATCTTAAGGCCAAAGGATCAGGTAAAACCACTTAAAGCATCTTCTGCAAGACACGGGCCACAGAGTCATAAACCCTTCATTTCTGCCTTTCAGAAAGATCTTCATTCTGGATTTAAAGATATCAGAGGATGGAAACTCTTCCATCCTCAAGTACATGAGTAGATATCCTTCAGCATTATCAAGGAAGACATCCCTTTTTGTTGCCTGTCTTTATCTTCCAGGCATTAAATGCTGTTATGCCTTTGTTCTCAAAATTAAGCAGCCATCTGTTCCCAGAAGTCTCATTGCTAAGTAAGTACTTAGAGATGATGATACAGTCACCTCTTCACCTTTCCTTTGTTCTGCTAAATTAGTTTAAACTTCCTTCACTGGTCCCTCCAGGGAAAGCTTTCCAGCCTCTGAACCTTCTTCTTTTCCTGGGCAGCCCCTCGCAGCCATGCTGCCCCCCCAGAGCTGGCTGATTGAGCAGGAAGTCAAGGTTGATTAAGCAAATCACTCTGGAAGGTAAGGAAACGTGCTTCTGGTCACACCACTGGTGTCCCGAGACCTGCACAGAACCTCCTTGTCTCAGCCTGGACATAATGACAGCAACAGTCACTCCCACCACGAGTGTCCTGCCAGCAGCAGACCTTCCTTGCCCTCTGGCCCTGCTGCTGCCGTTGTAGGAGCCCATCACTGTGGCTTCACAAGCACTGAGGACATCAGGCTCTGCTGTGTGCAACTGAGTCTGCAGGGCAAGTCATTAACAGCTGTAATTAACCTCTTTGATTACTTTTGCACAGTCCCATCAAAACTCTGGGGTGCTTTTCTTAGTGGTGTGACGACCGCTCGAAGGACTTATATGAATTAAAGTAATAAATAGGCAGCACTGATGGCAGGAAAAAATTGGGAGGACTTAGTGTCACTGATTAAATTATCCTTCCAGAGCCAAGAGTTCTAGCAGAGCTTTTCCCTTTTCTCCTGCCCCCACACATGAGGTGTTGAGTGCCTGCCAGGACAGCCCCCTGTGCACCTTCACGAGGAATCATAGCATCCTTTAGGTTGGAAAAGACTTCTGAGACCACCCAGTTCAACCACGAACCTGACTGCACCAAGCCCACTGCTAAGCCATGTTCTGAAGCTCCATTTCTATGTGACTTTTAAACATGTCCAGGTTGCCAATTCAACCCCTTCCACAGGCAGCCTGTTCCAATGTCTGATGACCCTTTCAATAAGGAATTTTTTCCTAATGTCTAAACTGAACTTCTCCTGGCACAACCTCAGTCCATTACCTCTTGTCACTTGTGAGAAGGGACCAACTCCCACTTCTCTACAACCTCCTTTCAGGCATTTGTAGAGAGCAATAAGGTCTCCCTTGAGCCTCCTTTACTTCAGACTAATCAGCACCAGGTCCCTCAGCCGCATCTCATATGGCCAGTTCTCTGGATCCTTCACCAGCCTCGTTGCCCTTCTTTGGACCTGTTTCAGCACCTCATTGTATTGAGATGCCTGAAACTGAACCCAGAACTCAAGGTGTGGCCTCACCAGTGCTGGGGACAGGGAGACAATCAGTTCCCTACTCTTGCTAGCCACACTACTGAAATGGTGGGAACCAGGATGCCGTTGGCCTTCTTGGCCACCTGAGCACACTGCCAGTTCATGTTTAGCAGATTGTCCTCAGAGGTCTGTTTCCACTGAGCAGATTTCCAGTCGCTCCGTCCCTGTGGTGTTGAATGCAGTTGTTATGACCCAAGTGCACAACCTGGACTTGGTCTTGTTGAACTTCATATAATGGAGCTTGACCCATCGATTTAGCTTGTACAGATCTCTCTGTAGAACCTCTACCCTCGACCAGATCACAGAATCAACAAATGGTTCAGGTTGGAAGGGACCTTAAAGATCATCCAGTTCCAATCCCACCCCCAACCACAGGCAGGGACACCTCGCACTAGACTAGGTTGTCCAGGGCCCCATTCAACCTGACCTTGAACACTTCCAGGGAGGGAGCATCCACAGCCTCCCTGGGCAATCAGTTCCAGGGCCTCACCACCCTCACAATGAAGATTTTCTTCCTAAGATCTAACCTAAATCTCCCCTCCTTCAGTGTGTAAGCATTCCTCCTTGTCCTATCCTTAGAGTCCCTCATAAAAAGTTCCTCTCCAGCTCTCCTGAAAGCCTCCTTCAGGTACTGGAAGGCTACTATAAGGTCCCCTTGGAGCCTTCTATTTTCCAGGCTGAACAGCCACAACTCCTTCAAGCTGTCTTCACAAGAGAGGTGCTCCAACCCTCTGACCATTTCTTGTGGCCTCCTCTGGATTCACTCTAACAGTTTCATGTTCTTCTTGAACTGGAGACTCCAGAACTGGACACAGTACTCCAGGTGAGGTCTCACAAGAGCAGAGTAGAGAGGGAGAATCACCTACCTTGACCTGTGGTCAAATTTTTTTTGCTACAGCCCAGGATACATTTGGACTTCTGGGCTGCACTCACATATTGTCAGGTCTTCTTGAACTCCTTATCTACCAGGACCCTCAAGTCCTTCCTCTCAGAACCACTCTCAATCTATCCACTACCTAGTATGTATTTGTGCTTGGGATTGTCCTGACCCAGAGGCACTTGAAGCTGTTGAATCTCATGTGGCTTGCATGAGCCCAGCTCTCAAGCCTGTCCCTCTGGATGGCCTCCCTTCCCTCCAGCTTGTCGACCACGCTGCACAGCTTGCTCTCATCAGCAGACTGGCTGACTCAATGTCTGTGTTGCCAGCAAAGATGTGAAAGAGCACCAGCCCCAAAACAGACCCCCGAGGCGAACCACTTTGCAACCAACCTCCACTTGCACATCAAGACTTTGATCACAACTCTTTGGGAGTGACCATCCACTGAGTTTCTTCTCCGAGTGGCTCGCTGTCAAATCCATGACATCCAACAGCTCTGCTGAGGGTGCTCTTGATCCCCTTTTCCAGATCAGTAACGATATTAAACAGGAGTGGCCCCAGTTTGGAGCCTTAGAGAACACCATTGCACTCCCCACTTTGGGTCTGGCCATCTGGCCTGTGTTTAACCCAGCAGAGCTGCAACGGTCCAAGCCATGGGTGGCCAGTGCTTCCACCTCTCCCTAAATGCAGCTCTGACAGACGCGAGTGGATCCGCACCGAGCTCCGGCAGTGCAGCACCTCCCGTGCCCTCCCGCACCCGCCACGCACTCGCACCCTGCTGCCCTGGGAGCTGCCCGGGTTGAGGGAGGAGAGCAGGTGGCACTGTGTGACCCTCGCAGGTTGGGCACGGGCCGTGCGGGGTGGGTGCCAGCCCCCGCTAGCCCCATCGCCGCTGCCGGGGCTGCCCGGGCGCGGCCCTATCCCCGCAGTGTCGGGGCCCGAGCGATGCGGGAGGGACCGGTGCGTGAGCCCCGAGCGCCACCTAGCGGAGCCGGGAGAGGGCCCCCGCAGCACTGGACGCACTGGCCACCGCGGCCGGGCCGGCGAGAGTGAGGACCGAGTGAGCACATCCCGCACGCAGAGGAGTGAGAGACCGCGGGAGTGAGACAGCTGGCACCGGGCTGTGCCCTGGCCTGAGAAGGAAGGGCCACTAACAGCCCATCCACAAGCACCACTCTGCTGTCTGGGCACCCACCATCCACATGCAAAGAACCCCACGACACACCAATGCACCCCACAAGGGGACACGCAACTCATCCCCCAATGAGCCATCACACCCGCGTTGCACAAGCCACCCACGCGATGCACAAGGCATTGCACGGGGCCCTGATCTCAGGGCTGCTTTAGTAAAGTACCAGAGGTGCCAAGTGGCCAGGGTCACAGTTTGGCCAAAGAATCCAAGGAACACAGGTTCCCTACTCCTACAGCCCGTGCTTTAGTGACAGAAAGCCAGCACCGATGCCAGCTGCAGCCCTTGTGCATCACTGCCTCTCTTTTCTCTAGCTCGTACCTTTCGTTCAGGGATTCCTCACTGAAATGTGGTTGCTTTCAGGAGCTGGCTAGTCAGGATGTGCTGGCTGTGCTCCCTAAGCTTCCTGAGATTTGATTCTCTCTGCAAGTGTGAAGGGACATGGACAGATTCAAGACCCAGGTGACATTTTGGGGAACTGTTATGCTCCAGAAATCACAAGGTTTGAGCTTTGCACCCCGTTGCCCATGGAAATGTAACGTGTTCCTCTCACCAGAGAGGGAAGATTAGGTAGGTGTTTCTGGCATGACTCCATGCCCAAGGGCCCCGGTATTTGGCGTTCCTAAGAGTTCTGAGTGAGCACTTCGTAAGGGGTGAGAGGACCTGCTGCCCAAACCTGATACCCAGGTGCTCCAAGCCCAGGTGGCCAATGATGGAGGTGAGTTTCCTTCTGGTTAAGTCTCTTCCACCACCATCCACCAGAACTTCAACAAAACAAGTTTTCAAGTCAGAACATCACAAGACTCACCTTAAAAATTTAAAGAAAGCAACAGAAGTTGGGTTTACTGACCTTCTTGTACGAGTCTGTGGGGCCAGGGTTTCAGTTCTCTGCAGCACACAGGTCCAGCCACTTCTCTGCTTTTTTAAGAGAGAGCAGTTTCTCGCTGAACCTTTAGGGAACATCCAGCTTCTGGAAGGACTAGCAGAAGAGGGCCCTTCTTCCTGCAGGATGGAGAAGAGATGCAACCAGCCTCTGTGTTTCTCCAATTCTGTGTTGACATTTTTATTCCATGTTGCTCCTTATCATCTCAGGGCCAGCCTGGCCCACAGGCAGCTGATGACATTTCCTCTCATCGGCACTTTTCCAGTTGAGCTGAGATTAAGCCAGAGCCTTCTCATAAGGACTTGTATATTGGATGACTAAAAGAGCACTAACAGCCTCATCAGCAACCCAGGCTGCCCTGCAGCCTCACAGTTCTCCTGACACCGTGTGCAGGGTGCCACACACCACACCTGCACCTAGGAAGGACCCAGGGACGGCTGGTGGCCAAGCTAGCAGGGTGCTGCACCTGCTCTCAGAGCTCAGGTGCTGAAGACACCTTGACTGGCTGCTTCCAGCTTGTGAATCAGCTGAATCAAACATCACCCACCTCCTCCAGGCAGTTTTGTACCAGAACAGACAGCAGCAAGTGTAAATTAGGGTCTGCAAGAGCTTCACCAGCGGTGCTCCTACCTGCATCCTAGCAGCAGAGCTGCACCCATCTGCACCCTGTCAGCAGCACTGCCTCTGACCTTGTGTTATGGAGGCTGCTTCATGGATCCCTGGATCATCCTGGCCTGAGGATCAACCCCCACGCCAGCCAAGTCACTGCAGTGCCCCACCTTAAGGGAGCCAAATGGTCTCAGCCAGCTTTTGTGCACCAGAGCATGTCACTACTCTTAGATCTGCCTTTCCAATGATACACTGGGCCACAATTCTCCGCATGCCAGGACTTGATTTGATCTAGTTTGGGCACTTGTATGGAGGAAAGAGCAAGAAGGTTAAGAAACGACATTCTGGCTTACGGTTGTGCACACTTCCACCCTCCGTGCTTGTCCCAGTTCGAGCTGAGGATCTCCTGCAGATGCCCCCAGACGGGCATGTGGGCAGGGCAGGCTGTGGCTTGCCCAGACACCTGCCCTTAGATCCACAGCTAACAGAATAGGTGACAGCACTCGGTAAGACAGAAACTCTGCCCTGTGGATCTTGGCAGATGTTTATAATAACAAAACCCAGCAATTCTGGTAACAGTTATGATGACAGTAACAACAAACAGCAACATAGGACCCTGCGTGCTGGCAGCTGGACCGCAGTGCCCATGCAGAGCAGCCATCAGCTCACCCTGCTCTGACAGCAGAGGCACCACAACATCAAATGGAGCCTTATCTGGAGAGAGCCGATGAGCAGGGGCTGTTCCCTCGGGTCTCCTCATCCCCCAAAACAATCATCTGCAGCAACGAACAAATCACTTACTTCGCAGGCATTCACCAGAAATCAAAGCCCTGGCAAGTGACTAATGCCCTGACGCTCTTCCCAAGAGGAGGCTGGTGCTGAGCCCTTTATCCCTTCTGCTTTCCTCAGATGCTTTGATTGTTTTGCTCTTGCAGGTAATTCTGCCCTGTCTGATCGTGCTCTCGCTTGCCCATCTAATGACTTCACTTTGTCCTCCTGTCCTGCAGGGCAGCTGCCTCCAACGCAGCCCACTTCAACCACTTCTGAGAGGTGAGGAAGCTGGGGCAAGAGAAGGATGGCAGCTGGATCCCCCAGCCAAGCACAGGGCTGCTCTGCTTGGGAAACATCACCACCCTGAGCTGCAGGAGGGACTGCAAGCCATACCCTTTATCAGATGGAGGGCAGGAGTGCTCCTGGGTCCAGCAGCTTCTCCAGCAAACAAATATTAGAAGGAAAACCAGGGTTTGCCATGTGCTGCACTCCACACAAACACACATCTGCATGTGTTGTCCTCCACACGTATTCCCCAGTGTGAGGTCCCACTGGACAGGCTGCAAGTGGTGCTGCTGCCCGAGGCTCCACCAGCCTCTGGGATCGTCACAGAAGAGGTCTGCCCACTGCCCTGAGGCCCAGGACACGACAGAAAGCCACATGTGCCGATGGTGAGCTCAGCGGTGGTGACCCTATATGCTGCCAGAATGACGTTTTGGAGCCAGTCTGTTCTCTGTATACAGAGAGATCAAAATATGAGCTTTTAAAATTACTTGAGATTAGCTGGAGGGAAACAGAGAGATGAAGATCAGCTCATCCCTGCTCAGTTTAACTGCTTGCACACCACACGCTGCCTTCTGCAAAGCTGAGGCAACGCAGAGAGCCTGGTGGGCTCCAGAAAACCCTCAGCCAAAGGCACTCAGGTCCTCTTACTAAGTGCCCAAGGATGTATTTGCTGTGCTGAGGACCAGGCAGATCTCTTGGACCCAAATCTCACCTTCTGGATGTGGTGCAGGATTAAGCTGGGCTAGGGTACCCTGGTATGAGGTCCAAGATGAGTCTCAGGTCCTCAGCAACAGCCAGGTGTGCAGAAGGGAACCACAGAGAATTGTTCCCAAAGCCAGTGGAGGACAGGGGAAGGGCAGGAGCTGGTTGTTTTGGCAAGGACCACCACCATTGACATGGCAAGCCACTGAAGCCTGCAAAGAGCCAGCCAGTGGGACAGAGCAGCCCGTGGGGCTCGCATTGCTGGGCAGACACAGTTGCTAAAAGGACCACAAGACCCTCTTACTTGACAGCCTCTTAATGCTGAAGCTGCTGCTGGACAATCTGTCTTCTCTCCCGGAGGAAAACTCAGGTGGTGAATACCCTGCAGGAGCTCTTTCATCGCAGCAGAGAGAAAAGCAATCAGTAAGGAGTACTCTCATCTTGTAACGCTGCTTCTCATCAGCTTGTCGTGGGAAGCCTCCAAAAAATGTTCAGAGCTGAAGATGAGACAAGGAGAAACTTAGAGCAGTTCATTACATCCAAAAATGAGGTACGTGTTCAGAGCAGCTCTTAAGAATGGAGCAACATCAACACATGTCTGCACGTCTCCAGCAATTAAACACCTCTTACCCAGTGTCACCAGCAAAGGGTCGACTAAGGGGAAGCTTTGCTAGACAAACGTAGCTCTTGGTGGGGTATGAGGGAAGGCAAGAGCCAGGAACCTTTTGCTTCCTGAGAGTGGCTGCAGGGAGCCATGGACAACCATTCTTCAGCTTGTGACCTAGAGATGATGGAAACTGAGAGGAGACTCACTCTGCTTGCAAAAGGGGTTTCTGCAGCAGACAGATGACTCACTGGTTCAGGACAGCCCCAAGGAGAGGTGGGATGGTTCGCAGTCACGACCCTTGTGTGGGTGAAGTGAAGCATTTTTGAAGAAGAAAGTGGGCTTACTAAAGCCTAGGGCTCAAATGCAACGTTCTCGTTAAGTATAAATAGTTCCTTGTGTTGGTATAGTGTTTTCTTCTTGTGAAGTGGTCTAGATTTCCATCTGTGCTGCCTCCTCTCTCACATGGCATGGGAACTCCTCACAGTCATATGCTTCCTCTTCAAGATGTCCCTGAGAGGTAGGAAGGTGCTATCATCAACCTACGACAGCAGGAAGCACGTGCAGGAGCACAGGGATGTTTCTGATTTAGCCATAGCCAGGTGTCTCAGCATGGGACCACCCTCCCTCTGGACCTGAGTCTCCTAAGACAACATCAGAGGACACTACCAGGAGCTAGAAAAGGACCCAACTGCAGAGCAAACCAGCACAGCAAGGGCCAAGCCAGCCCCCCCCAGCACCAGGGGAGCTGCCAGTGAGCCAGCTGGGGACCATAAAGCGTGGGAAAGGGGAAGCACAAGAAATAGCATGAAGGAGGGTGATTTTCAGACAATCGTAGTTGGGGCTCATCTGGACGTGGTCGTAAGCACAAGGTCTTGCAACAGCTCTCTGCAGATAATCTGGTTTTTCCTCCAGCTTGGTTAAGTGAATTAGATAAGAAACTGCTGAGGAGTGCTCCCTGGAGTCTTCCTCTGCTAACGCCTTCCTTAAGATCCTGTTCCACACAACCCACGGGATGGCTCTTTTTACAAAACCTGGCTATAGAACTTACATGAGCACAGAAATGGGGACCACAGCTTCACCCCTGGAGATCTCCAGGAGCCTGCAAAGCATTGCCTTGTTGGAGAGCGGAAGGCAAGCCAGGTTTTGCAAACCTTCATGATCAGCATTGTAAAAATTCTACCCTGACGCCCAGCCTCTGTTGGCAGAGGGAAGAAAAGTCCAAACAGAAGGTCCTCCCTAGGAAGGACACGATAGATGGCAGACAGAGAAGTCTGAAGGAAAAAAGCTGTTTGCACAGGCTTCATTCAGCGAGTCTGGAGCTGTCAACATCCAGGTTGTCAGGATAATCGAGGAAAAGCCACTTCCTAAAGTGGAGGAAATGCTTTTCCTCGGCTCTGGAAACAAGAGACACTGAGTTATCACACAGTGGAGGAGCCCAGCTAGACACTGTGACACACGTCACTCAGGCGTTACAGAGCTGCAGCCTCTTTGGGAAATGAACTAATGAGGGTGAATAGGAAGAAAGGAAGGAGCTTGCTTGGGGCAGGTGAGAGGACTCCAGATGTGTACCAGCTGTGACTGCTTCATACTGTGTGGGACTTTCAGCCCTGAAAACAAAGGAGACAATCCTGATGGAACATGTAAGCCTTCACTTGAATGCTATCAGGCCAGGATCAAACCTGGTGTTAAAGCACAAATACAGAAAGGAAACGCAAGAGGAAATGAAAAGGAAAGAGACTCTCTCCCTGCAGAAAGTAATAAAGATATTCCGCTTCCCCACGCTCTCCCTTATCTCAGGGTGCTTGGGGAGCATCGCCTCTGCACACACGAGCCCCTGAACAGGCTATAACACACAGTGCAGGATGTCATTTCAGTGTTTGAAAAGAGCAGTGCCTGTCCTGCTCCTCGGCATCCCCTGTAGAGCCCCAGCCCTGCAGGCTACTGCTGTCACTGCCACTTCCACGGGCGCGTCCTGGTAGCCCCGCTGGTGTGGGTCACACGCTGTTTGAGCTGACCATTACAAACACAGGCACTACTGACACTACAAACCCCTCTTACCTGCAGCACTCTGTTGCTCTGTGCAGCGTTCAGGCAATGAAATCAAATCCAGGATGCCAAGCTGGAGCTGCTGGAACAAGCAGGTCAAGTCACCCCCTGTGGCAAGCTGCAGCACCTTTGCCCTGCCCTTGGCTGACTGCTTGGTTTCTCGCTGTTGCTCCTTCCCAGGGCCCAACACCACACGCAGCAATTCCCAAGCACTTGCTGGGGACCACAGTTCTGACCAAGGTCCCTCTGAACAGTCCTGCTGTCCTAGCAGAGGTTGGGTCTAGCATTGACACCAGTGCAGGTCTGGAGGACCTGGCTCTGCTTGGGTATAGCTCAGATGTGGGGGCACTGCACGGGACAGTCGTGTTACTCTGCAGCAACTGTTCACCAGGGAAGAAAAGCATAAATGCAAACCTTGGATTTGAAGCTCTCTAATCCAACTTATGACATTTCTCACCATCAGAGAGTAAGTTCCATGGGAAGCTGCTGTGTTGTGATGCTGACAGAACTCAACACAGACTATAGCTGTAAAGTTAAAACCACGCGATCATAGAGCGGCTTAGGTTGGAAGGGGCCTTAGGGATCATCTACTTCATCCTCCCTTGGGCAGGGGCACCTCTCACCAGCCACGTTGCTCAAGGCCTCATCCAATCTGGCCTTGAACACTTCCTTAGAGAGGGCATCCGCAACCTCTCCAGGCAACTTATTCTAGAATCTCTCCACCCTTCTTCCTAAGATCTAGATTAAGTCCACCCTCCTTCAGTTTAAAACCATTTCCCCTTGTCCTGTTGCTAGATACCCTTGCAAAAAGTCCCTCTCCAGCTCTCCTGTAGGTTCCCTTCAGGTATTGGAAGGCAGCTGTGTAGGGTCACCCCAGAGTCTTCTCTTCTCTAGGCTGAACAGCCACATCTCCGTCAGCCTATCCCCGTAGCAAAGATGCTCCAACCTTTGGGTCATCATTGTGGTCTCCTCTGGACTTGCCCCAACAGTTCCACGTCCTTCTTGTTGGGGACTCCAGAACTGGACACAGGGTTCCAGGTCCTGCTCTGCAGCTGAGGCTAACAGACCTTTGCAGTTTCCAGTGTTAACACTCAACATCTTCCAAGAAGCCACCTCTGTGCTGCCCACTGCATGCCCCACCATCCTCCAGTGAGGCAGCACAGGAGAGCAGGGTGGCTCTCAGACTGCTGCCTCACTTCTCCACTTCCACCCCAGGAGCAGCATTTCTCTCCTGCCTAGATCCCAACAGCAGGATCATTATGGGGACGCCACAGACTCAAGCTTGGCCATTAGCAAGAAACAATCCCTGGGTGACTAATTAGCAAATTACCTGTTTGAAAACAGAGGGAGCAAACTTAATCCTTGATTGTTAACAGTCCGGCATGTTCCACAGAAAAATTCCAGCCAGAAGCAATCTCACGCACAAGCCTTGCGCAGCAGCCAAGCCGTCCTCCCCGAGTCAACAACAACCTCCAAATGCTTATCTTTGCCTAAAACCTTGCAAAAAAAGTAAACAGAACGACATCCAAAATGCAAGATTAAGTAGGACCTGTTGGGTTTGTAGCTCTGGGAAACCCATACAACTCAATGCAAATCCACCAGTCAGGGAGACTCACAACTGGACGCTCGCCCATGCAGGACAGGGCAAGCAGCATGGGCATGGGCTGCTGGGACTGGTAAGACAGCAAGAAGGTGAAAAACACGACCTCTCACAGCTCCATGGGCTGAAAATCTGAGCTTGTAGAAAAGGTGAAAGCAGACCTGAGAGAGCTGACAGCGGGAGCTCGGATCCACTGGAGTAGGCTGTGGTGTAAGACAGCAAAGCCTGCAGGGTGTCAGCCTGAGGAGAGAGCTGCTGGGCACTGCACAGTCAAGGAGAAAGATGGGCAGCAAAGAGCACGCTGGACTGGTGAAGGCAGCCGTGTCGCCAGGTGCTGCAGGGACGGCGAGGTGTGATGGAGACCTTCCAAAACAGAGATGGGTTTCCAAACCACAGGCAGGCACCAGAGCTGAAAGATAAGGACGGCGGTTTCTGTGTCACCCCCAGGTGCGTAACAGATTCGGTCACGCTGAGCCACTTGCTTTTCTGCCGGCGTTTCCCATCAGTTCCTGTACAGTTTAGATTACATTTAGAGCCACTGGACTGTTTGCCTCTTATAGATTCAGTTTGACCAGCCTGGTACCAATCCTGAGATGGGTTAAGACTACCAGTATTAGGAGTAGTTCTGCCAAGCAACACCTTGTGCCTGGGCACTGCTGGTGGAGGTGAAGGAGCCAGGTGAAGAGGATAAGGTCTGACAAGGGATAATTCAGAGGTCTAGGAATCTCATTTTGCTTTCCAGAATCTCTTCACCAACAATTCCACTCGCAGTCTGAGGGGAAAGGAGATTGAGAAGACAAGACAAAAACATTGTATGGAATGGGCAACACAATGGGAGGAAAGGAGGAGAAAAAAACCCCAAAGCTATATTAAGCAGTAGGACCCAAAGGAGAGCAGAAAAAAAATGAGATTGATAACAGGGGAAACTGGCTGGCTAATAGAAAAATTAAATTCTGCAGGATTAAAGAAGGCATTAAACTGGCTGGGGGAAAAAAACAAGCAAGCAAGCAAAAACCCAGCAGCCAAGTGCTCTCAGATACAAGTCAAGTGGCTTTACTGACTTTGAACACTCAGCTGGCCAGGAAAAGCTCTGCGCTAAAGCAGCCATAGCAAACACACACACTGCTGAGGGCACAATTATAGGTGACTACACACTCAGGGAGGCACCCTCTGCTCATGCTAATACATGTCTCTTGATTCAGCCTTCAAGTTTAAATGTCTGCACCAACAGGCAGCAGGAATGTGCAGAGAAGGACCCCAGATGCTTCACGTGTCTTGGACTTAACCCTTCCTCCTGCTTCTAGGCACTTACCACTCCTTAAATGTCTCTCCCAACTCCTGTTGGGTTCATCATAGTCAGATGATTCCAAAGAATACTTTTTGATAGAAAATGGAAAACAAAATCCAAAGTCATCACTTTGAGGATTTTTTACTGGTTGTAAAAAGTCAATGCTCCTAGACCTGGGCAGTTTTCCCAGCACTGGGAGGGATCAGCACAAGCTGATGGGAGAAACACCAGAGAGCTGTAACTGGGTAGTTACAGTATGTTTGGGGTTGGAAGGGACCTCAAAAGATCATCTAAGTCCAAAACCCCCTGCTGGAGCAGGGTAAGCCTACAGTAGTGCCTCAGGATGTCCTACATGGGGCTTGAACCATGACCCCAGGAATTCAGAGTCCCATGCTCTAGCAGCTGAGCCAACCAGTCACCTAGCACACACCCCACGTGCAAATGGTGAGAGCAACCGCTTTAGGAATTACCTGTGAACACTTCCAGGATTCAGTCCTGCTCTGGCACCAACATGGACCATCTCTGCTGCTGTGGCAGTACTGTAACCACGGCTCACAGCTTGAAGTCAAACTTTGGCAGACTTCTGGCCCAAATCTGATGTAAATCAGCCTCTCTGTTCTTGCTGACGCTTGGCACCAGCTGGGTGAGGCAGGGTTTGCTACCACCCTTTCGGCTGGAGTTCGGGCCCAATCCTTTCCTTCAAGGGTGCTGCCACTCTCAGCACACTTCTCAGCACTCAGTGCAAGAGAGCCCCAGCTTGATGAGAAATGCTCCAACACATGCAGAACCCAGGAGAAGCCAAGATGGTGTTTTGCATTTTGTTCTTTCTAGCTCCAGCCGTACCAGGTACCACACAGATGTCCTGATGAAGGGCTACATAGACAGGGGAGGGTATCATGCCAGATGCCAGCTGAGCTCCTCACTACCCTCCCTCAGGTCACAGTGCAGGCTCAGAGCACCAGTCTGCAAGCTGGGGAGACACTCTCCCTTCCCTTTCACCACAGCACTTTCTCACACCAGCAGGTTGCCCTGCTGCAAACGGGCACCGCTGCATCTGACACGGCTGCAGTGGAGAAGTCTGAAGTGGCTTGAAGCCCATGACACCCTTCTAGGAAACAAGCTTGCAGAACCCAAGAGAGCTGTGAGAAAATACTGGCCAGTGTGGCACCGTTTACGTCCGTATTGACAGCCTAAACCTGCCTCTGGAGGGTCCTGCAGGTCAGACTTGCAAGCACCCCGTGGGAGCTGCTGGCTGGTTACGGAGGGTTTCTTCCATCAGGAGCTGTGCAATATGAAAACTTTTACATTTAAATAAAGAAGAACCTGAGGCTGGTGTTCAAGCTGAGCTGAAACAGGCGGCAGAGCCAGACTGAGCTCACATTACGGGACTCTCCTCCACAGCAGTGGCTAAGCCAGCCATCACAAGAGAGGTGGGAGGATACAAGAGGACATACAAGCTCCTTGGTCCTGAGGTCATTTGTCAAGGGAGTTAGTGGATGTGGGTGTAGGAGGTTTGTACTACTGTTCCTCATGGAAGCACAAGACTTCACTTGAATATCAAAGCTACTTTGCTCTCAGGGACATTTTTAGCAGTAACACTTCAATATTCTTACTAGATTCAGTGATACCAAGACTCTTCACTGGCACCTTCAAGTCATAAATTAGCAATGGCAGTAAAAAAGGCAGCAATTTCTGAGCGGAGCCTCATGCCAGTAAACATAACCATCACCTCTTAGACCCCCAAAACAAGCATCATCTCCCTTCAGTTCAGACCGACAGTTGCAGAGTACCAGCCTTGCGCTTGGCATAAAGGCTCCTGGGGGACTGGGGAAGTGGCTCCCCTTAACTCCTGCAAATAGGACACTTGTCTGTGACTATGTGGTCAGAGCAGCTGTCTTCTCCTGCAGAAAGCCAGTTCCCAAATTGAATAAAGGTTTATGCTTTCAATTGCTTCACCAAACACAAGAGCAACACTTGCTCTTGCAACAGCAGTGCGCCTGCTTTTCAAGTACAAACTAAATGAGCTTTGCTGGGAAAATAATTGCCAACTATTAAAAGGCTACTGTTGGAGCTTGAGAGGACTGTTGGAGTACAAAGAAAGATGTGCCACCTTCTTCCTGAATTGACACTTCAAACAAAACCTGTTTGTGTTGTGAAAAGTGGCGCTGGAACACGGACAGCTGGGTTTGCAGAGTTTCAGCCCGTGAGCCCCGCAATCATTTTCTCAGAGCAGCATGTCCCTGTTGTTCACGGAAATGCTGGGAAAAAGTCCCCAGCTGATTCAGTTGGTCTCTGGCTTGGCCAACGGAGGAGTCTCAGCCTGCCTCTTTCCAAGTCCATGAGGAGAACACCAGCTCAGGATCAGACTAGGTAACTCGGCTCCTGCCGGGGAGGAGTCCCCATTTTCCTTCACACTCCTCCTCATGGTGCCCTCCAGTCTCAAACCAACGTGATGTCGCTCATCGGTTAACAGCATCTTTTAAACTACTTTCCCCGTGAGAATAAACTCCTCCACCTCTCACCATTTTGAGTGCTACTGGGGAGAGGAGCACTTTGAAACACCAGCTTTGGGACCTCCACACACACAGCCCAGAACATCCTCATCACTATTACCCCTGTAGCATCCAAACACCCTAAAATGGACAAGCTTGGGGTAGACTATGTCCAGCTACATTGCACTGAACTCAAGTTCCTATTTTATCTGCTTTAAGTGTTTTGCCTTTGACAGAGCGTTGTCATCGTTCTGTCTTCATGTCTGGGTGCAGCACCCTCGGTGTTCTCCGACCACCAGGAAGGCAAAGGCATTGAAGCACAAAAACCTTGGCAGCATGTGTTAGCACAAAGACACCACCACTCACTGGCAGTGCTTTCCACTCAGTCTGACTTACAACCAAGCACCGTGAAACGCTGCTCTAACTGCACTGGCTAGAATGGCTGGCCCACTGTTCATTGAGAAGTCAAACCACCAAACCCCCTTCTCATCAATCTCTGCTAACAGCTATTCTGATCATCAGGGTGGCATTGAGACTGCTTATGAAAAACAGAACCTGAAAGATGGCCTCACCTGGGACATCACTTCTACTGCAAGTTCTAACCTCCAACACTTTGGAGATGGAGACTAGCAAAACAACCTCCACTTGGAGCATGTACCCTCATAGAATCATTAGGGATTGGAAGATCATCTAGTCCAATCCCCCTGTCACAGTAGGATCACATAGACCAAGTCACATAAGAACACATCCAGGCAGGTTTTAAACATCTCCAGTGAAGGAGACTCCACAACTCCCCTGGGCAGCCTGTTCCAGTGCTCCATCACCCTCACCGTGAAGAAGTTCCTCCTCAGATTGATGTGGAACCTTCTATGTTCCAGCTTACAACCATTGCCCCTCATCCTATCACTACATGACATTGAGAAGAGCCTGGCTCCATCATCCTGACACCCACCCCTCCAATATTTATAGACATTAACGAGGTCATCCCCCAGTCTCCTCCAAGCTAAAGAGACCCAACTCCCTCATAAGGGAGGTGCTCCACCTCCTTCATCATCCTCGTTGCTCTACACTGGACTCCCTCCAGCAGCTCCACATCCCTCTTGAACTGAGGAGCCCAGAACTGGACACAATACTCCAGATGTGGTCTCACCAAGGCAGAGTAGAGGGGGAGAAGAACCTCTCTTGATCTGCTAACCACCCCCATTCTGACCCACCCCAGGATGCTGTTGGCCCTCTTGGCCACAAGAGCACACTGCTGGCTCATAGTCATCCTGCTGTCCACCAGGACCCCCAGGGCCCTTTCTCCTAGTCAGAAAGCAAAGGGGAAGACTTCAGAAAACAAAAGGTGAGAGGAAGATGCAGCAGCCATCTACTTACTGCCAAGTGTCCAAAACGCAGTGCTGGCTGAAGACAGGACATCCCTCGCTCCACTCTGTGGTTAGCGCCAGCCACGGCAGCGTGGTTCGCACCAGCAGCAACAGCAAGGTGGAAGGAACGGCAGCTTTTCCCCAGCGTGCAGCTGTCTGCATCGGAACACGGCAGCGGTGATTCCCAGTGTCTCATTCATTAACTCGCGCAGCCATCACATGCAAGCCTGGGCCTTGCAACCCTGCCCAAAAGCTGACCAAGGCACCTCAGCAACCATCATTTCTCACCCACGTGCTAAACCTCCAAGTAACAGTGAGCTCCAACTTACCAGTTTCGGTGAGGAACCAGGCGTGCATTTTTAAAATCTCAGAAAGCACAACAACATGTAAGACACAAGTCCTATTCTACACCCCCTACTTGCACTACAGGTTCTGCAAACTCAAACCAGAAAACACGAGTAAGAGAGTCTGGTCTCCAGGCCAGTGTTCCAGAGCTAGGAAGCACTATAATTAGAACACAAACTGAGACTGAAGACCCCAGGTTGCTTGCAGAGCTAATTAGCTGATGTCAGTAGAGAGCAACAGAGAATAAGCAAGAGTAGAATCAGAGTCTACAGCTATCTAAGGAAAGGACAGTTTAATAACTGTAATTAAGATATGTTTTAAAGAATAAAGGAATCACTTTCTGGAACAGACTTCAGCCTGGGCAATATTCATACACCTCAGGCTTGGAGAAGGGAGTTGCATCATAGGAAACACAGCTACTTCACAGCAAGATTTATTAATACATCCAAAAGAAAGAAAGAAAATCATTTTGTCACACTATATACAGATAATACATACAGTGTTTTATACACATATTACATTGGTTTTTACACAAGAAAAATATACATAAAAATGTAAACTTTTGTATACAAAAACCCTTAAACAAATTAAACAAGGACCAGATAACAAAAGGAGACCAATCTAGTATCATTTCATTGATTTTTTTGTTGTTTTTTTTTTAAATGTTAATACAGTACATTCATTGAGAAGTATGAGGAACATGTGAGCCAACCTTTCCTATTTAAAGGGAAAGTACAAATGCGAGCGTTCCTACCCGCCCCTGGAATGCTGTCTGTGAGCCTCCAGCACTAGAAGCAGCAGTGCGAGTTACTGTCGCTGCCGGGGACCCTGTCGGAAGCAACCCTTCTCCTCAGGTGTCCCCATGCACCGCGCTCTCTGCAAGTGACACATCCGCAGAAGCAACCTGGACTGGGCTTGTTGTGCGTATTAGCTAGTCTTCCAGCTAATATCGTGAGGCGGGATGCGGCAATGCAAGTTTGTATGTTCCCTTTAAGCAGTCATTAAGTGGATTCAGCTTAGCTGGAGTAAGTTGTTTCTTTTCCCAATGCACAGTATGCTGAACACATGTGTCAGGGATGAGAGGGAAGAAGGAAGGGGTGTAAGAGACTGCTAATCCTTGCTACCATGCAGTTACTTCAAAGTCAGGTACGTCTGCAAGCTACGAGTCACTGCTTCAAAATACACTGTCTCACCTTTGCTTTCCCACTGCAACTTGTTTACATTTTAAACTCGAGTGGCCAAACAACTGTAGGAGGCTCTTTGTTACAAGGCTGTTTCTGATATCAAAGTGTGATCAAGCTGCTTTTAAAATGACACCAAACACAAACTTCTCTGAGACAGCCTTCAAAAGAGTGAGAGTTCCCTCTAAGCACTTTCGACTGTCCATTTGCCACCTTCTCATTTATTAAATCCCAGATAAAGATATTTATCCTTAACTGCAGAAAGGGTTTTGGTTGAGATTCTGACATATTGTTTTGCTCCACTTGCAGATAAACATTTTGGGGAACTGGAGGGGGAAAAAAAACCCCAAAGCCAAGTCCACAGCAATAAACCCAAGCCCTAAATCCTCAGGAATCAAATAAAAAGGGAAACAACTTAATGCATCAGTGAAAAAACAGTTGCAGAAACTCGCTGGAGACAAATGATAGATCACAAGGAAGGCTCCTCACATTAAATAAGTCAAAGACTTCGTACAGACATCTTCAATAAAAACATCCATCCTCCACAAAGTATGTTAAGGTGTAACACAACAGTGATGCACTGGTGTTTCTCCTGGAAAGGACAGGAGGACACGGAATCTCCTTAGTGATATCAGTACTACTGGATGTAGGGAGGTGAGCAGTGTTTTACAAAAATAACGAGGGGAAAAGCTGTGTGAAAGAAACCACGAGTCATTAATTATAATTGGACGAAAGGGGGATGGGGCAGAGTGCGACCTCAGTATGCCTCAGAAACCCCTGAAGGTAATAAACTCTGAGAAACCTGTGCTTCCATTTCTTTCTTCTGTCCATCTAAGCGACGCCAGGAGTAAGGGCTGGGATTTTTTTTCCTTTTTGTTTTCTTTTTTTTTTTTTTGCTTTTAAACAACTACCCTAATAACAATTCAAAAGACAATGACAAATGGCTTTAGATAATTCAGAGTCTCCTTTGTCAAATAAAACTTTGCTAACACGTTTCTCCATTTCTTCTATATAGCGCAGCTTCGGTGAGACCATGTCATAAGGGACAGCAATGATGCAAGATGTGGGAAGAGAAGAATTGCCAACCAAGGTTCGTAACATATACACGTGCATGTGCAGGACATCCACACTCTATACACATATTTAATACACGTATGCATGAGTATATATCAGGAGAGAACCAGCAGAAACGTCCTCCACTTACACAAACAGCAGACTAGCTGTGGTGTAAGCGTGCGCTACGCACACAGAGCACAGACACACCCATACACACGCCCCAGCACACGTCTTCTAGAAATCACTGCGTATGACCGCGTGACAGCTCGGGTGGAACAGTGCAGCCGTTACCTTTTCCTAACAGAAATGCAAGGAAGACAAAATCCCAGGGCTGAACTGTGGCCAAGAAAAATCGTGCCGTATCCATACTGGAAACGTGGAACGTGCTATGGCTCGATGACAGAATTGGAGCAGCACTCTCCATTGAAACTGAAACCTAATGTAGCCAGGAGTTTCAATGCTGCTTACGTGTGAGTGAGCAGGTTTCTGAGCAGCTGCTTTCTGCTAAAAGGATACAGAAGCTCCATTTAGTCAGAAAACAGAAAACAAAATTAAAACCAGTTTGCTTGCACAAGTAAGATCCTTCGACACACAATGAGATGCAAAGTCTCAACATGTTAACGGTCAGCTGCAGCTCAATTTAAAATCTGTGTAATGGTAAAATGTGACAAGCTGGGATTCCTATGATATGTCTGATGACAACCCCACTGCTCGGAACAGAGCACAGGGCTGCCTTCTGCTTAGCACCTGCACGATGGGAAACACAAACCAAAGTCCCTTCTTCTCCCTGGGGCTGAAAATTTAAGATAATTTCATATGATGCTGGGTTAACGTTTTAATATGCTAGGAGGCTTCGCCATCAGGTTCTAAGAAAGGTCTGTGATCAGCTGCAAATCAGCTGCGGTGGTACTCAAGCACAACTGAATAGCTGGGAAATTTTGTGTAGGTTCGAGCAATTGCTCAGGACCCAGTTCAGCTGCCACTGCAGTCACCAAGAGAATACCCCTAATGCATAAGCAGAGCTGGATTGGCCCATTAAAGCTGATTGCTGCCAACAAGAGAAACTGTAGAGATGCAGGGACAAGGAGAAGCTGGAGTGGAAACAATGGAGCAGGGAAATGGAAGAGGTTGGCATTGCAGGAGGCCTCAATGAGAATATATATATATATATATTTTGTGTATATATATATATATATATATAAAAAATAAGTAAAAGCAGAAACGTACCAAGGAAACTCGACTGTGAGGGCTGAAGTCACACAAATCAGTGGTGACCAAGCTCACTCAGGTCAGCCACTGGTGTCAGCCAAATCCCTCAGAAGAACTAAAATCCACCTTGTTTGGCACAAGGGCTTGCCTGTTGGCCATGTGTTACGTGGACAGCCTCTCTCTTTAGCTCACACACTTACTCATGTTACACCTGACGTACATGTGTGTGACACAATGGGTACCCATCAATACAGCTGTATGCATGTATTTATAGATTTAGGTTGATTGCATTCAAATGTATTTATTGTACATCATGAGGGCAACTCCACATTCAGCAAAGTGCTACCAACATCTCATAGACAGATATAACTCTCTGTACAGGTATACACAAGAATGGGTCTGTTCTCCCCCATAAAGGCATAAAGATTTATGCTGCTAACTCCCTTTACCACCAAATAGCAGAAGGAAAGGCCTCTGACAACTTCCACCTCCCTGCCCTTTCACTTGTGCATGTATGTGCCAGAATCAAATTGCAGGGAGGGGGGCAAAGCGGAGGGATGCCTGAAGTTATCAACTTATTCACAGGAGTGGGATATGGGAAAAAAAAAGAGTAAAAATTGAAAATTAAGATTTGATTTGCAATTGCTTCAAAAAGCCTTCAAAAAATTCAAATGTCTGTGCAGTCCTGGAAGCTCTGTTTTTCTAAACAGATTTTTGAAGTCACCAGGTTCATCGTCATTAAAAGCGATGGTGTATGAATAAATAACAACTAGGTTACTTTCTCCAGCCTAAATAGAACAGTATGAAGCCAATCTGTAAGAATGTTTCTGACTTCTCACAATTTCAAGTGAGAACTCCCATAAAGAAATCTTCCTCCTCCAATTAGAAAAAAGGGGACGTAATTAAATTCAGAATCTCACAGCACAAGTGAAACTTCACAGCCTGAAAGCGTATTTTGTTCTACAATCCCACAACAGCAATTTGGGGGCAAAATTAGTACGTGCAGCAGCCCTCAGGAAAGAAAATAATCTGCTTTTAGAGATCCATTAAGAGAATGGAGGTAATTTCACAAACAGTGTCCCTTACAACCTAATTTGAAAACACAAGCACCCTGGCGGATGTTTCCCAAGTCAGGCCATAGGAGATCCGAGGTATTAATTAGAAAAGGTACAGCAATTCCCATCCCTCCTCATCCCACCAAATGCAAACCTCCCCACTTCAATTTCTCCTGGAAAACATCACTCACTGCTCCCGTATCTCTTCCTCCCCCATTTGTTTTATTTAAAGGCTGTCTTTAGGAGATTGGTATTTTCATGGCATTTTAAACAGGGCTCAATGCAACTCATTTAAAAACCAGTAAAATTGACATGATATCAGAGTTAGCCTTATAACAGAAGATTATGTAGTAGAGAGTTTCAGTTATTTATACAACAGTGAGGACATAACAACCCCCTACTAAATAATCACATTTCTACAATACATTCCATCACCTCTCGACTACTTTTCTCTTTACAAAACTATGACCTACATACAATATACGCATTCGTATCGCACACGTATCCCCCCCAATGCATATTTTTTTGTGTGTATATATAATACATACATGCACACAAGCAGTCTAATTCTATTTATAAGTCACAGTGGGAATTCCTTTGTGAGGAAAGGAGGGGAAAAAATTCCTGAATAAGACACTGTAGATTCCTAATGTTCTGACTCTTCAAATTCCAACTCACAGAGCTAACTGGAAATAAATACATTTTTTTAAAAAAAGAAAAGGTCTTACAAACTTGGTTCACAACTTCCAGCAACAGTAGTTGGATTTTTTTAAAATTTGATCTATTTACCCTGTAACTAAATTTCTAATCATAGGTACAAACCACGGATAAATTATTGCAGAATGTGACACTCAAAATAAAATTTAAAAAGAGTTATAGGAGCAGTAATATAAGGGTTAAAAAGAGTTCTATGCTTGTTGATACAGGATACCATTTCATTTTATTTATATATATATATCTATATATAGATATAGATATCTGCAAGGTAGCAAAGAATAGCTGTACACCTTGACACGGCAAAGATCCAGTGTAAAAAGGTGCTTCACTAGTTTGTTTTTCCAAAAAAGCTTGTATATAATTTTATAGCTATTAAAAACACATATGCAACATAATTCATTACACTCAATACAGCTTTAGTATAAAACTTATAATTTATGAGGTGATGTTAATAGCATAAATTAATATACCATTTCTCTTAAAATCTACAATAAGTATTCTGACAGCTCATTGGGGAAGGGTATCTTTAAATAAAAAGCTTAAAGCTGAGTGTGATGAAAAAGATTCTGTATGTTGAACTTGAGATGAGAGCCCCGAGAAGAGAAAGAGTCCCTAAGCCAGACACCATGGACTATAAAACTGAGCAAAGACTTCTCCTTCTTGCGCTCTCACATAGGTGACGCTCTACCTTAAATTATTATTTACTTTTAAAACTATTTACTTTTTTTTTTTGTTAACTGCCCTTATTTCCACAAGGAATCCCTGAGACATACCCAAAACTGTACAGCGAACGGCATCACTGTTCAGAGAAACTGGTTCAACCCCTTCTAGTAGGATGTAGCTATTTAGCATGAGAATCGAACAGTCCGTCTCCTCAGAATTCATCTGTTTGCACCCGAATCACCTGCACTGTTTATGACGCTGGTTGGAGAGTCATTTCAGGGGACATCAGCCCACCCCAGGGCAGAAGCCAGTGCCATCTCAGGTAGCTACGTCAGAGCAATCTGCACCAAAGGTAAAGTTTTCCAGAGGATGTCTGGCACCGTTACCTATCCAGAGTTCACCTCCACGGGCACCGGCTGACAACGACGCAAAGCAGGGAGAACATTGGCATCACTGGACCAAGTTCAACGCGGGTACGTGGTCGGTACACCGGTACTCCGGACACCTCGCTGTGTGTGTGTTTGGGTGACTAGCAAGGGGAAAGAGCATGAAGAATGCGGTTTTTTCCTACATAAAGTACAGTTTTAAGGTCAAAAGGCCAAGATTCATCCTGTTCACTTCCAAATCAATTTCTGTGAGCCAGACTACACCGAAAAGGTGCCAATGCTTCCTTCAAGGAGACACAAAAAGAAAGTATTCTCCAACTACTGCCAAGCCCACTCCTTTAATGCTTGGACTACCTCGATTCCATAAAAGCCAGAGTGTGTGAAAGCAAAATACAACAGGGGAAAGCAAAGAATCCAACAACCACGAGAAGGAGCAGAACAGCCTCTCAAAATAGTCATTACTGTGTTTTTTTCTTTTAAACCAGGCTGAAAACACGAATGAGAAAATTGTTCTAAGACACATGTTTTGTAACTCCTCACCCAACAAACTTTTCTTTCTCAACAACAGTGGTTTTGTCTAATGTTAACTCTACCTGACAGAACTCAGGTCTCTCATGACCAGACCATTCCTGAAGTTCAAGTTTAAGTGCATTCACAAATGTAGATTTTCCCAACAATTCTTATTTGGGTTTGTGGGTATTAAAAAGAATAATTTAAAGTTTTCTTCATGACCTTCTACTGAATGCACCTCTCAAAAGAAAAGGAACTTGTGAGTAGGTTAACTCTTGCTGAAAATGTCTGCACTTTTACCGCTAGCATATGCACTCCCATGATCAATGATGCAACCTCAGCATCTAGTTCATTACATATTTGTGTGCTGTGAAACACCATCCTACTCACTGACCTGAGAAATAATTTCATTTATTACACTGTTGTTCTGTCATCCAAAATGTGTGCTGTGAATTGCAGGAGTCTCTCCTCTGCTTCATTTTACAGCCAGATTTGCTCAGGACCACAGAAGACCTATCAGCTGGCACTACTTACATTGGAGAAGTATCTGAGAATGGGAGAACAAGAAAAAAGAACCATGAAGAATGTGGAGAGGAAGGAAATAAAGGAGGTATGAGACACAACTCACAACACCCTGTCAGATGAGGAAGATCTTGAGACCAGAAGATCACAAAGACCTAAAGATCTGGTCAGCACATTGGCTCCATACTATTCCTTCAGTTACTCCTTCTACCATCACTGGACCTTGCAACAGCCCTTCAGAGAAGACTCCTTCACATGGAATCGTAAAAATACAGAAGGAAAAATAAATATCCCACCAGGGAAGCTGCCCAGACATCAACACAAATGCCTCCCTGCAGCACATCACTGCAGAAAAGTTTTCTAGCATGTCTGCTAAGAGTACCTCTATTCCATCAGCCCTGCAGGTAGTTGGGTCTTCTAAAAATTCTTCCCTCTTCCCTGCCTAAAGGCTCATTCTGCTGGAGAATACACCAGTGGATTCAACTCACTGCAGCGCAAAGACAGGCAGAAATACCCCTGGGGCACCACTGATGATATCTACAGGGAAACACAGCAGCCATGAAAGAGCAGGAGCTTAAAGCAAACTAACCTCACACGTCAGTCACCACCTGCGCCAAGCTTCTCAGGAAAGACAACTGTCCACTCTTTCCTACTTCTTTGTGAAACTCTTCAGGGCAGATGACCAGGCTGTATTTAAGTGTGGTTATAGAAAAATGAAGCTCCAAACTGAACTGGCTGACTGGTTTGCAGGTTCAGTCCTAGGCCTTTTGCCTTGGCCATGCCCCTGTGCTTAGCAGCTCACAACAGAAATTTCCTATTTGTTCAATACCCATCTCCCTCAAAAGAAGCCAATTCACAACAAAACAAAGCCACTTCCCTTGGCTGTTATGGATGATTCTCCTTTGACATTTTTTCCTTGCATTTGTACTTCTAATCTCATATCTGATTTTTCCCTAGCAGGTAATAAAGCTTCTCAGCATTTTTCAACGCTTTCCAAACGTGACTCTGCTGCTGTCTTGCTCTGCAGTGCCCGAGGCAGACCTGCAACTACGCTACCTCTCAGCATCAATCCATTTAAAGCCTTTATGCCCAACCATAGAGAGAAGCATGCTACTGACAAGAAAGGAGCTAAGCAAGAACCTGGAGGAATTGGAAGGCAGGAAGAGAAAATGATGTGCCTTTTCCATCTTCTTGCATCACACATGCATCTTCTTGTAGCACAGTAATTATGAGGCCAAGGAACAAATCAACTCTGAGGTATCTAAGTGCATATGGCTCCCCTCAAAGTTTGCATAAAGTCTTCCAAAGTGAAAGGACAGGCTAAAGTGTGTCATACAGAACGCCTCTTGCATCAAGCCAGGATGAGGCTGGTCCTGATGGGCCTCTCTACACTGTTGAAGTTCATCTTGTGTTAACTACTTTTATGCAAAGACTAAAACTTAGGTGCTACCATTACCACAAATGACGTTATTGGTATTTTATTCCATGTCTATTACTTTTTCAATTCTTTAAAAGTCAAATCTTATGCAAAGAAATTAACTTTTAGGTTCAACTAGCTTTATTCCATTTGTTAACACATAAAGGGCACGACAGGTATTGACCGTCTCAAATCAATTGGCTGAGATTGCTATGCTGGCTCTTTGGTGAAAGGATGATTAGAGTGCTAATTGCTATATGAGGAGATGATACTCAGAAACGTTTGCAAGAGCATGGGTTCTACTCAGGAACCACATAAATAACAGCTTCAAGGGCTACATTAATCATACCTGCAATATTTCCTACAGGAAGAGGTGCAAAACATCTCTGGCTACACATAACCTCTCCAATTTCATCTCTCATATCCAACAGAAAGACACTGATTCACTGAAGTCAACAGGTTGTGTGGGTGTAGAAGCCCACCTGGAATGATCCACCTTGTAAAGCTAAGATCAAGACCCGTAATTGTTTGGTAGGCTCTAACCATTAAATTGGTGGCAGTGAAAAAGCAGGAGGTGAACTAGGAAAAGGCAAGATTGGTGGCCTATTTCAGAACTCTGTCAACAAGACAGAGGGATTCCTATTTCAAATGTATACAAACCGGTTTACTTCTAAAAGTGCAGTTTTGTTGCAGACTTGGTTTGCTCATTGAGAAATGTTACACAGTCACTTTTCAGGGACAAGTCATCAAGCGATATACAAAAACTGAATGCTAAGCAGGTGAGGATGGTTGATACTCCAAGCTGCCTTGAAGGAACGCACGTACACAAAGGCTTTTGTGTTTTGAAATGGGAATTACAGAGCTGCATACCTTCGTCAGCCTTCGAAATTTCCTGTGAAAATGCTCAGATTAGAAGCTGGGATCTGTTCCGAGTTAGACCAGTACAAATTCACAGTCCAAACTTAGTCCAAAGAGCTCCGTAACTTATACCAACATGACCAAGCAGAACTTTTCTCAGTCCCTTTCCTCCCTTCCTCCCGGCATTTGCTAAGAAAGCAACATGATGTGGGGCAAATATACTCTGCACTAACTGCAGCTTCATTAAAAAGTCTCATGGGTACAGGAATAATTTCAAGACCAGAGTCCTGAAACTAATTTATAGAAAGTAACATCCTCTAAAATGACATGAATACACAAGCAGATTAAAGAATTAACCATTTGGTATACTAGTTCTCCACTCCTTTTCAACCAGTCATCCAAACACATTGAAGAAGGTATATGGACACAATGAAAATCATATGCAAATCAGTTGTCTCCTCAACCAAGTATGGGGAGCGTAGTACAAAAATAAATGCCTTGTCAGATTTGCCTCATTTCACAATACCACTGGGCATTCCTCAATCAGCAGGACAATCACAAGCAGGATTTTCATAGGCTTCAATTCAACTTTTTACATGATTTAAAAACATTTAAATGTTACAAACATATTTAAATCACCACTTAAAAATATTAAGATCTATTTTACCAAGTATTAAATAAGGACTTCAGAACAACAGAAGCATGAAAATAATGTTTGTTTCCTCCACCCACATACATTTGCAATTTCAAAAGTGGACATATGCATTATCCATACTCCTTTATATTTAAGGAGGACAAATCTTTCAAGAAAAGAGGGATAGTACGATTGGCGCAAGACACAAGATCTATCCTGTTTAAATTCTGTTCCTTAGCAAGACAGAAGGAGAAGTTTGGGTCAGAGATGTGGTATGGGCCTGACCGCTAACAAAATTAACTTCTACAGCAACTAAAATTTGTTCAATGATCCCTTGCTCACACAGTCTATTAGGCCTCCCTCTCACGTGTGCTTGGAATGTCTTCATTTCCTGAATCAGACTAGAATATATGCAGGTAGGATATTTTACTGTAAGGCAGAATGTTTTCTACAGTAGGAGACAGAAACATGGGATTTTCTATCCTCTCTCGTCTGCACGTCAGAAATAACCAAGAGTTGTTGAGATCTGTTATACCGAGTAGGAGCTACTTTTAGAGTTCAGTAGCAAGTTTGAGCCTTACAGAGTCACAAGCAAACTACTTTTTTCCTTCCGTGATAGAGAGATTCAAGTAAACACCTAAGAATTTTTGCTGCTGTCCTCTGTTAGATTAAAAAACATTTTAAAAATAAATCTAAAAGCCAGCGGACTCATTTCTTTGAGAACTGAAATTATTACCGAACACTCCAAATACTGTTGTTAGCAGGTGGGCAGTAAAAGCAAAACTGCTCTGTAGACAGAAAGAATTCTCATCTATTTTGCTTTAGTGATTTCTCCTTTGCTTAGCCACGACTGCTGATAGGTACATGCCAGCTCCTTACAGACATTCAGCCTCCCATAAACAGCATCAAACCCTCCAAGTGTAAAAAAACCTGTACGGCTCGCGGTTGGGGAAACCTACCCAAGAAAGTCTCAGTAGCTAGACAAAATTTGAGAAATGCATCTATTTGAAACTTACCCCCAGGTCTGATCTAGACTTGTGTTGATGTACACAATACCAACCAAATTCTTCCACTTTCAGCTGGGAAATACCTGTCAGCCTGTCAGGCAAGGAATTCTGGACAAAGCCACACTTGAAAAGGCAAATCATCAATGCTACAAGGCCACAGTAATTCAGGAAGAGAGGGAATTTCTTCACTAATCCATGAACTATTTTTAATCTTTATGGGTTTCTTTCTTTTTTCTTTTTTTTTTTTCCTGAGCTAACTTTTTATTAGCCTTCAGATTTCTGGGCAACCAGTCAACTGATCCCCTTGCTGCTCAATGGATTAAAAATAATCATCATCATTATAAGAAACAAAAAATCAGCATGCAGTAAGAACAGTGACCAGTTCTAGAAGGGGACAACTCCTGCTTCTTCACGGAAAGAAGAAAAGGAACAGATATTCCCTGCATCCCAAACACACAAATGCACAGAGAGGAGGTTAGGAGACTATTTTAAGAAACTGCCAAATTCATCCTTGAACCACGATCTTGATTTAGGACTTCAGTGAACCATTCTCAAATCAATGGGTGCAGCCAAGTTTTCCAAGCCAGATGCTACCTTTAGGAAAAAAGTAAATGAAAACAAAAGGAAATATCAAGAGGCTTCTGCCCACTGGAAAACTTTCTACCAGATGCTAACAGGATGGCAAGCACTGATCCAAACCCTAGGAAACAGTAACATGCATCTGTAATCTGAGGTATCTTCCCATTTCTAGGTCTAACTGCTAAGATCGATTACATCCAGTAACTGTGCTGTATCCTTAAGGACTTACTGGGGAACGGTGAACCTGCTTGCAATAAATGAGCACCGGTGTGTAACAAGCACATGTGAACGCTACAGCAAGGTTCACAGAGGGCTAACCCTGGTCAGTACTGAAGCAGGGGTTTTCCTCTCAACCCCCTCTAAAAAAAAAGGGAAGGGAAGACAGAAAAAAACCAACTAAAAAGAAAAAAGGAAAGATAGAAAACACAGGTCCCCCATCTACCTGCACAGAGCCAGGCAGACAAGCTCAGTTGGAGGTGGTGAAGGGCGCAGATGCGTTATTGGTACTGGTAGCGGTGGCACCGGTCACTGCGAAGCCCGTGGGAGGAGCTATGGAGCTGTGGCTGGGCTGCAGGTCCTTGGGGATGCCACTGTGGGAGCTCAGCTGGTGCCCGAAGGCTGCGCTGAACTGAGGGAGCTGTTGTTTAGGGGAGGTGGAGGCCATAAGTTCAGAGGAGGCAGGACCCATGCCACTAAAACTGGTCTGCGGTAACCCCGGAAGCACACTGGAGCTGTTGGGGGTCACAGTGGCGAAGGCAGGCTGTGTGGTCTCTGAATGCGAGGTGGTAGGTGGTGTGGACAGGGAGGTGGACAGGAGGTGTCCATCTGCACCAAGAAGGTTGCTAAACGGAGAGGGGTCCCCAAGATTGACAGGAAGATTTCCCCAGTGAGTTCTGGGGTTGACCACCCCGCTAAGTGGCACATCCAGCTGAGTTGGGAGCAAGTGCTGTGCCATCATGGGCATCTCTGCTGAGAAGGTAGCTGCCAAGTTATCACCAGAAAAGGATGTGGTGTGAGGGGATGTGATATGGTCACTGTAGGGAGACGGCACATGCTCACTATCATAATGGCTTCCATGGGGTGAGGAGTGTGAATGGTCACTGCTGTATTGCTGTCGTGAGGTGATCAGGTCATCTGCCTTGCTCAGCAGCTGGGCAGGGTGGGGCCTCTGGGAGGCATGGCTGCCATCATGAAGTCCATGAAACTGTCCTGGGAAGGCTCTCTCCCCAAGGCCACTCTGGCTTATCAGAGTGGCAGAAGTAAGGCCGACGTTGGCTGGGGCTGAGAACTGCCCCTGTATCTGCCCTGCCAGGGGCGTAGGTGGGTTGGACAAGGTAGCAGAACGGAGCAAGTTCTCATCCAGCTCCAGACCGGAGAAATTATCATGTACTATACGACCATTCAACAGCTCCCCCAGATCCGTGTTAACCTCTCGACTCAAGGACTGCATTCCTGGAGCTCCAGCACCTGTAGAGAACACCCCTATCCCTCTATCTGACAGCTCCTGAACTGGCACACCATCTGTCTGTGTAAGTACTCCAATGGTACTCAGGCACTCGAGAGAAGTTACAGCCTGTAGGGCCCGTTCCAGTTCTTCAGCCTCTTCTGTAGTTGGAAGGAGATCTCCATTTTTACCTGTGGAAACAGGGACACCACAAGTTAGGGAGCCCTCCAGCAGTGACACCCTAAGGACGCAGACGTACGGACATCTCAGTACCAAGCTGCAGTGGTATAACCTTCCAGAAGGGCCTGCAGTACACAGGAAATTTCATTCACCAGTGTTCATGGGGCAAGCAAGGTAAGAAAAAGGAGAAATCACACCCTCCTTTTCAACGGCTCCACCCTCTTCTTCCACATACTACAGGACGCCTTCCAAACTCACTAGACCTAAAGTAAAAATGCTTAAATATTTTCTCCAATGCTGCAATAACACAAACAGTCCACCAAGTCCCTTCTTCTTACACAATACAGCCTGGACCTAAAACATACAGTCAATACAATTTAGGTTAATTTCACCTCAAAAGGAGTCTGATATCATATCATATCAGAAAACGACCAAAGAAATCACATACCCCAACTGCAGGCTGCTCTAATTTCTTTGTTATATATGATAGGTACTGTGCTTTAGAAGTGAGAAATTCAGGCACATTTCTGATCAAAAGCTTGCTTCAAAAATGTATTTAAAGATTTTATTCTCACACTCTTCTCTTTTTATCAAAGGCCAACACTGACTGTGATTCCAGCCCCACTCGATGGTAGAAAGATGCCATTACTGAGAATACTCTTGATTAAACTGCAACACTGACAGGCAGTAAAAACATACAATGAATTATTAAAATACTAAACCAATTAGGATTTTCAGAGCAGTAATTATAAGAGCAAGCAGAAAACTACACACACCAGCCCTCCCCAAGGCTGCTTTACTTCAGAGCTCACAAACAAGCAGTGGAGCAAATGCATGCTTCCCCGTCTAGAATTTATTAGCGCTGTAGGAAAGCCCACAAGCTCTCAAAACGTGTTTTAGAAACACTCACTGCTTCAGTTCTCCAACAGTGTTCATGTCAGCATAAAATAAAATTAGATAAACTGGTACCTTCAAAGAAATCAAAATCTTGCAAGTCATCGGGCAGCCGTGGCAAGACATCGGAGAAGTCCTCCTGATTCAATTCCAAGTCATGTGGAATGTCTGTGATTTCATTGGCGATATCATCAGGCAGCTCATCGGCACTCAGCTCCGGTGTGGAAGGACTCCTGGACAGAAAGTACCATTAGTCTCCGATGTCCCACTCCAGTCCCCCCAAACAGCATCCACAAATGCATATATACCTACAGTGAGTGCTTTCACACACCTTTTATTCTTTCCTCCATCATCTTTCCACCAAAACATAAATTTTAGGAAGCTTATACTTAGCCTACTGATTAAACACAAAGATGCAGGCGTGAGGAGCAGGACCAACAGCTACTCAAATTTGAAATTACCTTCCCTGAAGATACAATTTCCAGCTCTGCTTCAAATACTGTTAGCACAGCAACATCACACCTTTCTGCAGTGCTCACAGACAACATTCAAGCTAGCAGGGGGCAACCAGGGGCTGAGTTACCACTGACCGTATGTGGGGCATCTCTACTGGCAGTGAGACACTGGCAGGCATGGTGAGGTTCCCTTGGGGCACTGCAGGAGGAATGGGTTTCTGGGGCCGGCGTGGACCTCGCCTTCTCTTCTTCTTGTGTTTTTTGGTAAGTGCAGGTGGCTTTGTTTTTTTCCTGGGTTTCCTCTGCTGCTGGTGCTGAACTTTACGAGAGCTGTCCCCTCTCAGGAAATTATCCTTTGGGAATAAAACAACCGCAATGGGAGCATATTGAGAACAAGTATTACTTTGTCAGTTTCCATTCCCCTATGCCCAGTCTTCCACAGGCATTTACATGTAGCACAAGAAAGTCTGATAATAAACACCCAGGCAAGGTCACAAAAATCAAGCTGTTTCATTCTGCATTGATCCAAATAGCAAGAATCACATTGCTCAAATGACACTTCAAAAGAAAATGCAGCGTCACTTTAAAAATCATCATAGAAACCCAAACTCAATCGGTGTGTGACTGTAACCTCTGGCAGCATTCCTCTAACTATTAAAGCCAAAAGACTGTGGTGAGGTGGAGGTAGCAGTGTGCAGTAGCTGAAGTCAGCACCCTCAAGCACCCACTGCCACCAAAGAGGCACAGCACTAATGGAGCAGAATGCACACTGCAGAGCTAAGGTAAGGACGTGCTGCTGAACAGCAGTCACTGACCAAGTGAAAAATAAACCATCATCAGCTTTCAGTTGCCATCACACTGGGAATGGCAGAGGACTGTATGGGCTACACAAGCAAACCTTGAGAGACACATTGACTATTGCCTGGGAGTGGGGAAACACTCCATGCAAATCTGTGTGGCAGACTCTTACATTTTAATCCAGAAACCACTGTAATTCTCAAGTACTGGAGACAAAAACAATAACAAAAAACCTACAACAACCCAACAAGAGAACAACAACGAAGTCTAATGCCTTGAGGAAGGGGCAAGACAGAAGTAGGTTTGTTAAATATCTTCCAAGTTTTGTTGAGGAAGATGGTAGGCAAAAATGGAGGGCAGAGGACCAAAACTTAATCTCTCTCAGCATGTAGTAGGCCACTGCTTTTCCTCTGGGATCCACTGATCCCTGAAGGAGGTTAAAGATAAATTCTAATAGTTACCAAGCGGTAAATAAAGTAGCCAACCCAGCATTTATATGCTTGTAATTGCCACCTATACTTCCTGTGGAAACTATTTTGGGTTCCATGTACAGAGACTGCTTGAGACACAGCATTCTTGCTATACCATACGCAGGCTATATTCAGATCCAAGGGCCAGTACTGAGCCCAAAGATAATGACCAGGGGATCTCTCATAATGATTTTCTATTTCTTGATTCAATTTCTTCCAGTGAAGGATACTGTCATGCACACCTTACTATATCCTCAAAAGTACATAAAAGACTTTCACCAAGTACTTTATACCAATTGGTAATATTTGGTATGTTTTACTCTCTTAAGAAAAATAAAAGGAGATGAGCTCAGAAACTTGCTGGTTCACAGACTTGCTAGTTGTCATGGGAGCGTTGATAGGAAGACTTGAATTCAAACTCCTGATCATCCCAATACATAAATAATTACAGTTTTGGCTTTGGACTTACCATTTTTTTGGCATGTTCTTCACACAGAGGTGTCTGATGTGTAATGTCAAAAACTGGCACAGAGCACTGTTGACCATCTGCAAACTTGGCTGTGCAACTGGAGAAAAGTTGCTGAGAACGGTTCAATAAGATATCTGCACATTTCTGCGTCAGGAATAACACCAGGCAACGACACAGAAACGCCCTTTGATTTATCACTCTGGTGAAGACCAGAGCCTTCAGCTCTACCTGTCCACAGATTCTACTTTTAATGAGTATCTAAACTTTGTTATTAAAGTTCAAAGCTAGGTAAGGCTCAAACCCAACTTTTAAAGTGAAAAACTGCATTCATGCAGAATCCCTAATGATTTTATTATATATTGAGATACTTTTGTAGAAGCAGCCATTTCACTAATGGGTTCTTAGCAAAAAGAAGCCTCTTCCTGGACTCTTAATCAATAGATCAATAGTAGCAGTTGGAACAGCGTAGTCAACAGGACTATTTCCTTACAAACTAATGACAACCCAGAGTGAACATTAAAGAAAGAGTATTTCTTAATTCAATCTTTTAAGGTACATTCTTCACATTTATCTTAGAGTACAGACAAAGAAGTTTCAAGATCCTTCCTGCTCCTCTGAAAAAAAGATGTGCAATCAGACAGAAAGGTCAAGTAAATCCAAATGCAAGCTTTCTGAGATTTCCTTCAGAAAATCCCCTGCAGGAGTGTAAATGTTTCCACACTTACAGCAAATCAGACACTTCCTTGTGTGTTTTCCAACAACATTAGAAGCACTCCTTCCACCCCGAACAGTTCTCAGATCTAGGCATCATTATGTGTGTTCATAAAATGTTAAAAAGCAAAACAAATGACAAGGAAAACAGAAAACCTGCAGAGCAGTCCAGACAGCAGACTGGGCAGATAGTTCAGAACCAAGAGCCTGTTCATGTTAGGAGAGACTGGTTCCATTGAGAAGAAAGTGCAGAGGGGAAAAAAGGGGCACAAATGCAAGAATCACTGATCTTGGCTTCTCTGCTCTACACACACCAGCAAGCAGGACCACTTAAATTCTAAAAAAAATAAAAATCAAGAACTAAAAAAAAATCAGAATCATGAGGCAAATCCCAAACACGGCCACACACCGTGGTGCTCTCTCATGGAGAGGTTCTGACCTGCTCTGGAGACTACTTTTAAGGGGCCTGCAAAAACCAACCAAGAAAAACAAGGCATCCACAAACCAAAACATTTAAAAGGTGCTGCAGTCTGATAGCAGCTGGATCAGATCAGCCCTAATCAACACACCAAAACCAAAAGCTCCAACAAAAGAAGTCAATCTAACAAAAGTGCCAACAACTCTTCCGCTGAACCCAAAAAAAGACCAAGTCTGTCAGAATTCTTAAGTATTCCAGGTCAGAAATCTGCCTGTGCATAGGCTTCAGAATCAAATCTCATCTCTAATGTGCTCCCTCCTTTCTGTGATCTTCATGCATTGACTCTTAACATCCTTTTCAAGCTTTGCTTCAAATACTGAGTACTGGGAATTCTTCCTCACCTAAAATATGGATTCTGTGATTCTTCCTACTCTGCTTCTTTAAACAGTGCAAAGTGTCACATTTACATCCTTCTAGTCAGTGTAAGGCATCGTTTTATCCCACGTGTAAAAACTTGCTCACATGACCAGTATTAGGTAAAGTCTAATGGAATGTACCAAGAACTCTATGAAAGGCCACGGCTGAAAGCCATGTGGTCTGTACCAAATCATCCAAGAAAACTGAGCGTAAAGGCTCCTTGCACACACTAAATACAGCTGACACAGCAAAATGATGTGACTCTGACAGATACCAATGGCAAACTACTTATCCTCACTGTCTACAGACCCAAGCCACAGAGATAAATTAAATGCTAAGTAGTGATGACATACTATCAAGTAGGTGTTTCTTTACGAGAGCGCATCTGGCAATGCAAAATTCTAAAAAACAAAGAAAAAACCCCTGAAACAGAACAGCTTCAACAACAAAACACAACTCTCCATGTTGAGAGGATACGCTGAAAACAATGTCTGGTGAATGGAAGGGCCTTGCTAGTGCACTGTTCTCCCTTTGAAGTCCCACTGCAGGTTGTTGGTTCTGCATCTCTCTGCCTCGCTTGGCTTGTGCTGGAAGGAAAGAGAACACAAAGAGTTTAGAGAGCAAAACCCAGTCTCAGGTGGTTACTTAGGACAACTATCACACCGAATGCTGCATAGTAGGATGAGAGATTCTAACACACGTGTGTGTGCGTCATGATCCAGATGGGTGCACACTGCAGTCAGACGCTACGCAGGGGTACGGAATAGATGTCAATGACAGGTGAAGGTGTGACTACACTAAAAGGATTGCTGTTTATTTCCCAGGGCCTTAATTACAATGAGAGGTGCTGTGTGCTACTATTACATAAATATTACAACACCTGCAATGGAGCGAAGGACAGCAGCAGGTGAGTGTCAACACAGACAACCCTTAAACTGAGGTCAATCTTCAGACTATGACGTACTGAGTAGGCCTACACGGGCAGGCAAGTGCACTTCCAAGCCTGTTCATAAATCAAAACATGCCGAGCATCCTCAGAGCTTACATGCAAGCATGTGCTCAGACAAACTTAGACTCAGCTCTGGAGTGGCAGAACCTGAGCGTGCTCAACATGGGTAAAAGCTCTCCTTCATCAACGTGCTACAGCCCAATCCACCAGCACGTGCCCAGAACTGAGAGCTTCCTCAGTACAGCCTCAATGCTTTGAGCCTGAGCTGCAAGCAGGTGACCAGACAGCAGAGTGGATGAGAACTGCAAGCATCACACAGCTCGCTTGGTGTTAGCCTGCTCTTGAGGCATTTGTCACCTTTGTGTAGATAATGCTGGCGATTCCAGGGCTGACTTTCACCTCTGTACACGTTGTTTTCTAGGTTGACAAAAAGGTGGCTGCAGCCTGACTGTTTTCCTTCAGCCATCCCTGTCATCGACTGCACTTTGACTGAGCAAAGTTTCAGTTAGCAATATTACTCCTGTGAAAAATTTTGTAACTGAGAAGACTCTATGGTACTGAACCAGAGCAGCGATGACAGGCATGTGTGGCTTTGCCAGTCTACCAAAACCAATCCAATCTCTTTTGTGTAATAAAAGGCAAAAATAAGGAAAAATAACCCAGCAAGAGCTTGCCTGTTCTGGCAATGTTCTGGTACACATTAATTTACACAATTCCACAAACTTGTAATGTATTTCTACATCACACCTCTTCAGCATCATTCCACCTCCCCAGCAATAAACCCTCCAATTTTCACAAACCACAACCCACTGTCCAGGAACAAAAGAATCTCATAACCAGAATATGCTCTCAGTACCCTGCTCCAGCCTGCTCTCATGTCAACCCCCACTACTCTCCACAGTCACACGTCCTGTAAAGCAAAACCACAACAGTAAAAGGGTGCTGCTGATACCCAAGACATAATGCCAGGGTTCAGACTTACTCTGTTTTTTGTGAAAATATGAATCAACCAACACTCAGTATGCCGAGAGCTGGAGGGATGTTGACATTATCTAGAAAGAATTCCCACAGAAGGTAACCTTCAGAGTTGTTAGAAGATATTTATTTTGTTGCCAAGTTTCATTCAATGTTAGATTGAGTTAAATCTAATAAAAAAGCGTGAGCTTAAGTTTGATTTGCTGGGAAGATAATTAAGAGGAAATACAGACTTTTCAAAAAAAGCTGTCCAAAAATTGAAATACGAAATCAAGCAGTCAACTGCAGACCAGCCTGCACACCTCTAAAAAAAATAGGCTTAGTAGAGTACCAGATATTTGAAGGATGCCAGAATGCACGGCTTAATGAATAAGAATAAATTTTAGCAGGTCACGAACTTCTTTCGTGACACTTAAGAAACTGGGTCCAGATACTGCTGAACAAACAAATCCCATTTTAAAAACACAAAGCTGGAGAATGCCTGTTTTCATGGAAACACTGCTCATGTTTCTTTTACTCCACTGACAGACATTTATCCGTCATGGGTTTTCTGCCTTGTGCATGTCTACCAGACCAGAGGTCAGCACTTCAGCTGCCAGATACTCTGTTCATGTCAGCCCTGCCCATACCCTGGGTCACAGCAGTCACAGGAGGTGGTCTAACCTGGTACGAGCACACCTAGCTCTTCGGAGCTCTTGTATCAGTTGCCCGGCGTGCTCCGGCTCTCTGCTGGCCGCCTGCAGCAAGGCTTTCCGGAGCGTATGCCGGCATTTCTTCTGACGAGATTCTGCCCGCTCCAGGCGGCAGAGGTGCTTGTATTTTTGTTGAAAGTAAGTGCAAAGTCTGGTCACCCTGGAACTCCTGTCGTCTGCATTGTCATCATCGGACCTGAAGCAGGGAAAAAAACCAAACGGGTTTTAAGTACTTTTCCTCAAGGAAGTTAATTTGTCATTTTAATGGAATGGCTAAGTTGGCATCCATTTTTTGGCCCCAGAAACAACCAAAGGCTGCAAACAGGTAGGTGAGTGCAGGATCCCTTTTGAATTCTAAAGGCACTTACTCTTCTTATTCTTAGTATGTCATTATTAGAGATTACATCAATTTATCATCAAGTCTGACACATCTAAATGTCTGTAGCCTGCTGTTAAAAACAAATCTATACTGTTAACCTTTATTTACTGTAAATGTCTCAGCAAATGAGACAAACTCTTAAATCAAAGTGCAATTAATGGAGAAGACAAGGGTGGGGAACTACATAGTGGAAATTTATTGAAGAAAGGTCATGCTGGCGAAGATGGCCAAATTCTAAGAAGTACCACAACTGCTGACTTTTTACCATTCCTTTTGCTCTGCCAGGTGAAGTGCCAGTTTCTAAGCCAAAATACACACTAATACAGCTAGTAGTTGATACTGCTTTCCCCTTGCTGTGGACATAAAAGTTGAGTTATAGTACAGTTATGGGAATAAATTCACATTTAACTCCAAAGGTACGGAGGGAAAAATCAGGGCTTAGCAATGACCAGATGGACTGATCCAATTCTCTGCTTAAGAATGCTTGTTCCCCATGTATGTTTGCTTTCTCAATGCCCAGGCACACATCAACAAGAACATGAAATTCTATCAACACATTCAGTTAAAAGGAGGAAAAATCATGAAACATAACAAAATCAACACAAAAACAACATCTGTGAAGCTGCTCCAAAACAAGTAGTTTGCATTAATGATTTTTTTGTTCATGGACCAGAAAGGAACATGAGCAGAATCTAAGCAAAGCAGACTTTGTTCAGCTCTTCTTTTATGTTTTTCCCTTGCAGAACGTTTTGCTAACTTTCCTGTCTGTAAAGCGAAGGAAGGGCAGGGGGAAGAAAACATGTCTAAACAAATGAAAGAAGTCAAAAGCTCCTAAGTTCAGACTGCAGAACCTGGCCAGCAAGACTGAATGAGCTGACAGCACAGTCAGCTGACATGACGGTGACAGTCACCATTCCTGAAGGGATTTAAAGGATGTGTGGACCTGGTGCTTAGTGACATGGTTTAGTGGTGACCTGGCAGTGCTGGGTCAAAGGTTGGACTTGATGATCTTAAAGGCAGTGTGGCCTAGATTTTCAGGTAGTGAGGTGGATTGTAAACTGGCTACAGGGTAGAAGTCAGAGAGTGGTGGTCAGTGGGACAGAGTCTAGTTGGAGGCCTGCATCTAGTGGAGTGCCCCAGGGATCGGTGCTGGGACCAGTACTATTCAATCTATTCAT
>VXBP01007886.1:611588-688420 GCA_013400115.1 Rhinopomastus cyanomelas
CTGGAACATAGAAGGTTCCAAATCAACCTGAGAAGGAACTTCTTCACGGTGAGGGTGACAGAGCACTGGAAGGGGCTGCCCAGGGGGGTTGTGGAGTCTCCCTCACTGGAGATGTTCAAGACCCGACTGGATAGGTTCCTGTGTGACTTGGTCTAGGTGATGCTGCTGTTGCAGGGGGGCTGGACTAGATGATCTTTCGAGGTCCCTTCCAATCCCTAATGAGTCTATGATTCCAGCTAAAGAGATCCTGCGAATTTGTGACACCCAATCCTGTGCACAACAAAGTGGACCACAAATAGTTGATCGTAGAAGAGATACACACTACCAGCCATGACATTTACTAAAATGTAGTGAGATCCAGAAATACAGGTAAGATAGCTGTCACTGAATGGCAGTAAGAGTAAGATCTACCTTCCCTTCTGGAAACCCTTATTCCATTCACAAACAGGCTAAATTTAGGAGACTGCATCCATGTCCACTAAGGCCACCCACAAAAGCTCCACAGGAGTAAACAGTGCCTTGCCACAAACGCACATTTTGATGAGGCTTTATAAAAGCCAACTTACTAAGTACTTTGTTGGTTAAAACAGATTACAATTGTTTTCTAGGAGCACAAATTACAACTAATCAATCTCTGTAATTAAAAGCTCAGTAACAAATACAAGTTGTTAGAAATATTTAATATATGTATAAAATAATTATACATAGATCTTTTTCATAAGATCTCTTAGGAAAGACTGACTACTGGGAAAAATAACCCGCTCAGAAAAATGTTTGCTATTTAATATAGATTTTCTTTTTCCAGTGTATTAACAGAAAACCAGAATACATGGTCAGGATCAAACACAGGTAGGTTTAAGGTCTTTGATATTTCATCACTGCTCTGGGACAATAATTTTTAAACCAAGTTAGAGACATACATTTCATTTTAAATATATTGATAAATTATTGTTAAGACAGAAATATTGCCTATGAGGAAAAAAGTGTTTATTTTGGGTAGGTTGTTTTTTTGTGCAAACAACTCGTTATTTGAGACTTTTTCTTCCCTCCACTGACAGAAAATAGTCATCCTACACTAAAAATACTTTGAACTGCAGTTTATGAGATCCTTTTTTAAAAGCAAGTGAAGCTATATATACAAGACATAGAAAGAAATCACGCCTGCAGTGGACAAGGGCTTATTTTTAGGCAGTTTCTAAAGGCCTATTCAGAATGTTGTTTCTAGGCCAGTAAGAATAACCAAAAAGTATTTTCATGTTCAAAAAAACTCTAAAAATATCACAATAGTACCTCTTCCTTTTTCACTAGGCAATTGCTGAAAGCAAAAAGCACTTTTATTGTTGTCCTTTCATAAACAAGTTCACCAACTTCTGTTTAGTTTATTCTCTTAAGCTGCAGTTTTAACTTCTGAAGTTCAGCTTGATGTGTGGCATTTCATTTTAAAAAGATTTTTGAAAGTGCAAGCAAACCATCTGATAATCCAAAATGCTTCTTCCCAACCCTTCGCTTCTAAAGCTGTCATGTGTAAACACCAGGGGAATTATTGCTGAGTGTTCATGAGGAAAACAAAGGGAGCCCAGAACAGCAGAAAGGAAAAGTGAAAGGGTAGCACGAGCAGTCAGGCACCATCAGGGAACTCGGAGAACATGCTCTCCACTTGCTCTCTACTCTGCAACACCCCAGCAACTGTACTTCAAAATCCTTTGTAAGGAGGGATTTGTAGAACCATCCTTTTCTCCTTTTAGTACTCCTGGTTACTGGGAGTCCTCACATTCCCTTTTGACACTCCAATCCTCACATTCCCTTCTCACACTCTTTGCTCTAAACACTTTATTGTATTTCAGTGTAGGAAGTGAAAAACTACTTCATTTTAAAGTCACTTGTTTTCCAGTACTTTCTAAGCTACAAGATCCAGTAATCAAATTATCTGGGGAGAAGCTTCAGCAGGGAACAGCCCCAGGTTCCCCTCCAAATCGCTGCTCCCTGAAGGAATTCCTCCTTCCCCAGCAGCATTCCCTGACGGCCGCTCTGCACCTGTTAGCAACTCCAGCAGTGCTCTTTGAACTCAAACATTTGTGCTCGCCCCCAAGTGCTGCATCCTGAAACCCTGCTACCTGAAATCCTGCAACCGCAGGAACCCGACTTTTCAAAACTAGAGGACCAGCTAACACAAGCAAAAATTGGATCTGTTTTTTCCGTAGATGACTGCAACAACATGAATTTTCCAGATGAAAAGACCGGAAGGCAATTGACTTCAAAACTATTACTGTAGTAAGACACTAAGTTTAAAGGAATCTGGTGAATTTTTGAGAGTTGAAGAGCAGTTAGAGTTCAATAATATGTTAAAGGATTTTGCCCACAACCAGAACACCCGAGAACAAGCAGTCCAGTGGACTTTACTACTCTGTTCTAAGGAGCATCCCTCCCATTGTGTTCAACAGAGACAAATGCAAAAGGAAAGAATGGAATTAGCTAGTGGAGAGTTATCCCTTCCACACAGGGACCACAAGCTCATGCAAAAATGAAGGGAAAAAAAAGATTTAATTTACTATGAAAAACAGTAAGCAAATTCCCATAGGTTTGTGATTTCACAATTGAAAGGTTTAGGGAAACAAACTCCATTTGTTATCTGGTTAAACTAGCCTCCAATATCCAGATTCATAACAAGTCACTGGCTGACTAAGTAAGGAGCCACCAATCTGCACCACAAGATCAGCAAGACAATCATTCTCATCAGATCACCCACGGAACAGCCTGAATGAATTCAGCGTCAGCAGCAGACAGAAGACACAGTTCAGGTAACAAAAATCTCTACAGAAGCTTGTAGAATAGGAATTAAAGTTTTAGAAGGCTGACACCAAATGAATGTGTCAACATTCACCCCTAAACAAAGCCAGGGAAGTTGTTGAAGAGCTAACACTGGGCAGACTGACAGAAATGCAAAAGCAGCCAGTACCATAGAAAAAATTTATCAATCACAATTTAGTTAAGACAGGGTTTAACTGAAGTGCATGAAGTGCTAGAATGGAACAGAAAATGTCAAGAGTAGGTATTATTTTCTCCCAGTATGTGAAAAGAGTAGAAAGAATCCAATGGAAGTTAAAACAAACAGAAGACAAAACACACAGAGATGACCTTTATAAGTTGACAAAAAGCCCAGGGATCTATGGGAGAACCAGATCAAATGTCAAAGAGAGATGAGTGTAAGGGAAGTCATTTAATAGATACATCTACTTTGAAAATTATGTATGATTTAAAAGTCTGAAAGCTTGTTCAAATTGTCTTAAAACAGTTTAATTAAAAGTTTGTGAAAGCTCACTCATCCTCTGACTGCTGAAGCCCTAAAAAACAATGGCCATTCAGGACAGAAAAAATCCTTTCTTTTAAGAAAGGAAAGTCTACACATTGCTCTCAAGCTTTTGATTCACTGAAGGCCCTCAGTATTCAGCATTCTGGTGTCTGACCACATGACAGATACAGCTTTGTTGTTCACTTCGTGGACAATCTTCAGAGATTGTAATGAGCTCTGCTAAGATTCAAAATTTCCACGTAACAACAACAAAATAATATTTCATTAACATCATCACTCTGTGATACTTGAAAATTAAACAAATAGCAGAGAGTTGTACTGTCTAAAAGTCCAGTTACACAGTGAAAGGGAATCACATTATGGGCACTATAAACAAACTTCACTCAGACCCAAATTTCCTTTTGTTATCAACATGCTGCAGTTACAGTAATATGCTTGGGATGCTTTAACTTTAAATTTGCACCTCAAATTCGACATTAACAGACATATATTATCATATTTTGTGGTGAGTTTAGATTCATGACTTGGCAGTACACTGAGAACACAGTATGCATTTCTGCACCAGCAGCTAATACTTACTCTGCTTATCCCCACAAACACATCACTCACTTTCAAGGTGCCCAAGTATTTGACAGAGGTTTACTCAAGACTTAATTATGAAAAGAAACGCCAAAAAAATTCCACATTAAAACAACATCCAGCACAATCACCACAATTATTAGTAAAATACAGCGAGTTTACTAGTGAAGTTTGTCACAAACAGCATGAAAGACAAGAAACTACCAGCAACCTCATTTGGTTCTAATTCAGGAAATACCTCTGCTCTGCAAGGCACAAAGATTCATGACTAAAACTCACTAAAATAATTTTAGGCAAATAAGCTTAAACTCATTCCTGATGCATCCTTCTGATAGCAGACTTCTGACAAAGGTCTCTAAGTCAGGTGGAAAGTGGGACAGAAGGCAACATGTCTTGTCATAGATTTTACGATCAAATGAGTGCAAACAACTTTTTGTTTCAGCAAAGCACCTGAACCTCAGTGCTCAGCTTCCACTGAGTCTCCTTGTAGGGAAACCCACATTTACATGATTTATCCCATCAAGATCAGTATGAATACTAAAGAATCATACTCACTCATGTCTCTCATAGCCAAGGGTTTCTCGGACAGACCATGCAACCTGGTAAGGGGAGGTTTGCTCTGAATCCTCCAATTCTTCTCCACTGTCTTCAGACCAATCCAGCCCTAAGACAATTGAAAACATGAAAGCTAGATGAAAAGTCTGTCTACTTCACAGAAGTCTCTAAGCAAGCTGTGGCACAGAAGATGATGTGCAGTACAGTCACAAGCACAGTTATGTTTAAATCATATAATATTCTCAATTATACAGGAAAAGTTACACTAACATCTCCATTACACGCACTGATTTTTGATAGAATTGAATTTGCTTTAAAAATTCTTCTTGGCTTCTTTATCCATAAGCAGTGGAAGAAAAATCACCAGCTTCCTAACCCAGAGAAAAATAATACAACTGTCATACCAAGCACAAGGAGTCTTTAGAGACAAGATAAGAGAGAAGTCCCTACCATGAAGAACTGACTGCCTGGTAATTGTTAATGCTTTATGATCTAAATAGGCCACTTGCATTTCTGTTTTTATTCTGACCCCTGCTCCGTGCCAAAACACACGGAGAACAGGAAAACCATAAGAGCAGCATGGAGAGAGAGAGCTACAGAGCTACACAGGATATTCCCTTGCTCAATCTCTGTACTTGCATGCCCAATGCATGTATTGGCATAAAGAGAGAACTACAGTGAGAGATGCAAATACTTCTGCACTTCAAAATAAGCAGCATGCTTTTACTTAATGATGATGCAGCAGAATCAGCTTCTTGCATGCACTGGCGGCCTCAGTTAGTCAAGGTAAACATAAGTGTTGGAATAGGATAGTCAGAAACAGAGTTCAGCAAGTTCTCAGGTGGAACACTTTGTCTGAAGCTTCACCTTCTGCAGTTCTTCCTATTTCCTCTCCAACACACTCGGTGGAGTTTGTGCAAAATCCTTGCAGCAGGTGGGGTAAAACCCCAGAGCTGCATTTATAAACCAGCATTACTACTTTCTCACTTTCTTGTGTGCTGCTTGAAAATTGAACACCAGTTGGGATAGAGTTAAGGAACCCTATATTTTTTTGTTTAAAAATAAACTCAAAGACTGCATCTGAGACTATTCCAAAGTCAGATGGTTTTGATTTGGAAAATACATCAGGGCATGGTCACGTACTTTCAGAGTTAAAGACACAAACACACAGTACAGTCAGCAGGAGTGCCTTCATCATTAAGAGGCAATACGTTAACACAAACTAGAAATATCAGGAAACATACTTTTCAAGAACATCAGCATCTCTGAAAACTCTTTGTTCTGATTTTTAAGATGTATTTGAACTCTATTAAGATATCTTAAGACAACAATTAAAAAAATGCCAGAATCATACTTTCCACTTAAATGGTTTTTGATTATCTCACTCGTTCCATAAAGAAATGAAGAAACCTAACTTAACAATTGGATAAAGACATCCACAACTGACCTCATTTAATAAACTATTGACGTTTAAAAATAATATCAGAAGTTGCACTGTTTTGCTTCTAATGGGCTCTGCTGAAACAAAAGAATAAAACCTAATCCAGATTCAGCTATATTTACACTGAAGACTGCAGTGACATGAATATCCAAGTACATGGCTCTGATGTAGGCACACATGACACTGGCTGAAGCACTTCAAAGTTCTCTGCAGTTGTTATCACTAACTCTATCATAAAGAAATCCTGACACTCTCTGAACCAGCACAACTTCAGTATGAAGGTATACTATGAATCAATAACAAATGTATTTTCTACTCTCAATTATGTGAATTCTATTACTTTGCCAAATATAAACCTACTTAGATATAGTCAGGCAAAAGTGTATGTTTACAGGTTTAATCAGTTTTTTCACAAGGCTTCTTCACTGCTTGAAAACATAAAACACAGAAAGTCATCTTCCTACAGCCTTTCAAAACACAGGTCACTTTCTAAGCTATTGGGGTCTGTGTGACACTCAGCAGTGCCTCTGGAGTTGCCATTCCTCAAAAGATTAGCATTCTGTATGGGACCATAAAAGTGGATTTCTGAAGAGTCATGTTCTTTGGAGACCTGCTATGGGATGCTAATTATCTCCTGAACAAATAGTCAAGCTATCCCATGAGTGCCAAAGGGCAGACCTTAACAGCAAATTAAAACAAGGTTAATTGAAATTGCAAAATTTACATATGTTTGCAATTAAGTAAGATGTTATACGAAGAATGTCCACATCTCTTCTAGGTCTTTTTTTAACATCGTAAATGGCATTCCAAATCTAGTAGCACGCACTGTCACCTCTTTCCCTTTTCCACATCAGCATTTTACTTATTAGAAAAGTACAATCTAAAACTAAGCAAAAAAGTAAGGTGAGGGAGGTGGCAAGGACAGGTAGGTGTACCTAGGTCTGTTATTCATAATGACACACATAAGCCACAAAGCCTTTTTAAAGCTTTACAGAGCACTTCTACCATAGCAGCATGTTGGTTATATGTACCTGAATTTTCACAAGCAGCAATTGATTACTATGGTTTCTAGATAATAAGTAAGGAAGAGGCTGTTCTTGCACTGGTATGTGGACAAAACTCCACTCTTCCAGTTCCCTTCTGTAAGGCTGCTGCCCTCCTGCAGTTGGGTTTTTGCTTCTGTTCATTCACATTCTGTACACAAATAGGAACAGTCAAGAAAAATACTCCTGTGCTCCAGTTTTACCAGTTAACTGGAAGTTTGGATCTGCAGAGAATGATGAACCAAACCTCCAACCTCTTACTTGGGCTTGTTTTGTAATGTGCACACCTCACATTCCATCTAACCTTATCCACTCAGGTAGGAACACCTTGGCAACACATTTCCTACTGCAGTTACAAACCTTCTTCATGATGTGTGTTTTATCCAAGCAATGCTTTCTACACTTAGTTTGACTTCTCAAATGGGTAACAGGAGAATAAACAACCAAAATGCCATAAACTATACGAGACTGCTCCAGGCACTCCCTTCACAGAGAAGAGGGCTAACGAAAACGCCAAGAGATTACTTTCTTCGGGGTTATTTTGTAAGGGCCACACATAAACGAAGGATAAGGCTAGGGAGACCTTCCCTTTAGTCTTCTGGTTTTAGATCAAAAAAATAAACTGGCAATGCAACTATTATCTACCCACCTAAATGCGGAAACAGATCAGTGTCCAGCTGCTGTTTTCGAGTGCACAGTTTCACCAGTCTCTGTAGCCGGCTCATGCAAGATGAGTGCGGAGAGAAGGCTGTGGCTTTCATGAGGACCCGATCAGTCCTTGGAGTGTCCGTGACAGGAGCCCTAGCGGGTGGTAGGAGAGGCAGAGGTCTCTTGTTAGACAACTGCCGGGCTTGTGCTATAGTGTGTGTGGTGGGTGCCACTCCCTGCATTGGTAGGCTGGTGTTCGGAGGTTGAGGTGACTTGCAGACTATGCCCTGCGGTAGCCCTGTCGGCTTTAACGAAGCTGATGAAGGTGGCAGGTGGGAGTGCTGCTGCTGCAGAGGCTGCTGCTGCAAAGGTGCAGGAAGGGGGCTAAAGTGCTCTTGGCGAACTTTTAAAATCTCTGTCTCTCTCTGGCGCTGTCGGTTTTGAGCCAACTTGCTCTGCAACTTCTTCCTCACTGTCGCCCCTTTCTTTAGGTCATCATCCTCCTCGTTGAAAGCAAAGGGGTCTTCTAATCCTGTCTCCAGGTAGTGGAGAGGAAGCCTAGCCCCTGGAGGAGAGAGGGACATCCCATCCAGTCCATTGGGCATCTTCAAGGCCAGGGTGGGTACTGTCAGACTGAAGGCCATGGCATCCATTTGATGCCTGGCCTTTACCTCCTCTATGGGATCATTCTTTTTCTTCCTCTCCTTTTTCGGTATAAAGCCAAGTACCTGCAGATGGCTGTTGCAGTACCTTTGAAAAGTAAAAGCAGTCTATTATTTACTCAACTTCTAATAAGAATCTGAAGAAAACAGACAACCCTAAAGGGAAACCATATACATCCACCTCATACAAATACAGACTGAAACACAAGAGGTTTAAGAATTGTACTCAACGGCTTCAAGTACAACAAGTGACCATGGTGTTCCCAACCTGTAACAGAAAACAAAAACTTAAACAAGTGACAATTTGTAATCCTAAGATATAAAAGTCTTCACTCGTTAGAGATTCACACACAACCATCATATCAAAAGGATGGAGCCAGGCTCTTCTTAGCGTCATCTAATAATAGGGCAAGGGGCAATGGGAGTAAGCTGGAGCATAGGAGGTTCCACACAAATGTGAGAAGGAACATCTTCACAGTGAGAGTGATGGAGCACTCAAACAGGCTGCCCAGGGGGGTTGTGGAGTCTCCTTCTCTGGAGATGTTTAAAACCTGCTCAGACATGTTCCTGTGCAACTTGATCTAGGTGATCCTACTCTGGCAGGGGGATTGGACTAGATGATCTTTTGAGGTCCCTTCCAATCCCTAATGTTCTGTGATTTGAAATACAACCTCTCTATGAACTTAGCAAAACAAGCAGTCTGTCTCATATGTTAACCAGTAAGAACTCACACCATTAACCCTGATCATTTCAAAATTTCCCAAGCACACTTTGGCTGTCCTTTCGGGAAGTAGTTAACCCTTCCATCAACACACTTACTATTACTATGAATTCCACTGCATACGAAGCAGCTTTTTCATATGGACAATCTCACTAGAGATACTTGCTGAGAAAGGTCCCTATTTGCACTTAATGAACAAGTACCATAAATGTTTAAACTCTGTTTTAGTAATTTAACATGATAAATTTTGTAGCTAGAGGATTAGCTGAATGTTCTTCAGTCTAGTAAAATATAAATTCTGTGCTGACAGAAAATGTTTACACAATGCCAGAAACATGGAATCATAGGAACATAGAATTGTCAGGAAAGTCACACCTACAATCCCCAAACTTGGATTTTTAAGCTCTTCTAATATGAAAAAGCTTTTAAGGAAATATTTTTTTTGTAGAGAAGGGAAAAGTTTTTCATGAAAATTAAGAGTCAGAAATTACCATTGATGGACACAGATAAAATGCTAAGAAGTAAATAACTGATTTTTGTCTGATTAAAACAAGAAGACAACACAAATGTAAAAACCATCATCTGATCCTTTTCCTGGTTCACACAGATAGGCCCTCCTGCCTCTGTAGAATGCCATCAGCAAGCAGACTTCTGTCCTTGCAGGATCCTATCTCTAACCTGCAAATTATCAATGAGAACAAAGATAAGGAGAAAGAGAGTTGTCCACCTAAAGGTGTTTATGGACAAGACACAGCAAGATCCATGAAAGCATTCTTTAGAATGTGATTAGTATGAATCTGAGAAATCTAAGTTTTGCTGAACAAATGGGTTAAAATGAAATTATTTCTGGTCATCATGAAAAGAAAATGACATAAAAGCCCAAACCAAACCCTTCAAAAGATGTAACACTTCAGCCTAGTGACTTTTCACTCATTGGCTCACCCCTAAAGAAGCAATGTATGGACTGCTTCTAGAGTCCATGGAAAAGTAAAGTAGAAAACACAACATAGATGCTCCTTAATGATCCTCACATACGTAACTTGAGATCCACACTTACAAAGAGTCACACATCAGAAAAGGTTGAGAAGTAATTGTACTTGTAATTGTCCAAATGATTTATTACATTAAGCTGCAAGGAATAAACAAATCTACATAAGGCAAGCTGAAAGCCAACCATGTGTGGAATCTTTATCAGAACACACTGAAATACTGCAAATTCATACTGAGATGCAGTTTAAAAAAATCAAATTATATAATGAAGGCACAATAACGTTTCCCTTAAGGTCAACAGCACTATTTGCCTAACTAAAGCACTTTAAAAGTACTTTGTTTGAACAAGAGGGAAATCACTTCCAACAGAAGAAAAAACAATAAACAAACAAAACAAAAAGAAGGTGATAGTTCCCCCTCTTATTCCAATAAAAAGAGTTTTGCTCAGTTTGAATGCTTCCTTTCTTTATATTGGTCAAAACTTAAGTATTGCCACCCTGTGCTTGTGCCAATGTGAAGAGTAAAACTGGCAAGTATGTTCTCACCAAAAAAATAGAGAACAACCCATGGAAAGGTTATAAACTCACTAGCATTCTCGGAGTTTGAGGGATTGAGAGTTCTGCTTGTTCATTTAACTGTAACAGAGTAATTTTCACATGGTAGAGAACAAATGTTCAGCTCTTACAACTGAACACACTGCATCACTGAAAGGCAACAGCATCTTACGCAGGTTTCCTCTGGACACAAACCCACAAGATGCCAGGAAATACCATAATGAAAATACTGATCACATGCACTTGCAGTCCACAGTACATACTGACTTGGCTCTGTGCTTTAGGCTCTGTCATCCTCATCTTCCAGTGTAAGTGAAGCTGATACACCATGGACTAAAAGGAGAAAGAACACACTGGGAAGAGCACTTCAGTATTCTCCGGGTAGAGAAGATGCACCACTTATTAGAACCAACACAGCCTCAGCCTGTCAGGCTTTAGCTAGTCCCCCATGGAGCCAGGTGGACACACACCCAATTCCCTATCCTTCAGGTGCCACAATGGCTTTTTACTTGGCCCTGTCCCAAACTGGCCCTGCAGCACTGCAGAGTCTGGTGCAGACATCAACTGACTATGGTGGAGCCTGTCTATAAGCAGTGGTCAAGACAATAAACTCTTGGGATCAGATGTAATGCCAGGAAAGGCTCTGCAAGAGCAAATTCTGACGTGCCTGTCTTCGTGGCTCAGTTTGTCACTTCCATAACCTGCCCGAGAGTTACTACCAGATGACTGTATCACACCGAGCGTCTAATACATTTCCCCACCTCTTTCCTACTCTGTGCCAGAGGCAGTCATTCTGTACAGGTGAGGTCAAGTGTAGTCAGCACATACGGTAAGAGCGGCTGGATGTTGTGCACTGCCATCCATTAACACTGTGCTAACATGAAGCACAGAAAACATGAGCAGCTCTAAAGGCCTCACCTGGACAGTTTTCGACATCACTGGGAGGGGAAGAATGCAGACAGTGAAGTGTGCCACCTACAACTGCACTCTGCTTCCCAGTACAACCCAGACTGGTACTGGGTTCTGTTATTTGTTCATCCCAGATTGGTTTCAGTGGTGCCACTTGTTCAAAGTGGGATCCCAATAAACTGGAGATCATCTTGTAGACTAACAAAATATTTACCAATTCTCTTGAAAGAGGAATTAGAGATAAAATGGTATTGAATCTAGCTACATTTTAATAACTCTGTACTCAGAAATTAAACTGAACTTCGTTATCTGTGTATGTATTTAAATAAGAAAGAGGGCGTGTATTCAGAGGAAAGACATCTAAGAGAACCCACACCTGTATCACCTCGTATGCATTCCTTAAAAATCAAAATAGTGAATGATTAATCTGAAAATAGAGCAATTAAGACACACACTATTGATACATTTAATTTTTAGAAAGTTAATGATTAATAAGAAATCTAATGACAGCACATTAAACATCTTTGTGGCTGTTAGCATCTCATGAGTCTGAGGTCAAGTGATTTTTTTTTATTATCTCTGGACAGACTATGAAGCTTTTGGCATATAATGCCTCTGTCTTGTGAAGACATTTTATCTTTTGGAATCTTCAAAAGTACATAAGAAGGTAGCTGTCAGAGCGCCACACAGCCTCCCTCTGATCATGCAGAGTTTACATGTCTAAAGCTGTGATAAAATGACCATCTGACGGTAATTTTGTACGCAGAAAATGAAAAGCTCAAGTGAGGAACTCAGACATAGCAAACATCTTTACATCAAACTGAGTGTGAAAAAAGTCTTCCAACAAACAGATACAGGTTTGCCTGCCAAAAACCCCAAAAGTTTAGAGCAGGCACAGACTTATCACCAGCTTTCATTAAATGTTATTGTTAAAATTAAACCTGCCCTTTTAAAGCATTCTTTCAAACTATCTCATCCTCTCATTTGAAATTAAAAGTTTATTTTGTCCTTCAGACACCTGCTGTCCTCTTCCAGCACTGTAATGTGACACTCAGCACGCAACTGAATTATTCTAATACAACATACACCAGATGTCATGACCACATTTCACTCCAACTTGAGAAAAATCAAAAAGAACAAAGTGTGAACTCAATTCAAGGTGTAAAGAAAAATCTCAAATTCCATGGGAACATACGAGACCTAAAAAAAGTGTCATTAAGTACTTTTATTTCTATTGTTTTTAAGTATGACCCCTGGTAAACAGCAACTCTGGCTCAGCCCACTCTTGCATCTGAAATTACAGCATCTCATTTGCGCTAACAATTTCCACGATCGTTTCTGTGAGCTTACTTCCAAAGAGCCTCGACTGCACAGTAGCAAGAATCAGTCACTGACTGTCAAATTACAGCTTAAAGTTATTCATCTCGTGCCATTTGAGCATTTCCCCTGCAGCTTTTGACAAACATTCATGTTTTTTTCTCACTTCATCAGTCTCCTCAACTGAAATGGCAGGTGAAGTGCAAGTTAATTTAGCGCACAGCCCAACTGTTGTTTCAGACAAGAGAGGGGGCTGTGAACTGGGAAGGAAGTTATATGCAGGGCACAGTGGGAACACTGCTAATAATGCAAAAGGTTAGTGCACGGCAGCTAATAATGGGAAAGGTCAGTGAACAGTGGTTTGATTTTTTTTGGCATATTTTGCTTACATTTTAGGTTTAAAAACAGTTTCTAACAGAACAAGCCTCAGATAGTTAACTCACATGTTAACTAAATACAGTTTTACTGGCAATGACTCTGAAAAATTAGAGTCATATATACCCAGCAGGTAAGATCAGCCAAATTCTGCTATTTCAGCCCAACCACCACCAATGAGACTGGTGTTTAGGAAACTAGTGTTTGAAGAGTAAGGAAGAATGTCTTTGTAGTTACAGTAAGGGTTGCAATTCAGGAAATGTGGTGTGAATTCCCAGCAGTTCTATGACTTGCAAGACACTTAATACCTGGGTACCTTGGCCATCTCCATTTGGACAGGGAGGAGGAGAAGAGAAGAAGAAAGTGAGATGATGGACTTTCCAAGCTGGCTCTTCTATCATCAAGCAATATTTGTTTTATTCCAGTAACACAACACCACAGGTCAGTACCAAGTCGCATACACTGAACCGTAGTTCTGAATCCATCTCTATGTGTCACTACTCCCTAAACCCAGAAGAGATGTATTTTTCCTGAAAAAGTAGATGAGGTTTGCTTTTGGCACAGCTGACCAAACAGGCAGGCTTTTTTGAGAGCACGTACACAGAAAACAAAGTTTAGCAGTGTTAAAACAAAACCCTCAAAGGAACGTCCTGGAATTCAACCCACTCAGGCCAGTTCTTCCACCATCTGAAAAGAGGCAGCATCTTAAAGGCAAACTCATGCCTACATCCCAGCCACTTCCCACTTCATAGACGGGTAACCGCAACTCACCTACGGTCCTCAGATTTGGGGATGGGGTTGGTGCAGCGTTGGCTGTTATACTTGGCCACATATTCACATTGCTTGAAAGGGGCAGTCTTGTCCTCCAGAACGTGTCTGATACAGAAGGCGTAGCCGTTAAGTCGCCTCTGCTTGCACAGTTTGGGGCTATATGAGCACAAGGGCTTATTGTCAACCTCAGAGAAGTGTATGTGTTTGCCTTCATACATCACGTGACTCTATTCCTTGTGAACATCAGCTGAAAGAATGAAAATATTAAAACAAATCACATGAGGAAAAAGATTTTGTGGGTTTTTTTGGCAGGAAAGGGAGATCCAAAACAATACCTGATTTTAAATCTTCTGTACCATATCAGTGTTGAGAGAGAGCCCCAAGGACACCACTATCCTGGAATGATGATGAACCAAGATGAAGCAGATTGTCTAAAGAAAATATCAAAAAGGTCACAGTCAGGCAGAATAAAATAGGTATTTTTACTGCTTAATAAATAAGTAGCCAGATATAGTCACCAAACCTGAAGTCTACCTGGCATGGAACAAGTCAAATCCACTAGCACAACAGTCACAGATCTTTGGCCACCATGAAAAGAAAGTATTGGGGAAAAAAAATCTACTGCCACTGCTCTCAAACCTGTTAAACAAAACCCCCCTCCATCTACCAAAAAGCGATTAGGATCTGCAAGCTGAAAAATGTTACCTGTTAGATTAGATCACTTGCTTTTAGGAATCAGCTTGGATGATGATTAACCAATTTGATTGCAGAGGTTTTACTTTTAGTATCTTTGCTTACAAAAGCACTGGTGACTGTTACCCTTGCTTTGCAAAATTTTAACATCATCAGGCAGTACAAGAAAGCAAAAAAATGTTTTGAAAAGAGCTTTCTCTGCCACTCTGACAAACTGCCTTCAGATCTTGTAGCTGCCTACAGCTTCTGCATGCGTCAATATGCAGTCTTTCCTGAGGTCATCACAGTTCTTCAGAGCCATTCCTACCTTACTGTACTTATTTTAGGTAAATGCAGGCATTAATAATGCCGGGGGCTGAACTCCCATTGATGCCAGAAGGGCTGAAATATCATTTCAGTAAGAGGCTGGGGTTTGCTCTCCTTAAAATAAGATTCCTACAGTGCAATTCCATGCAGTCATAAGATAATTCTTTCATTTCCCAACACTGCATAGTCCTTGGCAGTCATTTAAAAAAAAAAATTCAACAACCAAACAAAACCACACCCCAAAGCAGCTTAAAATAAAATTCACAGTATACACATTCTGCAGCTACTCCAATGCACTCAGCCTAAAAAAGGCAGCTTTTGTTCAGAAAAGCCATCCTGAAACTCCGGAATGAAGTCTTTTGAACCTGTTCTGTTGACCACTGAGCTTGGTTTCACCAAGCAAAGGAATGTACGCAGAGGTGATATTCAGGAAATATGTAATAAACGAAAGGCATGTGATTAATACACAGATTACCTGGTAACTTCACATCGCAAGGGAAAAACAAAACACCCTATCTCACCTCTAACAGTAAACTTCATCAACCAGGCCTTTATCTAGCTGTAGAAGCAGGAGGACAGAATACTGCTAACAATTTTAAAACACACTTCAAATCCTTGAAGCAGTTGTATATTCATGTGTGCAGTGCACACAGCACACAGAACAGAGGCACATGCTGCAGAATGTCGCTAGCACGTGTGATCCGATTCATTATTTGACAGTAATAAGGGCAGTTTTGTATTTAACTTTTATACACACAGTTCTCTTTCCACAACACCCCTGGGGCAGAGGGTCTCACACATTGTTTACACAAGCAGCGGCATCAATCCAGTTGTAAACACCCTTCCCAAACCCTCTCGATGCATGGAAGCACATGAAAGCACAGAACACATACTGTATATATTTGAAACCAATCACTGGAGTGTGATCCCTCATAACGCATCTGTCTCGAGAAACAACCTTGTTGGCTGAGCCCTTCAAATACACAGAGTGAGAAAACAGTGATGTCTCTTCACTGGAGTGCTAAGAACAAAATAATCCTTTCAGACACCTTAGTTAAGGCAGATACGGACGGAAACTTCAGTATTATCCTTCAATAACGTGAAAGAAAATCATAGATCCCATGGTGTCACGCCCAGTACAGGAGTCATGAGCTGGGTTTGGGTTCCATATGTTTCAGAGACAGCCTCCTACACTACTATGGCAGCAGAAGTAATCAAGTGAGTCTTAACTAACTGTATTCCATACACATAACAAATCTGACATGAAGCCTTTTGCTCCACAGTCTGCTTGTCTTGACAGTTAAGCAAAGCTTGCATTTGGTGATACTGGACAAGATGAAGAACTTAAAAGAACAAGGGCATCTTGCAGTTGGGGTGATGCTGCTTTCTGTTTGTTTTATTTACCACCTTCTTTTAAGCTACTACTCATGCTCTTCAGAGGTTTTGAAACATCAATCACCTTCTCTTTCGCACAGCCCTTCTTTTCTGAAAGTTATCAAGCAACAGAGGGAAGAAGGAGTTCCTCAGAACTGCTTCAAAGTAAACAGTGAGAAATGCTAAGCTTCTGTGGAGAAGCTGCTCCACAGCTTCCAGCCATTACAATCCTGGATTTATTATTGTGCCCCCAGTCTTATTTTTTAATTTAACTCATCATTCAGTCTTATTTTTGCACTTAAGACTGTGTCAAAGCAGGCAATGTATTTTATTTCTCACTTGTCTGAAAGATACAGGGCACAAGTACAATGCCACATGAAACATTTGAGCAAAAAATACTGATGACATCCTCAGGGGAAAGGAGCAAGCTCAAACGTGAATTTTTGGGTCTATACATACACTAAGTAATAAAAATACAACCTTGTTAAAAAATCCTGATAGGAATCAATCAGTGCAACTACAGTGCAACGAACGAAATGAAATGAGCTAACGTACTTAGGAGCCTATGTTGTACTGAAAAAAACCAACCCTACAGCAACTCACACAAACTTGTATCTTTACTGATAGCTTCCTACACAGACTCCCTGAAAGACAGTGGCACTATGTGGATACACTGCCAGCATCAGAGACTGAAGTTGTACTTCACTGAAAAAGAGCTGTTTCATTTTATTTCCACAGCAGACAGATATGCAGATAGATAAAGAGAGATACAAAGACTTTTAAATCTATTGATTCTGATTTAATCTGATGCAGTCTTTTATCTAGAGGGTTTATTTTAATTTATACTTATTTTATAAGAGAGTTCTTAAGGGAGTTTTTTGCTGCTACATAAAAGGCAGCACAAGCATGGAAAAGGCATGTGTCATGTAACTGGACAGAACTAATAGTGGGTGGGGGAGAATCCCATAGGATTTAGTAAGAGATGACAAAAACATGGACTTCCCCTGGAAAAATCAAACACTTAAGCAGCTGCACTTCAAAAATATTAGGGTACTAAAACCTTCTGGAAGCTGTTTTGGGTTTTGTATTTACACTCCACATAAAGAGTAGAAACAGAATCCAAAGCCATGTGCCACTGCCATATGATAGAAGACATGACTTGACTTTTAAACAATCACAGTAGACGCTAAGGTGAATGCAGAACTGCCACATACCATATCAACAATATTAGAACTAAGGGTCCTTGATGAACATAGTAAGAGATTGGTTCAAAATACACTATGGAAGTGCTTCTTAATTTTTACTGCTCACAGATACCAAGCAAACTGCTTAAATTTTCCATCACAGAAGGCTACAGAAGCAGACTGTAACATCAGGTTCAAAAACACAATAGAAAAGTTCACAGACAATGGAGACATCAGTAATGTACTTGCCAGCATGTCTAATTTATCTAGCACAGAAGGTGGAGAAGTAAAAGAAGAAAACACCAGCTGGGCTTTCAAGCTCTTCCTAAATAGCATCACTTACTCCTACTGCCCAAGATAAGCCCCTGATCTGACCCAGCAGGGTATTTATAGAATCACAGAATCATTTTGGTACCACTTAATCATGTCCCTCAGCTTCACATCCACACATCTTTTAAAAACCTCCGGCGATGGTGACCACTTTCATGGGCAGCCTCTCCAATGCTTCGCAACTCTTTCAGTCCTAATATCCAATCCAAACCTGCCTGGCACAACCTGAGGTCATTTTCCTTCTTCCTATCAGTTTTTACTTTGGAGAAGAGACCAACCCCCACCTCACTTCAGTTTCCTTTCATGTAGCTGTACTGAGCAATCAAGGTTTCCCCTCTGCCTCCTTGCTCCAAGCTAATCAACCCCAGTCCCCTCCACCACTCCTCAGAGCACTTGTGCTCTAGACTTTTCATCAGCTTCACTACCCTTCTCTGGACACACTCCAGCACCTTAGTGTCCTTCTTGTAGTGAAGGGCCTAAAACTGATCAGAGAATTCCAGGTGTAACTTCACCAGAGCCAAGTGTAGGGGGAGAACCACTTCTCAAATACTGCTGGCCACACTATTTCTAATACAAGCCAGGATGCTCTTGGCCTTCTTGGCATTTCTGACATTCTTACAAGGTTACTACTAGCACTTGTAATTTGATAGCACATAAATTTCTTCAATTTTCCCATTTTTTATTCCTGAGCAGCTGACTGGAAGAAAATCTCACTCTGGTGAAAGCCTTGTCTGGACATGTGAAGAGCAGCAGTCTTAGCATCCCAGCAGGGCTTCACAGCAAGGACAGGCAGGGCAGAGCGCAGAGCCACACCCTGCAACATCATCATCGCTTAGAGCAGAGCTACCTGTCCTGCTGAGTGCAGCCACTGGTGGTCCAAAAGAGAACAGAAGGCAGTTTACAAAGTGATTCTAAAAACAGAAGTGAAAAGACTTAAACACACAGAGGCACACACCTGCACAACCACAAGGACCTGCTGTCAGGCAGAGGAAGAAGTCACCTCCCAAATGCTTTCAGTACTGGCAAGCAAGCCCAATCAGTTCCCTTCAGTGGTCATCAGCTGCACCACAACAAAACTGTAGCTCTGCACACCACATGCCTTCTGCACACCACCACCACCACAGTCCTTCAGAGAGGAAAACAGTAGCAGCAAACTTGGGGGGGGCAATCTTTGCTAGACCATACAGACATTTGGTACCTGACATCAGCTGTAGTCTACAAAGAAGTTAATGCTCTAGTTACTCTTAGAAAATCCAAAGCATTACCGCACTGAAAACTCACAAAAAAACCACCATGCTGAAAACACAGAGTATTTAAAACCATGCTGGTTGGATACATTCTTAAATGTATGCTCAGAACTTGACACTCAACATATATAAGACCCTTTTAGGCAATGGAATCCCCAAATGCATTGTAAATTGCAAGGCAATTGCATGCTGGAGGGTTAAGAGATGTATAATTAAGAGGACTGAGCTCAGAGCTTCACACATTGCATCCAAACAAAAGCCACGATTAAAGAGGTCTTAACCATGTTGTTTTGAAATTTGTGCTAGTTACTAGCAAATGCATGTTAAATTGCTTCCTGTGTTCACGGCATCTCAAAGACAAGTTACAATCACCTACTTATGCTTCCAGAAACATCAGCTTGGAGCCAGAAGTGGAACATGGATTTCCAAGAACCTCAGCCTTTCCACAAACAGAAATGGCATGAATTTGTTGTTTCCTCAACCTGATCAAGGAAGAACTAACAGTACGTACTCACACCAGAAGACATTTGGGCAACATGGAATTTCATCCACTCAGAAATGAAGAAAGACCACAAAATCACTTAAAGTTGCCTTACCACAAAATATTCTAGTCAGTATTAGGAAAAAAAAAATACTAGAGAGAAAGCAAGAATCCTTCTTTTTTTCTGTTTCATACCAAGAAACCAGTACCTCTCGGTGAAGTGTTCTCTCTGTCAAAGCAAGCTGCATCACATCTAATTGTGGTCGACATCAACACCACAAAGTTGGAAGTCCTGTCTCCACATTCTATGATCTAACCATAACTTTGGCTCAATTCTCTACTACAGTCAGCTACCAAACCAAGCCCACTGTAATTCTGGAAACAAGAGTCACTTTGCTAGCAGAAGCATCCAAACTGCAACAACAAACACTGGGAAGCAACCAAAGTCAACAACAAGAGTTCCTGTAAGGAAGAGTTTTATTAACTAGAGGACAATCCTTACTCAAGAAGACCTCTGAAGAACTGCACACAAGTAAAGGCACTGAACCCATGCACAAGTGCTCTGACAGATCAAGGCACCCAACAGATATTTTTAGCTACCTCCTGGAATTGTATTTTGGACTACTTTTTTCATATGTTAAAATTTACCTAGAAAGACAGAAGCAGCAATGCTGTCCTCATTCTGCCTTTTAAGAAAGCTTATTATTTCAGCTCTGCAAAAATGCAGTTTGTATTGCACAGGAATGTCTGCAACATTACAGAAAAGCAGCAGCACACTTTAGGCAACACTGCTGATACAGACTATGCCTTGGATTATAATTCAATAAATACAGAATTAAATTCAAATATTATTCCTAACAATAATAATCAGAGAACTTACAGACTGGTAAGAAGTTTCAAGCAACAGCAGAAAACACAACTAAGAGGAGGAAAAGCAACTTTTTGTTCCAAAACTTAACAGGTTCATCTTTTTCTTTTCCTATACTAAGAGAATTTAGGCAGGAATTTTAATTTCACCTAATTCACTCATTGGATAAAGAGTACCTTAAAGAAAACATGACCTTAAAGAGTACCTTAAAGAAAAAATGAAAACATAAAGAGCAAAAAATATCAAGCACCTAAGAATCTAGGAATTTTAGAAACTTTGAAGTATTTCTAAAGAGAAGAGATGTTAAGTGTAAAGACTCATAACTGCTGCTAAGAGCACATTCGTACAGATTCCAATCAAATTATTTCCTAAACATGATTATTCCTGACCTAAGGTTCAGGACAAGCTCTGTATCTTTAGAATTCTGTGGAGCAAGGATTTCTCTCTTTGAGCAGCAGGTCCGAGGCTCCAATCCTGCAATCATATCCTCACAGGCAGGTTCTCATGTTTGCGCTGAAGTTGGCTTATTTCAGGGCAGCTATAACCAGACTCAGGTTTTGCCAGGGAGAGCGAGGCTGCAGGAAGCAGCAGCCTTCAGAAACAGCAACAAACGGAACATCTAAGCCACTGCAACAGCACAGAAATGCACTTTAAGATATCCCAAAGTATCAAACCCATAGTTCTGAGAGCAAGCAGACTTGGTGTACTCAGTGTTCCTTGCATCTACACTCAACACACTTTTTGAACAAAAAAAAGGCTGTTATTCATATAAGAGGCTGTTATTCATATAAGAGATAACGGGCACTTGCGTATGAAGTTGAATGAAATACCTTAGTCTTAACTTTAGTCCCACTACTACAAAGACAAGCAAGCTTATTTGCATACAATACAGGAATATAATCCTTGCTAGGAATACTCAATAAATAAAATAAATAGTGGAATTCCTCACAGAACAGCCTTTTAGCCTATAACTGTCAAGCTGTCAATATGCTATTACAATACAGTTGTTTTACCCAAGGACTTACCATCCTGTAAGAGCACAGCACATTAAATTTTGCAGGACTAGGCCCTATGTAGAAATTGATTCTCTCATCATAAAATTGAAACACCAAAGTAACTTCCATTAAGTACACGCCAGGTTGCTTTGTGTAGATATTCTGACTTTACAATTCATGAAACTTGTCTGATGTATGTACATATCATAAACAAATGACATCAAAGGCTGAAAGAATGTCACCAGGTTATAAATTGACAGCTTGATACAAGCCTCAAGTGCTCTGTGCTCAGCTTCAGCCATCATCAGCTGGGTGGGTATAGCCCTACTTACTGCCACTACAGGGATGCCCATCACTGAAGGGACTCATCTACAGGGGAATGATGCATTGCCTGCCCTAAATTTGCCAATTTCCTTTGTAAGTCTACCAATCCTCAAAAATTGAGAGCGGCCTTAAACATTCATCATACAATTTTATGTATCAAAGTTACAAGTAACTGTAGATCAATGTGTTTTAATCAGAACATACAACATAAGGCTTTAAGGTAAGCGCTACTGGCACACCCAAAATTCACCAGAGGAGTTAGAAGATGTATAAAGGGGCATATGACCCAAACTAGACACTTTGAACGTTAGAAACCAGAGCTATGTCACCTGTGCAGGGTGAAGCGTGTTGGCAGATTTTCCAGTGGACTCACTTCCCAACTACCAGACGTTCTTTTCCCTGAAAAAAAAGATCCTTTCATTTTCAGTCCTAGGGGGTCAGTGGCACCTCACAGGGACCCTGGCCTGTGGGGAAACCTCGCGTCTGCCAGCAGGGACATGGGAAGGGGCCACGAACCAGGGCAAGACACAGCCCTTGAGATGATGATTCTCTTCCCTGGATCAGGGCAGGGGGCTGCTGTCCTCATCCTGCTAACACCGGTCCTGGCCCGTGTGGGTGGGCTAGGGGCCCGGTCTCGCCGGGCCTGAGGTAGCTGCCAGCCCCGGCATGTGCTGTGGGGGGCAAAGGCGAAGCTGCGGCAAGCCCTCGCCTTCGTCCCCCCTTCTTCCTGCTCCGGGCACCCTCACAGCCCGCAGCTTACGGGGGGGCAGGGATCACTGCTGGTCTCCCCGCACACCCGAACCACCCCCCACCGCCTCCCAAAAAGTTGTGAGGGAGACCCCGACGGAGCGCGGGCAGGGGGGTACTAAACGGGACAGGGAGGGGGGCCGCGACCGCGTCTCGAGCCACCCCCGCCCCGCCGGGCCCGTCACCAGGGCCGCGGACTGGGGAAGCCCCTAAAATCGCCGCGAAACTTTCCAGGCCGCGGCCGGCGCGGCCCCGCGGGAGCGGCACCGCCTCCGCCACGGCGGTCCCGGATCGGGCTTGAGGAGGGGGCACACACACCCCCACCGCCCCGGCTACAGCTACCACCACTCGTTAAAAGTGATGTCGGCAAATTAATGCCGCCTTCGGCCCGCAACCGCCTCGGGCGGGGGGTTGAGGGAGTGAGGAGTGGTAAGAGAGCGGCCCCATCCGAAGCCCCCCCACTGCCTTCCCCTGGCCGCCAGGCACCAGCGGCAGCGGCGGGGCTCGGCTCACTCCGGGCCCGGGGCCCGGCGCGGAGGGCCCGGCGGAGCAGGGAGCGGAGCGGCCGGGCCGCGCCGCGCTGAGGCCTATCACACCCCCCCCCCCCCCGTACCCGTTCTCCCCCGTCGCCCTTCATTTCCCGGGCAAAGACGCCACGGCGCAATGCTCTGACCCTCCCGCTGGGCCCCAGGCACCGTCTCACCCCACTTCAGCGCTTCTCTGGGTGCCCGAGAGCCTCAAAAAACCTTCCGGCTCCCCGCACCCCCAGCCGCGGCCTACACCGCCCTGGCCGATCCCCGGCCTCGCGTAGCCCGCCTGCCCACCCGCCCTGCACCCTCCGCACCGCCTGCCGCGCTACGCGAGCCCGGGGACGCAGGCCGGGCCTGGCTTACCTTTCCAGCTGCTTTTTTTTTCTCCTCTCTCTCCTCTCCCCCCTTTCCCTCTGTTGGGCTGACAGATCAGAGTTTCCTCCCCAGCAGAGGGACTGGGAATGGGCTCGGGCTCTGTGCTGAGGAGCTGCTGCCCCCCTGCCTCTCAGAAGATCCTGCTTTTTTTGCGGGAAGGAAGCTTTGGGGGCTCTTTATTATTTTAAAACTACAAAGTGCTCAGAGGGTAGGTGATTATTAAGGGGATTCCCTGAATATATTCTCCAGCAAAGAAGGCAGGGCTGCTGGGGCTGCTCAAGAAGAGAGCCAGCAAGCCTCCTACAGCACCACTACAGGCACTGAGAGGACATAACATCAGAGAGCGGCTCCTCTGCCCTCCAAAACAACAACTTTCCTACCATCTTGGAGGTAGTAGAGAGGGCGAAAGGGAGGGGGAAAAAAAGTACAGAAGGTTTTTATAAAGTGTCAATTTGGGGGAGGGAGCCAAATGGCCAAAATCGGGTTTTTTATCATTTACGTGACTTTTTCTTTTAAATAAAATTAAAACACAAAGGCGTATGGCTGAAGAAACAGTTTTCTTTACAACCTGTTAAGATCTGCTTTCTGGAAAAAAAATTAAAGGAGGTATGTTGAAAATATATTTTTAGTAACCTTGTTTTTCTTTAAAAATTAAAAATTAGTATTTGTTTTTTCCTGTAATTCATAAAGTTGTTAAGTTTTTTTGGTCGTTGTGTGATAGTTTGAAAAATGTGTGTGCAGTTGTGGAAGTTTGTGTAACTTTTTTGGTAGTACTCTCAGTAGAACAGCTGAGATTGAAGTGAAATAGTTTCGTGTAACTGTAACATTATGGCTCTATCAAGGCACTGTAAATTAAATGTACAGGAAGGAAAAGACCTGCTAGTTTTTAAATTTTAATTAAAAGCTATGGGGCATTTCACGCAAGTAAGTGGAACCTATGATATGTATCTGATAAACGTTGCCAATCTGTCATAAATTCAGCACTGGTCATCCTTCTGCATGGGATGTGAAAACATAAAGCTCAGAGCAACAAATTTGAAGGAAATAGTTGAATTTTGGTCTTAATGTTCCAAAGCACCTTGCAGTGGTCTGAAATCTCTTTTGGTTTGTTTTCAGTTACTTTTTGATTTGGAGGCTTTGTCCCTGATATTTAGGAATACTATTAGTGCTGACTTCTTTTGGAGTTGAGAAATTCTATAAATTTATACTACAGTATCTTGTAATATAAAGTAGTAATTGCCTTTTACTTTGTTGCAGATGTTTCTATTAGATTGTAAAAAAGTATATTAAATGCTGTCAAAACAATGTGAGATGCTACCAGGTATCTATAGGTGTGACACTGATCCTTGTTTTCAGCAGATCCATGACAATGTTTCTTGCAATAAGATTATGCACAGCCCTGTTCTGAGATAAACTGCAGAAATGCCTTTTTACTTGTCCTGAAGGAAGAGGAAATAATTAGGAAACTAATGAACTATACTTTTTTAAAAATCTATGTTCTTTTCCACTGTAGAAATTACTCAGGTGGTGCAGGCTAATTGAACTGCAGTCAGTCTGAGGTCATACTAACAAAGGTATTGAATTACTTTGTTATCAACCTCTCCCTCTCTGTCAGGTTTGAAATAAGTTGCTTTAGCTCAGTTACTGTAATATTAAAATTTAAATTCTGAATTTAGACGTATTCGCATTTCAAAACACATTTTATGCGTTTGCCTAACTAGCGCCATGAGATTAGTTTTTGTGTTTATAGGGTTTTTAAAAAATTTAATAAATTAGTTTGAATTATAGTGAAAAATCAGCTGGTTTTTACATCAAAATTGCATTTTTTGTTCAGCAGGATTTCGTCTATCTACGAAATTTTAATAGTCCAGACTGTTGAATTTTATGGAGTTATTGCATAGAATGATTCTATTATTGCATTATTCTGCTTTGACATTAGAGAAACAAAAATTAATCAGATATGTTGCTTCTTTATTGCATTTTAAAAGATTTTGTCTTTTGCACACAAGTAATGTGATCATTAAGGTACTTCTTAATCTTAACCAGTCATCATTGTGTGCTCTGGAGCAGGAATCGTAGAATCGAGATATTTAAACAAAAATACATTTATATTCTGTATGTGAAATTAATTACAGGAATGACAGGTATTACAAATGTTCATATATGGAATGATTAAGGAAAAAAGGTTGAAATATTCAGAGTAAGGTATCTCGGTGGCTTTAGAAAATGCATCATAAGCTAGTAGACCCCAGTTTTTAAGTGCTTGCATGCCTGATTGATATTTCAGAAGTGTTTGAGGAACACTGGGTTTCTAACTTGTGTAACATTTAGCTAGTCAGTAGGGTTTTGCTAGAGGACCAAATTCAAGTACCTGCACTAAGTGATGCATCTATCACTACGTTAAACAAGATAATTGCTACTTTTAACAGCAATTCAGTACTTTGCTGTAGTTCAACTCTAATTCGGGTTAGTTCTCTTTATTGCACTATTAAATTATTTAGGTGCAGAGGCACACCATGAACAACCGATCTGGAATCTTTCTGTGGTACTCTTGAGAATATCTGTGCAGCACAGTGAAGGGTATCTGAGTGTATTTCTTAAATGGGATGCAGATGATAGAACATGCTAGGGAAGTGCCTGTGAAAGCACTTGAGAGCCTGAACACAGAAACAATATTAAACCCTTTATTTGGCTTATGTGCTTGACTTCTCAGATACTGACTTTAATCAGATTACTTGTGTGCCTAAATTTAAGCATGCATCATAGCAGCGTTACGCATTTGGGTGACATCCTGAGATCTACTAGATGTGCCTTAATGGCAAAGCCAGAAACATGCTATGGGAAAGAAGAAACATTTTGAGTCTAGTTTGGAATAGGAAAACTGAAATTGGATAATTTTTAGTGTCTTATAAAAACCCAGAAAACTAAGCCATAGATCTTTGTAAGGATAACAGTGTAAAGAGGAAAAATTCACTAGGTCTTAGTTATGTGCACTGTCGCATAGTCAGTCAACAGAGAAATTAAAATCTGTGTGTTATGGATGGAAACATTTATTTAACAAAGATTTGTTTATTTACTTGAGGGGATTAAAAGGATTCGCTTTTCAGTAACTTACTAAAAACTGCAACTATTTCAATTTTTTTGTTGACAAAATACTACACAGTAACACCATAAAGGAGCAAAGTCTGATAGCTTTAGTAATGCAGAATTGAAATAATATTTTTTAAAAGATTTGCTTTGCTTTATGGACTGTTTTACTACGTTGTGAGATGAATCATTTTTATAGAGTAGAGCAGTGTTCCGAAACTCTGTTGGAAAACTCCGAGAATGCTGTACAAGGACAGTGTTTAAACCCAAAGCAGGAAACATCGTCCTTGTACAGTATGAAGAACTGTGTTTCGGAAACTCCATTTCTCCATTAGGTCTGTCTGCCTTGACTTTGAAGTGGCCACGTCCTTGGTCCAGCTGCTCCAGCCAGTAAATGTATTGTACACTTCAGTACAGAGTGGTCAAAAACATTGATGTTCCCTAAATCACTAATTTCTGGCTAATTAGAGTACTTTACTGACGTGTCTCATAGTATTAATAGTGAGACAGAGGTCACTGACATAGTGAATAAGCTTTGTGAGTCTAATGAAAGTAACAAAATAGATGCTTTAAGTTGTATACCTGTCACTAGGGGAGGAACCTTGACTGCCCCAAGGTCATATGCACCCCAAGGGCAGACCCTGTGCATTTCTGGAGCATGACTGTAGTCTCTGTGCATGTGGTAGGGCCTGGGAGTTTCAGCAAATAGTGTTACAATGTCAGCATCTTGGAATCATTCCTTGAAAGACAGGTATGTGCTGAAGAAACAGTGTCTTCAAATGCTTGTGAAAGGGATCAGCGATTTATGTAAAATGCCAGTGAGTGCTGTGAAGGTGGGGGGGAACGCTCCTCAGAGTGTAGATGTGCATTAGAGTGTAGACTTTCTTATATAGAGCCACATTTGTATTTCTATACTTGGCTTTAGGCATCTAAACACTGGAAAGGATGACAAATTGTATAAAAACCAAAATTACAACTAGAGACATTCTTCTAAGCAATGTGTTGAGTTTTATGTGGTATTATTTTATTTAATTGTGGTAAGCTCTGGGGTCAAGTTAAACACTAAAGCGCAGCATATTAGAACGACTGAAAACTGCTTAACTTTCAACATTTATTTAACATGGATATTCTGTTGAAGTGGTTGTGTTTAGCATATCTGAATTACAGTTACCCTGCCTGTTGCAGTAGTATGTGATAACCAGCATTTCTCTGTCACTATACCAAAAAAATTGTCTACAGTCTCAGTTTTTTTCTTTTAACACATACACCCAAGTTAAGGCATAAATGCAGCCTCTTAATTCAGCTGTTAAGCTCCTTTAAAACCTGTATTTTAGTACATTCCTACATGGCAGGTAGCACAGCAGAAAGTAGAGGGCAAGCCATATGTATAACAGAATAACTTTGCTCTACTTTATGTAAAGTCATAAATGCTGGTGAGGCAACACAAAGTACAGATGACTAGCCTTGTTTTCATGAGTCTTGGGGACTTCATTCAAGCTACTTGGAGCAGTGGGAATTTGGATGTGGATCTCAGTGGGAGCATAGTTGCAGAAGTATTTAACCAATTGGGAGCAGACACATGCTAGCTATTGCATGATAATATAATTAATTGATAATGAACTGTACAGAAAATAGTAATTAAGGCTTAACTATCTGTTCTTCATTATCAGTGTGTATTTTAATCTGCATTAAATAAGTGGTATTGTCTTCCTAAAGCTAAGCAAAGACAAAATACTAAGATATTAATTGCAGGAAGGTTGTGTGGAGTATGTGACGGGCATCTGTGAAGATATGTAAATACAGGACAAAGGGAATAAGCTGTCCCAGCCAGAATGCTCTAACACTGTCCCATTTTACTGGGAGGTCCACTGTTAAAAGTTTACTATTGTATTTTTACTATCTGCTTTTGTCTGTTGGTATTTCATTCATGGTAACTGCACGTCACACTTTATCACCAATCCTTCTTTCTGCTCTTAGTTTAGTTATTCAGTCACATGCAGGTTAGAATGGGTCGAAGTCATCATTGCAAATTAGCAAGATAAGAACTCCTACTCTGGACCAAATCAGCAATCACTTTGTCTTCTGAGAGCAGCCAGTATAAGGTGCTTCAAACAAAGGTGTGGAATATCCTGTGATGGATAATTCAGAAATGAAAAGCACACAGGACAGAATTTTTTCAAAAACGGTTGGAGTTGAGCTGACATCAAAGCATAAGGCTTAATTAATATCTGGGGTCATGAGATCCCAGCAGATTTGGAAGTTACTTGTTCTACATGAAGCTTCTTGCTCTTAATATGCTTCTTTTTGATGAATAGTTCTCTCATCCATTTCAAACACAGACGCAGGTGTACAGGAGACAATAAGACATTATTTCTTTAAAATGCTAGATAACATACTCAACATTCAGTATTAGCATCAGAGTGAGTAGACATCTCTACCAGCTATTAATATCTTACTACGCAAAGAGGCCTCTAGATCTTAGTGGTCTTCTCAGTGTGAAGCACTGTGAGTGGAAAGATGTGTGCAGGTAGCTGGAGGAAAAGTGTTTAGCACAGTTTGCTGATTATGTAGTCAGGCGCAGAGTTCAAATCATAGAATCATTTAGGTTGGAAAAGACTAAGATCCAATTATTAACCTAACTGTATGAAGCCCACTGAATGTTAGTGTGTTCTATGCATCACCTGGGTGATGTCTGTGCTGTTCCTCTGTTGTGGTTGGCTGGCGATACCCAGGTGCTTTCAGACATGTTGCTGACATCATTCTGCCAGCTAATGTGCTGTACTGTGAAGTGCCTTTTGGATAAAGCCTTACACAACAGAGAGGACCGTGACTTGTGTAAGTCCAAACACAGTGAAGGATTCAGTGTTGCCAAACAAACAGTTTTCTGTGTAAACACCACTGTTGAATTCCTAAAGTTACCTATGCCCGTCTGATGTTTTATGAATAACAATAATTTTCTGTGAAAAGTTGCCCTGCTATTAATAGATATTAAGGTACCTTAGCTTATAAATGTGATCAAAAGCCTACTTCAGTTTTTGGGGCAGTCCTTAACTTCTAGGAGCTCTCTGTAATTCCCCACATACTAATTACTTTCCATAATAGTAGTCATGATTAAGTTCTCTTCCTGTTAGCACTTTCTCTGTTCATGTCTTGTCAGTGCCTAGGAAGAGTCATTCAACCCTTTGTCACAAAGGTGATGTAGTCTAATTGCACATTCAAAGGACAACACATCATTAGTAAAAGACTGTTGTTTTGGGAGACTATTTGTTTTGCCTTAGCCATTGTTTCAAGCATTTTATGGAGAGGTGTGCGATGGAGATGAGGTTCTATTACCTTTTCTCTCCGGATTAAGGCTGATGCCAGGTTGTTCTGCTTCTCCTTCTGCTTCGTGAACCGGAGCTGCTTTTCTGTTGGCTTCCACAGTAACACACAACACATATACAGCCAGGCAGACACTGTCTTGCAGGAATCTGACAGCAAGATCAGAAGAGGCACTGATCCCAAATCTTGTGTTACTTGGGGAAATGCTACAGACACTTCCTTCCCTGACTTAAGGTATGCTTCAAAATACATGGGAAAATAAGTCAATTGCAACGTCTTTGTGAATGGCCTTGCTTTGTTGGCTGTTTCAGAGTCCTGCTAAGAATATAACTGAGTGGCATTTGGGACCACATTGTCTAGTTTCCTTTTACTGAAGAAGTTCACACAGGAACCCAGGATTTAAAGCAGTCTCCCTCTACAACTATAGCAGGTACCCATGGCATCCTGGTGATTCCAGTAATGGCTACTGAACAGGGTCAGGCTTTGAAAAATTGTTTTAAAATCACAGCTTTACCCTTCAATCCTTAAATCTGCCTGCAGTATTTAGACTGTTTCTCTTTAGTCTGACTGCTGGTATTAACCTGACCTAGACTCACTTGAAAATATTAGTCCTTAGCAGGGTTTTACCTTGAATTAACACACCCTTTACTTTTCCACTCCCCACAAATGTCTGCTGCATACAAGACTACATAAAGGCAAGATTTAATCTAAGCCATGTTTGGGGTTAATTGCTTACACAGTGCTGTGCTGAGAGAAGCATATCCCTCTCCTGGACACGTACCTGCTCTCTGTCATGCTATCCCTGGGCAGGCAGGAGTTCGCCGAAGTCAGATTAAGGTTACTGGACCATTAACTGGCAATGCAACTGGTGAGAAATTCTGCTAGTTGGCCACCAGGTGGTACTGAGGCTGCCTATGGGGAATTAAATCTCCATCAGTTCTGGCCTTCGCTGTCAGGTAACACACAATGTACCACCTGCCCACCCCACAGTGGAGCAAGGAAATGCACTCACCAGTATTTGCCCAGCATTTGTCACCTCCCTTCTTTTGCAGACCCTTACTATCCATTTATCACTAGCTGGGTGAAAGTCCACTGACTGTCCAGCCAACAGAGTAAGCAGAAGAGATAAGGAAAGGGCTACACTGTAAACTCAGTTAGAATTCCAGTTTGAATTTCCCTTTACTAGTTTCCAACAGTCGAACTTATAATCTTACTGCTAGAATCAAGTTTGCCTGGAAAGTTCTATATTCCAAATAGTTAGGAAGGAATGTAAAATACTAACACAGCAGTATTACTTATCTTTGTCTTTCAAGATAAGAGTTGAACACTTTTTGAATAGAAATAAGGATCTCCAGTGCACACTAACTGAAGGATGCAGAGCTTTCAAAAAACCCAGGAAGTAATGTGTGCCAGAGCTCCAGATAAATAGTGCTGTAACATTTAACAGGGGAAAAAAAAGAACTCTAAAGATTTTGAACCTTTTTATGTTTTGAAGAAGTGAAAACTGACTTTTTGCACAGCTGAAGTTATTCTTCTGTGTTTGTGTAACATGGATTTTTCAGGGCAAAAAAAATAAAGTTTTAATCCTAGGAACCTGAGAACTGAATGTTTTACTGAATATAGGATTCAGCTACACCATTTCCTCTTAAACCTACCATCTGTGAGAGGAACCAACTGCCTTGCTTTTGGCATATGTTCTCACCCACATTTTCCTTTTGCTGTGTGCCTGCCATAAACCCTTCTTCCTCCTAAAGATGCTTCACAAGGAAAATATGAAGGTTTTCTGCTGTACTTAGGTCACCTGTGTGGACATACAAACGATGGGGTCCAATGAACTGCCACATGAAAAAGAGACTACAGTATTTCTAGGTGTCAGATTAACATGCACAGTAGTATCTCTGAATAAAATGAGTATTTGTCTTGATTTTGTAGCACAAGAGAGCTGTCCCTGTTAGTAACTGGACGATGGCAGGCTGAGTCAAAGGTTAAGGACACTGGGCTACAGCAGGATAATCAGAAAGTTTTCTTTCTGGTCAGAATAAAAACAATTTCTTTAAAATTACTTGCTTGTTCCTGAAACATTTCAAACACAAAATAAATGAGTAATTTTATAAAGCTAAGGCTTCCAAGCAGCACTCCCATGCACGTGTTTTTCAGAGTACAGTAACAGTAGCTTTTCCTCGTGCAAAATTAACAGTTTTTTCTACTGAAGTTGTAAGTAATGGCTTTATGGTACTGTCCCCTTTTGCATAATGCCTGGAAGCCTTACTCTAAAGGATATTACTCCAGTACACTGTTGAAGAGGACACTATCCTTCTTCCATACTGACATTAGCCAACTTAACAGAGGAGAGTCCATGTTCTGAAGTCATTCTAAAGCTTAAAAAAACACCCAAACAACTGAAAAACACCACACACAACCCCCCACTATATTATAAGCAGATAAATAGAATCTGGTTTTAAACTGGTGTAGCTAAGTCTTTCTTTTTTTAAAGCAGTTCAATACGAGGAAGCTGCGTGAAAACAGCTTTTCTTCTTCACAACATCAAAATGCTTTTTATTTCCTCCACGAACAGGTTCCCAACTGAAACAATATGGAGACAACAACAAATACCAGGAGCAGTGTCTGTACACTGACATAAACCACAGATGCTTGACTCAGACAAATTGCTCTTAAAGAGCATTACAAAAATAGCACGTTCACACTCTCACCAGTGCTTAAAATTACCTGGATACTCTGGAACAAGGTTACAATCTGGTATTTTTGCCACATAGACTTGTTCCTAGCAAATCAAGACTGTAACTGAGTCCTGGCTGCTTATCGAGTTCTTGTCATGCAAGAAACGTGAAGTGTATGACTGAAATAGATAAATGGGTTATATAGTTCATAATTTATTTGTATACAATCATCATGTAGTCTGCCTCTGGGTACAGTAAGTTGAGTGCTGCATGTTGTTTCAGGCGCAGCGACAGTCCTACATTATGGGACTATTTCCACTGATGAAAATGTGACTGAAGAAAAAATACGATGACCTTAGCAAAGAGATTTGGAAAAAAAAATAAATCAGTCACAGCAGTTAATTGCCATAAATACTTGAACGAAGGTGGTAGCATTCTGATTAGTCTCTAGCAGCTGGCTGGCTCGTCTACTGCATGAGCACCTTCAACAACAGCTTTCACACACTTGGCCATTGTCTGGGATGCTCTGCTGATTGAATCTAAAAAATAAATCCAAAATACATGTCAGTGTGTTGTAACTGTTCGTTTTCAAAATTACACAGACACAAATAAACGAGATTTGGTACAGGATAAAGAAAATTGCTTAGTTGAAAATAGAGTCCAATAGTCTGTGCTTTATGCAAATTCCAAGTCATTTTACTGAAATATTTTTTTCTTCAAAAGACTCAAATCCTACATATCTTAGTGGAAAGCTTTAAATGTCTCCTACAAATCTTACTGTAAAGCCAAGTAAAATATACTGCTGATTTCAGAATGGACAGGCCATACTATACATACCTGTCATATAGAAGTCTTTTAATGTGAGCTGCGGTGGAACGAGAGGATCAGCGAGAAGCTGTTGCTTCACTAACTGTGGCAAGAAAGGGAAAAGAAAAATAGCTTTATGACAGGAACTTGTAACCAAAGCATTTGGTAAGTGAATTCTGCATTTCATGCAGGTCAAAGAATACTTCAGTGCTATACATGAAGGTAGATTTCTTCAAAAAGCATCAGGCCACGTAACAGCACTAAATCATGCCCAGATGCTTCAGTTTTTATTACCTTTGACAACTCATTTGCCTGGCTGAAGTAGTTAGCCTCTTCCACATCATCATATCGTACCAGATTAGGAGATACTTCTTCTAAACGCTTCCGTATTTGATCAAGATTTTCATAAGGCAAGGTCATTCCAGCTAACTAACAGATTAACAGAAAGAAATGCCATCAAGTTTAGGGATTTAATACAAAGTAATTTAGATTACTAATGCTTTAACATTCCTCAAGTAAAACCAGGGAAAACGCACACTCCCGAAAATTCAAGCAGCTTCATTGTGCAAACTGAGGCAAAGACACTGTTGGGCTAGTGCTGCCTACAGTTGAAGACTTCCCCAAGTTAAAAAAAAATAGGCTGTCCCATTTGCTATTCAAAGGAACAAAAATCCCAACCCAAACCTGAAGCATTTTTCTCCTTCCATATAGGTATCACTTGTACTTTCTCTAGCTTACCTCCAAGTGAGAGAAAACTGATCAACACATTTGTTTCCAGTGACTAGTAAGCACATACTTGATTTTACCTAATGATACTAGACCCTATCCTCAAGAGTTCATGCTGTTTTCTTTCTAACAAGCAAGAAACTATCCCTTCCACCAGTTTCCTTTAAAGCACTTCATGACGACTGGCAGAATATGCAAAGCTGAACCCATTATGCATTCCAGTAGCATACAGCAGCTACAGTAGCCATGCTATCCCTCAGAAGAGAAACAGTATGATTTATCTCACAGCGTTAGCAAAGGATTCAATGTAATACTTGTTAAGACTAGTCATGTGTTTCCTTGAAAATATACCTATTTTTTGCAACGCTTTTCAATATGAGAAGAACTTCCCCTCAGTATACTTATTATTAGAAGCAATTTCTAACAGTAACAGTACCTCAGAGATAGCTCTAATAATTCTCCAGTCTTCCCTCGCCATCCCAGGTGGTGTTACCGCTACTCTTGTCTGCTGAGCCCTACCCTCAGTATTCACATATGTGGCTGCCTTCTCTGTATACGCTGCTCCAGGGAGAATCACATCAGCCATGGGAGCTCCCACATCCCCGTGATGTCCTAAAGACATAGAAAGAGGGAACAGCCCACAACCATGTAAGATGTAAGTCAAAACAGAAAGAAGTTCTTTACTAACACAATACTTATTGTGTTCATACATCCAGTCTGGTGTTCCCAGTCTAGAGTTTACTTAACCAGTAATGCATAGGCTGTTAGGCTGTCTGCTCTGCGGTCTCACCTGCCTAATACTCTGCGGCGAATGAACAGACTACAAGCAGCAATGGTAGTCTAGACTCTATAGCCACTCAGCTGTCAGGGGCTCCTGGAACAAGGATGCTCAGTGAATTAAGACCACGTCTGGAAATGACAGAGTATCTGGGCATCAATGCTGTCTGCCCTGCCAGCTGAAGCTATTCTCCTGAAGTCCTAAGTAACATTCCCCTATTACTTATCAGCAGTTTTTAGTTTTCACCTAACAAATAGGTAACCAGTATCTCAAGTTAAGTGTTGGAAGTTCCATTTCTTGGCAGAAAATAAAGGCTAGAATTTATCAAAGGATCAGATATGTCTGTAAGTATAAAAACATAGGCTTTCTCTCCAGCTACTACATAGCAATGTTTTGTAATTTACATCTGCTAATTACCTTGATAGATGATAAAACAGTCCTTTGGCAAATCATTACGTGTTATACAACCCGAATCTGCTCCCAAGAGATATAACACTTTGGGAGGACTTCTCCTAATTGCCTCCACTCCTGGTTTGAAACCCAGATCCAAAGCAGCTACCTGGCTTGCAACCCTGTAAGAACGAACACATGATTTGTAAGTTGTATCACAAGTTTCCTTCTCCCATCAGAACACAACTACATTCTTTATTTGACTAAGTATTTTGAAGGGACATTTCTCTAACAGTAGTAAGACAAAAATTAAGCAGAGAGTCAGCTGAAAATTTGGACAAGGGAATCTGTCAAATTCAGGATGGTTTTGCATGTTGACAAACTATTTGAAGCTATCTGCAGTTTTCACAGGGTATTTCACCTATTTAAGATGCAATTGTAAAATAAAAGCAGACATTCCAAGTCAAGCCTAATAGCAGACAGCTCACTTGTCGTCTGGAACACCAACGTTAACATCTGAAATAATGTTTCTACATTTGTGAAATCATTTTTCCTTTGCAGAGGAAAAAAAAGCCTGAAAAGTTTGGTTTTTTACATTTATACAGGGTCTAACCTGATAAATTGTGTATACACAAAGAAATAAGCACACATACACCACAGTAACTTTTGCAGGCCCAGTGGGGATGAAAGTGGCTCCCAAAAAAGCTGTAAAGCAAACCTGTGGAGGATGTTCATGACTTTCCACTCAGAACCAACACCACTCTTAGTCCTGGCATTTTGTGCAATGGTGGAAACAGCAGCATGGATAGCTGCTCCATCACTGCGCTGCAGCGCTGCGCTGCCCACTACCACCACTGGCTTTTTGGCCTGGTCAAGGACCTGTGCAAGTTAAGAGTCAAGAAATTAATTCCACAGTTGTGAAGACAGTTCCTGTTGAGATAATGCAATACATTCCCTAACATCTATGGAAGTCTTCCATGCAAAGTTACAGTTTTGAAATGGCTGTAGTTACATTTAGAGATAAAGCCAAGAGAAACTGCTATAAGCAGGTCACTACCCTGTCAATACACAACTATATTCCTGATAACCAGACACTGCAGTGGAAAGAGCAGCAGCTGAAACCACCTGTTTAATATCAAGAAACGTTCCAGGAGTTTTCTGCACTGTAAAGTTTTACACACCTGAACGTATTAAGCCATACACACACTGGGTTGCACATTAATCATAATCTTATCTCTCTATCTGATTTAACAGCAGTAGCACTTCTCTTCAAATCTATCTCTGCAGGAAACTCAAGATCATTATCCAATACATCTGAATTTTAACAGCTGTTCTCTTAAATTACATGTACCTTGCAGAATGCATGTTTTCCAGAAGCAATATCCTGAAGTATCTGTGGGGACTCTCCTAGATGATCGTATGTGTAGGTCAAATTCACAGGAGAGCCAACAAGAGCCACTTGCAAGTCATTGTGAAGCCAGCTGAAAACACAGCAAACATTTTATAAAAATTAAAAAAAAAAAATAGGTTTTCCTCAACCAAAGCAATTAACTATAATTTCAACACTAACATGAAGTAGGATGCAAATTCTTTCAAACGAATTTAAACGGCATTCTTTTTTGTGATGCCGTGAAGTTCAGTATTATTCTGACTGTTAAGGAAACATAAGGGTTTTATAGAAGGATTGTTGCTCTGTGTACATTCCAGGAACAGTGCAGCAACACAACTCACATGAAATATTCATCATTTTCTCCTCAAACTTTTGCTAGTTCAGTGGAAAACAAACTGCACAAAATAAGGTGCTACAACTTTAAACCATCTTTTCCAGTGTGAGGCAAATCCAAACAGAACTCAAAACCCACACCTACACGTGTGTTAACATAAAATCGTTAAACTTAAATGTCTGCTTCTGAAATCAGCAGGTCTGATTTACTAGAACAATAACAGGAAAAGCATCAAATGATGCTGAAAATAATTATTAAAGGAATATGCTTCAACAAACCTCTGTAAGACAGAAAATCTCAGGTGTCTGTGTAACATCACAAAGGAGTAAATGCCTCAGTATATGAACATTATGTAAAATGTTGGGGAATGTACAAATCGGTACTCTACAGGGAGAAGAGACACTATTTTTCTACCTATATATCACCATTCTCTTTACTAAAAGGTGAATTAATTTAGTGAGTCTTCTGGATGAATCTTACTGCCTGTGGCTCCACCTGAGTACTGCATCAAACCCAGGTGGATTTGCATGCTTATTCACCGCCAAGGAACACAAACCTCTTTCGAATTCTAGCATTGAAAAGGGGCGCCTCAAAGCGTGGATTAGTGCCAACCAGGAGCAGGACATCTGCCTCCTCCACTCCAGCAATCTTGGTATTAAGCAGGTAGTTAGAGCGCAAATCTGTGCTATAAAAAAAAAAATAAAGAGGGTAAGAATTTGGTAACGCAAAGGAAATAAGATTTTACAAGATTCTAGAAGCTCAAAATATTTCTTCATCTTAGGAAGAGGAAAGAAGAGATTGCTCAATCCAAATTAGTAACCCAAATAAAAAGACCTTCTGGCTTTTATGGGTATCAGACAGCAAAACATTAAAGGAATTACTGTGTGGGTATTTCCTACACTTAACAGTTCTTGTCAGCCTTCAAAAACTTCATCTGATAATACAGTTTACAAGATTGTAACTGTACTGCAGTTTTCACAGCACAAATTGACTAAATGATCCAACTTACAACAGGGTGTAACCGGATGATCACAAGTCTACCATTATACTGTACCACCCTCAATATAAAGTACACAACCCCTGCTGTAGTAGAGACTAATTACCAGCTCTCAATCCAGAAATGCTCTGCTTGAATGAATACTGCAAATTCAAAGAAAACCTGCCAATTACTATCCTTGGTCATTTCAGAATCTCACCATAAGATGAGCTGCAGGTGGGAAAGTTTATCAATGCACTAATTACAGACAACTGCCTAAACTCTTACCCAGCTCCGGCAGTGGGGAAGACTTCTTCGGTGCACAGTGTGTCACAATTTACTCTATTTAGTAAGTCTTTCAGAGCTATTAGCGCTTCTGCATCCACCAGTCCTCCTACAATTGCTGCAACCTCCGTGCCTCTGACAGCCTGTAACTGGGGAGAAAGTATAAACACAAGCATAAGAAACCATTGAAATAATTTCCTGTTTTTCCTGGGTAAATGGTTGTTCCATTCGGATGCGCCAGCACCAGCAGCACAAACTGATCAGCAGTGTCTGCCATCTACAAGGCTGCAAATCCAGCTGCTTCAGAACTCATGATAAGCAGAACAGCTTCTCTATATTCTGTCCTGGTCTCTCCTACTTGAGTTCCTGCTCAGATATGGCTAATTCTCATGAAGGTAAGGAGAGGAAGACCAGTATTTTAATAAAGCAACAGTGCAGACAGAATACCAACTTCCATAACACAAGCTTGGGTAGTAAACTGAACTCAAAGGTATTATTATCTGAGAAGCAATAGCTTTTGTAACAAACCCTGCTACTGTACCACGAGCAAAAACATCCTTGAGGAAAGTTCAGTTACAATTATTCAATTCTCCTTCATCCTAGGTAAGATTTTTAATCAAAATTCAAAGCAGTCATGCAGTACTTTATTTGAGCAAAATCACCGCAGAGAGCTGAGGTAAGCACAATTCACAGAATTAATGGCTTTGATGGCAAAAGTGGTGATAGCACAGTTTAAACACATTTAAAGAAGTCTCCAGGTTGCTTCCTCCTAAATTTCTGAAGGAACTGTTTACTTTCCTATTTAAATAAAAGCAGTTTCTCTCCCATTGTTCCAAATGAAACCAGGATATCATACAGTTCATCTGTTCTTACTTATGAACAGGAAACAATATTCCAAGGAAGAAACGGAAGTGGAGAAATACAATGGATTAGAAGTCAATACTCTCCTCTAGACTTGCAGGAAAAGGCCCTGTTCTATGTAACATTTCACATTAATCATTGTATTGTATACTACATGCCATGTATTAAATAATTTTTACATGTAATGTATGTTAAACTGTACATATTAAATATTGTTCTTACCACACCAGCAACGCGAGTGAGTACATCCTCCCACGACGCATAAACAAATATTCCTTTCTCATTCTTGATCATTGGCTGAGTAAGTCTCTGACGCTTCAGACCATCATAAGCAAACCTAAGTGAACACCACTAATATTAAATGGCAAAGATATTGATATGTTCTAAATATTTTCTCAGACTGAGTTTTTCTAATAGTTTGAGATGATGAGAAAAGAAAAACAAACAAAATACTTCCCCTTAAAATTTAACTTTTCCAACAAAGTTACTGCAACACAAGTTACTGCAAAAAAAAAAAAAGCCAGAAAAATCTTAAATGTTAGAAACTTCAGTAATGCCAATTATAACATTAAAGCCATGTTTTACCAATTATTCTTCACTATGGCTTTACATTACTAACAGCAGAATCCACAAGCTAGTACTACTGCCTGTAATTCAGGTTGCGCAAAGCCTGCCTTTTCACAAGTGGGTACAAACACTTCCCACACACCGTGTTTTGTCAGATATCCACTCCTCGTTGATATCCTCATGCAGCCTTGGCAAAATTCTCATCACTTCTCCAGTTCTCGTGCTCACTACGATGTTGCTGCCAACTGCATCCAGCACATCAATTGATTCTACCTTCCTGTTCAGAAGAACAAATAAACCATTTGCAGTTTTCTCTATACAAGCAGTAACAGACTGCATAACAAAGAAAGTGCTGTAGGTTTAGCTTTAGATACATATATAGTTGTTTATTCTCACAAGATACTATTTAAATACTGTCTTCAAAAATTACTCAGTTAATGAATGTAAATTCTCCTTTATTGACCTATCAGCACAACCTACAAGTCCAAAATGTTTTAGGGTAAAAATAAGTAGAAGTATTGTCTACACATTTAAACACGTTCTTATTTTTTTGAATGACCTGTGAGTAAAGAACAGAATTTGTGTTAGATTCAGCCCATGAAAAAGTCTGCAATAAAAATGTAGAGAATAAAACTTGGAGAAAATCCCTGGTATTATAAATCACAGTATCACAGTATTATCAAGGTTGGAAGAGACCTCATAGATCATCAAGTCCAACCTGTAATCATAAATGGACATAGTCTAAGATAAAGAGTATGAAAGAAACCGAGAAAGCTGCACCTTCCATGAGTTAAGACACACACCTTGTCTCCCATGGGCGTGCAGTAAAGGCGTATGGCTTGGAGGTAAGAGCACCGACTGGGCAGATGTCAATAATATTTCCTGATAACTCAGACATGAACATCTTTTCAACATAAGTACCAACTTGCATATCATTTCCTCTTCCTGTTGTTCCCAGGTCATCTACCCCTGCAATCTCACTAGCAAACCTGGTCGATGCAAAGAGAACGAAAACAAAGCTGGAATGTACAACAGCAACGTAGCACGTTTTTCAACTCTTATCTCATTTACTTAGTAAAACATTATGCTTAGCTCACACACCTGAAAGAACAAAGTTTTAGATGCATTCATTGGTACCTACACATGCCAGACTATACACCTGCAGAATTTCATTCAGACAGAGCTGCAAAAACTAGGCAGAGTTAAATTAAAATAAACAGAGCACTTCAGTGCTCATTAGTCCTAACAAGTTCTTTCTACAACGAGGTGGGTACATTGTATTCTTTTCCATCTGGTTCAAGTTAGCTGCTAGTGAATTTCAGAACTACACAACAGCATAAATATAGCTACCAGAGGCTGTCAAGAATAAATAAATCTTGCAACCATGTCACTTCATGTTTTTTGATCTATTCTGGGACTTCCCTGACACCATGGGACTATTGCCCTGTGGAAGACTTCATGTTCATATTTTGGCCATCTCTCTCTACTTCTGGCATGATAGCCGTCTGGTAGCTCTGGTAAATGGAATTATTAATAAAATAATACAAGAATAAAGTAATACAAGAAAAAAGATAATAAAATTGGCTGCACCTTTTGGTGTTTCTTTCACAAATGACAAACTGATACCAACAGGCCTGTTCAGTACTTCCTCCAGTGAAAAATAAAGGACATTACCTGATACATCGAGTGCACTGTATACACCGAGTCATGATTGTTTTGACTAAAGGGCCAATGTTCTTGTCCTCCACAGCACGTTTTCCCTCTCTAAATCTACTCCTGTCACTGCCAAACATCATTGACTGATCCTAGAACAGACAATGGAAAACAGACTTATCCAGGCTGCTGGAAAGTACAATTCCACCCAAGACAAGATGACTAGTACACAAGTCTACACCATTTAATTGGATGTTGTACCTGTAGATCACATTCTCCACCCTGATCACAGATAGGACAGTCCAATGGATGATTAGCCAGCAGGAACTCCATTACACCCTCTCTGGTGGGTTCAGGAAATAAAGTTAATGTCAATTTTACCTAACTTAGCAAACAGTACAACTTCCAACTAGACGAGGCTAAAAGAATGGTACCTGGCTTTCCTGGACTTCTCAGAGTTTGTCAGTATGTTCCAGCCCTTCATAACTGGCATGGCACAAGCAGCAACTGGCTGCAATTATCATAAAACACACACATGAACATAAAATACTCCTTTTCAGCATGGGCACAAGCCCCAGACCCCCAATCCCTAAATGCTTACATAAGCATCTTATTAACATTTGTAGAAATTAAAAAAAGATATCTGCAAGGAAATAAAAAGACCACCTAACCAATAGCATATCATTAATAAATATGTAACTGTTATTTTAAAAAGTTAAATTAGCTACGATTTATTTCATAAGTTGACAATTTTATGCTCTCGGATTCCAATTACAGCAAGAAGAAAGTCAGTTGTAACATATACAAAGCAAATCAAAGTAATTCAGGAGAGATCTGAAAAACTTCTAGAACTAAAGTCAAGAGCATGCACCATTTATAAGAAGTCTGTTTCAACACAGTCTATGCAGAGAATCCTGGAATAAAATTCTTCACAAGATTTCTGCAAGATTACCAAGAACTCCTTTTAGAACAACCTAATCCCTCCTACTTTTCAATCACTAGATAAATCATCACAACTGAAATCTTTAATGATAACCCAAAGTTTCTCAGATGCTAAGCTCAAAGCATGGAGTTTATGTTGAGGTGCACTAAAAAGTTTTATCTGTTAACATAATTGTGTAACCCAAGACTGAACTCCAAGAGTGTCTCAGCTAACTCCACAGGGTTCTTGACACAGACAAAGATAGCGTTCAGACCCGAAGTCAACTACTATTCTGCAACAGACGTCAACTGTAAGTAATTTATTAAAATATAAAGTAAAAAGTAAATGCAGTCTCTACTTAGCACAGCAGAAACCTGCAATGTCTATGAAATGTGTACAGTACCTTTGGAGCTTTCTCTATTTCCACAAGACACATCCTGCAGTTTCCAGCAACTGAGAGGCGATCATGGTAACAAAAACGAGGTATCTGAATTCCAGCCTTTTCACAGGCCTATAGAGAGTAAGAAACAAAGGAAATTTGAATTTTAGTTACACCCTTCAGTTACACCTTATAAAACATCATTCAGTTTTATGAAGACTAACAATGTTATTGCACAGGAATGTAGCACATTCATTAGAAAACTGTGATCAAGCTGATATATGTCAGTGTATCAATTACAAATATATACTTCCAAAATTTGAACTGACCTCTCTTTCAATCCTTCTTCCAAGAACACAGAGAATTCTCTCTACTAGCAATAAAAATAACTTTGATGTGCACTATTACAGAAAAGTGTATATAGGGAAAACTCTGAAAACACAAAGGAAACAGCAGTGGGAATAGTGATTTCTGATAATTCAACAACAGGCATGTTCTCTATACTTAAGCATAGAGAACATCCCTGTACTACAACACAGACAATCTTCAGCTTCAGCAGAACCCCAAACCCAAAGAAACATTCTGCCATGACATGTCTGAAGACGAAACAGAAAGACAGTGACATTTCCAGATAAATGGGCTTTCCTGCACAAAATCACAGCGAACGGGATCTATGCTATAGGGTTAGCTGTGCTTGCCAAAAGAAATACCACTGAATTCAATAAAAAAGATCTAACAAGATCAAATTTGTCTGCTTATTTCTAGAAAAAAAAAATATGACATGTAAGCAAAACTAAAAAGCTAATTCAGTACAGCATGTAAAAAAATGTTACACTAGTCTCCTGCTGCAGGCATTCCAAAGCCTAAATAAATTAGTAACTTGTAGCCAAAAAACAAAAAATTTTGTATTTTGAAATAAATTTACAACTTTATTTACTAAGGAGAATATTATCTACTTATCTACTGAATCTGCAACTGCTTCTGCTAACTCAGTATATCACATCTCCGTTTAACAGCTTCTAAAAAAGAAATTGAATTGGAAAAAGATCTAACTGAAATCTTTGTTAGAAAAGCAACAGTGTTGAGTGTGGACTAGGGGCCTGTGTTCTATTTCTTTATAAGCCAAGAATAATAAAATAAAACCAGCCATGGAGCAGCATCCTGCTTCATAAAAATTAATAATCAAAAGAAGACAATCTCTCATTTACGCCAGACACCACTTTAATACAAAAATAACTGAATGTGAGACACTGCCTGTATTGGTTTAGATGCTACAAGGTCATATAATGTTCAAAGATAGAATTTCGACTAGAATTTATCACAGTCTGTTACTGCACTGCATAATTTTCCACAGTTGGGTTCATGCTGCATGAATTTTCTTTCAGGCAATCATGGCAGATACTTCTTTTTCAACCACTTAGCAGCTCAAAGGATTTCTGCCCCACAAAATTGTTATCAGTGAAAACACGCCTAAAGAATTGCAAGAAACTAAGGATGGAGGGTCTTTGCTATAGACAACAGAACACGCTGCCAAGAAGTGGTAGTGGGAGTCCAAGAAAAATTCAGTATGCTACTCCCCACACCTGAAGTACTGTGGTTCCTGGGTTCACCAGTACAGGATGACCATCCACAAACACCTCTATCTGGTTGCTAGCTGCTGTCGCAGTTGTACGCCCTGAGAGACACAGAAAAAGAAAACAAAACCTCTCAGCCACTCTTAGATGCAAACCCTCTGATCCCATGTTCCTTATCTTACACAGCATTGATATGATTCCAGTTCTAGAAACAGCACACCATCAAGTTCCAGAGCTGTAAACACAGTGGACACACATGCCCTTCAATAGGGCAATTACATATATGTGAATTTTATCACCATAAACACACACATAAATTAAGAGATACTTACCAAACACTTTAGAGGACTGGACGACCCCAGCTAATGTCCTACGGACAGTAGGTAGTCGAAGCATCATGCTTTTGTAAGAGAAAACAGCACCAAGTTTTTATCAGTTTGAAGGTTTGCTGACAGGTTTTAAACAGGTAAACTAAAAGTTTCTGTGCCTGCAAAGGAGAATGTATGTGCACGTGCCTGTATGTGCATTGTCACAACAGAATTACAAGTTACTTTCTGAAGCTACAAGACAGGGTTCTCTTTATAAAAACACTTGTTCTTCATCCACGTGGATGTCAAGCTACACTAAACATCAATGTCACGATGTCTAGCATCTGGCAGCGCAGCTCAAGCCCCTGACTTTGCGAGAGTTGCCAGGAGCAGGGACGACGGACGAGCCCCCAACCAACAGTGTCCGGCTCGTGTCTACTAACGCACAGGCCCACATCGAGTGCTCCAGGAGTCGTCTGCAGCCCGGCAGGCGCAGCACGGCGCAGCGAAGAGGCGGGCCCACCCCCACCCGTGGGGTCACGGGCGGGCCTCGGGATACTATGCGCAGGGCCGGGGCCGAAGCGCGGCCCACTAAGCACCGACCGCCGCGGGGTCACCTTGGAGGCGCCTCCGCCGCTGGCCGCCGGGCAATGCCCGCTGCCGCCGTCGAGCCCGTCAAGGCGATGTGAGAGGGCAGCCTTGACAGCACCGCCGCGACCCGCTGTTACCTGGCGCGGGACGAGAGGCGGAGGCGCCTCGGCTTTCCCCGCCTCGGCCTCTACGGCGACGGCCTCAGGCCTTCTCGGGCCTTCCCACTACTCTCCACAGCTCCTCGGCAATCTCCGGGGCGGGGCGGGCCGCCTCCGCGACGCGTTCGGGAACCTGCGCCGTTGCCCAGCTCGGGGATTTCCGTCAGGCTGCCGGCAGCGCCGGACTCGGCAATTTCCGCCGCTTGCAGCAACTTCCCGGCCACCGTCAGACCCGCCACGTCCGGCAGTGCTGTCTCCTTCCGCTCCGGCCTTCAGCAACTCCAGCAACTTCCGCTGGGGTCTGTGGAGAGGGGGGGTGGGGACACACACACTAGTACGCGACAGCTGCGTCCGCCGTCTAACTCAGACGTTAACCCTGCGCGTTGTCACTGACTCCATAGTTATTTTTCCCACCGCTCCCCACACCTCTGATGTCCTGCCCTCCGCTGGAGCAGCCGACCCGTGAGGAACTACTTCGCGGCTCATTCTTGCGGAGGGATACATGCGCGCAAGCTCGCGAAGACTCGGCTTCTATATAAGGGCGGCGCAGGGGCGGTTGGCCCTCTTTGCGCGGTGCTCGGGTGGGAAGGCTGAGAGCGAGCGAGGGGCACCGCTGCCACCATGGGCTTCGGTGACCTTAAGTCCGCCGCTGGCCTCCGGGTCCTCAATGATTTCCTGGCTGACAAGAGCTATATCGAGGGGTGAGAGGCGGTGGGGTCGAAGTGCCGGAATGGGGGGAGGGGGTGGGGAAGGTGAGCGTGGTGAGGCCACGCTGCGGCCTGACGGGAATCGAGGGGGGCCGCACGTCGCAGACGGCGCCTCCAGGCTCACGGCTTAAAGGCAGTTGCTGCCGCCATTACAGGAGCAGTGCTCGCCGCGGGGCCGCAGGCCCGAGCCGCTGCTACTCAGCGGCTGCTGCTTGGTGTGTTTGTGCGTGTACCGAGGCACGGGGCTAACTGCAGCTTGTTCTCCGCAGGTACGTCCCTTCTCAGGCCGATATAGCAGTGTTTGAAGCAGTCGGTGCCCCACCTCCTGCAGACTTGTTCCATGCTCTTCGGTGGTACAATCATATTAAGTCGTACGAAAAGCAAAAGGCAAGGTATGGTTGAACGGCAGAGCTGGAGTGTGTGCGCGATCAGGCCTGTGATGTGTTTGCTTCTCGAGTTTGAAAAAAACTTTTTCAGCGGTGCTGTATAAAAACAGCTTGAGTTTTATTGCTGCCAGTTACTCAGGAAGCTATGGCAAAAGCCGGGAATTGCTTACTGTAATCCACCCCATGAAAGTAACAACAAAGTGGATTAGAAAGTATTACAGGAGTCTTTAAAGATAAATAGACAGTACGTTGATGTTAAATAAGGAAAGTGGTTAATTCAGGCATTTAGTCCTGGAAGATAAAGCTTAACCAATGACTTGCAGTGCAGAAGCACATACAAAGAAGGGGGGATATGAAAGCAAATGCTATCTTTTTTCTTTTTTAGTGATTTTAGTGTTCATGAAAGGTGCTGTATTGACATCCATGGAGACTGCAGGCATCTCTAAAAAGGTACAGCATAGGCAGTGTCAGTATTGCCAGTATGTGCCTCAGTCATGTTGGAGGAAACCCTCATGAAGTTGAGTAGCTTAGTCACCAGTCTGTTTCTGAAGCTTTTACAGTGCTGAGATTATGATACCGCTTTACACAAAGCCCAGTCTGGAAACTAATTCTAGGTCTTGAAAAATAAAGCTAGCTTTAGTCTGCTTGTAACAGCAGTCCACAATATCAGTAGAACTAGGAGTTTCTTCTAAGACTACAGAACTACATGAGATAAAGGAGAATTAATTCAAGGGATTCTGATCCCTTGCCTGATGTTGAGAGCTAGCTTTCACTGACACTTTCAAATTCTGCATTGTTTTCCATTGCTACTAGTTTTCAAAGAAATGAAAGTGCTAGGGAAGCAGGAACATAGAATACAGTGCAGATAAATTATTTCCATAAGAAACCTTTTTCTGATAGCAGTGTTGGGCAGGATCGAGTTGGTTTAGTTGACCAGTCTTTGCATACAAGAATCACTGTAGTCACAGTTTAGACATCAGGAATGCTGGGGATTGTCTTTGGGGAGGTTCTGCTTCAAGTAGCAGCATTAAATTTATTTCTTGTAGCTCACTGTTTTTACTGTGAATGCACTTGTAGGTTCGTTGACAAATTGGCAGTACTTGTAATGACATTTGAGTAGGCTCATAATATTATTTTATTCCAGCTTGCCAGGAGTAAAGAAGGCTTTGGGGAAGTATGGTCCTCCTGATGTTGAGGACACCACTGGCACAGCCACAGATAGCAAGGATGATGATGACATTGATCTTTTTGGATCTGATGATGAGGAGGTACTTGTGGCTTTTTTGCTTTATGTTGATGATTTTTTAAAATACCTAGATAAAGAGATTTTTACCTCAGCTAGGTCACATTACTTAAATTTGTGGCCTTGACCCTACTGGGAATTGTCAAGTTCAGCTGTCTTTGCAAGACAAAAAAACTTGAAGGATAAAATCCCAAAAAGGAATGGGTTGTGGTGAGGTGATCGAACTTTGACTGGCTACTTCATGATGAATAAAACAATCACCATCTTTCGACTGACAGTTGTGATGATTTGTTTTTGCCTGAATAGATGCCAGTCAGCTTGCTGAATGCTTTGAAGATACACACTTTGGTGCTTTCCTCCTAACTTTAGATTTATTCTTTAGGAAAGTGAAGAGGCAAAGAAACTGAGGGAAGAACGTCTGGCCCAGTATGAATCAAAGAAGTCCAAAAGTATGTATACTGAGAACGTTTCTTTAATGCTTGGTTTAATTTTTGTGCATTTGAAAAGGATGGCTAGAAACACTAATTAACAGATAAACTTGAGCCAATTAGTCTCACTCCAGTCTACTTTAATTGCCTGTGAGCTTAGCCTTTTCCATAGCAAAGGGGAGCCTTAACATAGTTTTTGTACTCCTTAATACACTCGTGTTTGTCTTACCCAGGGGCTGAGTTTTCTCTATACATGGGGATAAGCTGAGGCCGTTCTTGAAGTTTAAAAAAAAAGGGCTGCAATCTGCAAGTGCCTCCACAGCTACTGGTCTGTAACTGTTGAGAACTGTAGCAGTTGCAGTATTCCCTCTGTGGAAGATAAAATGTTGCATCGTGATAAGCTCCTCTTCAGATTCTCTGAACAGGACTTCCTGTGTAACAGACAGCGGTACATTCGGAATCAGTGTTTCCTTGAGAGCCTGTTCCTCCAGCACATATGTATCTACGTCTTGAACACTGAGATAGAGGCACGGCTGAAATGCTTCTGAAATGGATCTTGGTATAACAGGGCTATGCAAGGAGTTCACTGCTGATGAATTGAAAAAGTTCTAGAACTAGTTTACAACTATATTAACAAGGTTTTGAAAGTTTCCCAGCTTCTAATGGTGATTTCCTTCCCCCAGAACCCGCGGTTGTTGCCAAATCATCAATCTTGCTTGATGTGAAACCTTGGGATGATGAGACCGACATGGCCAAACTAGAGGAATGTGTTCGAAGTATTCAAGCGGATGGCTTGGTCTGGGGATCTTGTAAGTAGGGGAACATTACAAAGGAGGAGGAGAGACAGTGTGGTTTCTTACCGTAGTGTATGAATAGGTAGATTTGTGGTCACTGCGTGCTGATGTGTGAAACTGCGAGTTGCAGCACCTACAGTACCTCATCAAAACACTGTGCTAGTGCAGTGTGTCAAATACAAGTTTTAAAAGCTTTTAACACCGGCTCTATCCTGTGTCTCTCTGCACAGTTCCTGGTGCAGCCAGCAAACACATGCTGGTTTGGGGTAGGGATGAACCCCACCAAAATAAAACTTTTTAACCACCTTGTAATGAGCATTTTGCTATTGATTAAGCAGTCTGTAATACAGAACATGGGGTTTATGTATTCCTGCAAACTACCTTGCTCAGTTCAATCTTAGATCTGTGTTTTTAGGAGATGGCACCAGTCCAGGAGAACTAAACACTTGCTTCTCTTTCTGCAGCCAAGCTAGTACCAGTTGGCTATGGTATCAAAAAACTTCAGATCCAGTGTGTTGTTGAAGATGATAAAGTTGGAACAGATATGCTGGAAGAGAGAATAACAGCTTTTGAAGACTATGTACAATCAATGGATGTAGCTGCTTTCAATAAGATTTAAGTATTCCTATATCTAGAATAAACAGAATTGCAAAAATTGAGCTGTGTCTGTCTTCAATCCAAAATGATGGTGTGATCCAACTCATACATGGAAAATGTGGTTGAAGGGTAAAGTAGAAGCTAAGACTGAATTTCAGGGTTGCTTCAGCACCCCAAGAACATGAGCACTTAAAATTCAGATTTAAGATTAACATAGTTTTAATAATCTGAAATATGCTTGGTGGTAGGGAAGTAGATCTTTGGAAATGGGTATAATTCCTGTGGAAGGAAAAGCACAGGGCTCAGCAAAGCGTGAATAACTACTTTTGCTGATAGACAGTATAAACTTCAATAAAGGAGGAGATGAAGGTAAGTTACAAGATGGGGCACCATCACCTCTAGGAAAGGTGTTTTAATTGGACTTGAGTCTGGCATGATAGCTTCACAACTCTTGGTGGCTGGACTTGGAGCATTTTTCCTCTGAGGTCTGGGACTGAAAGCGTTTGCAGTGGCATTCTAATTTCACATCTTTCCCTGTGCTGCTTAATTAGTTCACAAAATACGGGTGATGAAAGCTCCTGCCTGCCGTCTTGAAGGTGCCAGTGCAGCTGGTGTAGGCAGGGGGCAGTAGGCATCTTCCATAGGGCTCTCCTCACCTGCTTCCTGTCCAAGGACAGATTAACTGGCTGCAGTGATAGCAGCTAATGCTGATGGTTAATTCACTTTCGTTACAAACTTGAAGCATGTTCCAGACTAGAAACAAAAGAAAATTGTTTAGTTACAAAGCAAAGATAATTTAGAATAGTTAATGCCGGTCTGAGCTGCTTACTTTGCTCCAGATTGGTTTCTATGTTGATTTTTTGATGTCTTAAAAGATTAAAAAATTGGGTAGTTCTAATATTTTTCAAAAACTCTGCATAGGAATGATAAAAATGTAAACATTGGGGTTGCAAAACTTCTAGACACTTACCTTCTGTGGGACTGAGAATTTACAGTAACCATGAAAATGGGAGCCTTTTATATGCTGCATTGGTCATGGAGCTGCTCAGTGCTGAAACCTGACAGCAGTAGCTAAAGTAACTCTTACTTTTTTTCACAGAGCCTCTGGTTATCTGGCACAGTAGGTCTTGTTTCTCTTTGTTTAAGGTTTGCCAACTTCAGATTACATAAGGGCTTTGTTTTATAATTTGAGGAAAAAGTTCCTGCTAGAAGTAGAAGGCCTGATTAAATAACTGAAAATAAGTACGATTACAGGCTTCATTCCCACTCTTGTGAACTTAACTCCTAAAGGATTGGCTTCATCCTGTGTCTAATTAATGTGGTGATTTTTACCTGCCATTTCTGTTAAATCATGTCTCTTAACTGTAGCAGTTCTGCCATGGTGCTGTGAAAAGCAAGAAATTAGCAAATGCCACATCAGAAAACATTTTTAAATTGCCATGTGATTTTTATCATCCCCGGCTGTGCCTGTTTCTGAGCTGTGTGCTGCTTACATTTAAACTGTTCCCTTGGCCTTGAAGGTAAAGTTTGCTTTACAGACTGTAACTACTAAAATCCAGCACTGTGAGCCATCTGTCTGACCTGCCAGGCTGCATTTTTGTGGGTTTGCTTTTATTTACACTAAGCATGTACAAACTCTTCAGTAGTTGTGATTCCTTTTATGGTTGTTTTTCCCTGTTGTTAGAAGGATGCTTGCAGCACAGGAACAGAACAAAAAAGCTGGATAGCTCAGTGTCCTCAGTTACAAAACAGATTGGTACGTGGGCGAATCCCCGTAGATCTGTGTTAGTTTAGAGGGGCTTGTGCAGTAATTGTGTACACGCTAGGATATTTGTTACTGTGCATCTTAGAGTCAATGCGATTCTGTCCCAGGTGCACCCCACCATCAGAAAATGAGCAGAAAAAGTTGTGTAACTTACATATGTAATATATAGGAAAACTGGGAAAACAGTTTCAACAAAAAGTATGGCTTACAGACTAACAACCTTCTGAAGCTCAAACTGTCTGGGAAGCAGATACAAGAAAGTAACCAGAACCTGCCTATTTTGAAATGTGTCAGTAGCTACTATTCTCAACTAAATGGCTGATTGTAGACCTATTTCCTATGAATTGTTTCTCTGTAGTACCATGATAAAATATATGCCCTTCAGCTTTTTTTCCCAACTGTGGAGGGTTGTAATTGAGTGTTCCTCAGTCTCTCTTTGGAAACAGAAACGTACCTGCTCTGTTCAGCTATTGTCTATTGCTCTTGCAGAAATGATTTGGGGATAGTTCTGTAACTGATCTTTGTGTGAATGAAGTAGTAATTTCATCCCAAAATTGTAAATCCTCTTAATTCCACAGACCAGAGCTGACTTTGACCTTCAATTCTATATCACTGTTGTCTGCCTTCCAAGGGAGTCCTCCTAATGATTCATGCAAGACAGCATATGTAGGTTCCCCATTTGAAAAATCAACCTCTTTGCAATACACAGCTGTTCTCACATAGCTGACATGCAAGAAGGAAACATAGAAACTTCAGTTCCTGTAGTAGAAAGGATCAGGGCTTGCCTTCATCGTCCAAACTCTTGGGGAAGGAGCTGTTTGAAGAATAGTCTGACGCCGCACGTTGCTGCTGAGAAAAGCAAATTAACATTCTCCTCGGAAAAAACACCATTTTATTACTTCACTTAAGAGTACAGCCAGGAAGGTAGTACTAATACATTCTTAGAAAGATGTCAGGGAACATGTGAATTAAAACTGCAAAATGTTTGGTTTGGGCACATTCAGCAGTCTGGTGCCAAAACACCATGATGAGTCAGTATGTACTAGGCAGCAAATGACTCAGAGGCGGAGAGTGCTGCTTCCCAACTTTCCACCCAGAGTGGAATACTCTGAAATTCCACTGGTTCTGCCCAGAGTCTGAAACCAGAGCCTGAAGAAACAGAGGCCACAGTCAGACTGTTTTCTGTTTGTATATCTACCCACACTAGATGTGCTCCTGCATACATCTACACTATACAAAAGCAAAGATGTTTACTTATAAGGCCTCGATTACAGCATAAATTCCACTTAGTAGAAACTAAGTAGATTATCTGAAAAGCAGGTTTTTTCCATATACCTAGGCCAGTATCAAGGGAAAAAAGGTTCAGATTTATCCACAGCCTTATGCTTTTTTATTTTAGTGGAGTTTTATCCCACATTCAACTTTTTAATGAAGTGGTATTGCTTCCAAAGTCCATCCATTCCACTTAGCACATATATATATATATATTTGGACTGAAGTACATGTAATTCTACAGCAAGCAGCAAGCTGGAACAGAGTACAGCGCAACTGGGACTACTTCATCTTTCTTATGGGAGTGGACTCCATTTCCTGGATGTGCTGTCTTGTCTCTCGTTTGGCAAGGAAGTCCGAATTTGGCTACAGACTTGTAATGGAATATTGTTGAATTCACTCTGCCTATCTTTTGAAGATGAGCATTAAGGCAAACAAAATGTTATGTTATTTGTTTACCTTTGTTTGACAGAGCAATGAAAACCAAGAGATAGTTGGATACCTCTTTGAGCCTGAAATTTAAAAAGAAAGGCTTTTAATATCACCTTCTGTAAGAAACATTTTCACTAATTCCTTGCACATTTCAAATGAGCCTAAAGCCCAATTGGTGCTAAAAGCACAGGAATAACAGATGAGAAAACACAGGATCTCATGTTTTAGTGCAAGATGAACACTGAAAAAACAGATTTTATTTCTGTGTTTTTCTTTTTTAACAGGAGAAGGCAGCAATTCAGTGTCCTCTGTTTTGGGGATTCTTCTCCAACTGCTGAGTAGAGCTACCCACAGCTTCACTTAGCTGGGATGTAACCAGGTGACTCCCCCTTAAGGAATTACTAAGCAATCAGGAGACTCATGACCTTTTGATGTATGGCCAAGAACCTCTTGGATGAGAGCGTCTTGTTCAAGAGTGTTAGCAGGAGGAATATTTATATTCTGTGCTTTTTTTGATATCAATGAGTTATGGAGCTACAAAAATGCAATGAGATTACAGCATCACTCCTGATCAAAACCCCAGTTAGCACAATTCTACTGACAACTTCCAGTTCAGGCTGTGTATGAGTCCACCGTACCCAAATGATGTGTCATTTAAAAGCCTCTCCAGGAAAGCAGTGAGTGCAATTAAGCCAGCTGTTTACACGGAATTGTATAGGCAACGATGCACATCTGACTGGCAGATGTGAAGTCAAGGACACCTCCAAATCTCCTGTCAACTCTTTGAAGAACGACAGGGATAAGCGCAGTCACTGAGCGGTTTCACAGTAGTGCACTGGTGCATGGGTGCTTTCTGAGCTCCACAGCTGCTCACTGACTGTTCCCGAGCGGCTCATCTCCCACAGCGCCAATTTTAGCACTTCAGACACTGTCATCTTGACCTGGGCCTGGAACTTTTTGCTGATGAGAACATAGAGGATTGGATTGAGACAACTGTTGATGAAACCAAGGCCAGTGGAGAGAGGAATGGCATCCTGCAGTAGATCGTGCAAGTTCTCATCATGGTGAGCAGAGAGCTCCACAATACTGAATATGTGATATGGTGTCCAGCAAACAAAAAAAGCTACGACTACAGCAATGATGGTCCAGAAAAGCCTGCTGGATGTCAAGACAGTTCTTCTCTTCACTTTGACAATGAGCAATGAGTAGCAAATGATCATGGTCACTAAAGGAAAGATGTAACCAAATGCAAGTCTCACCCAAATAAGAACGTGATGTGTCAGCAGAATAAGTTCTCTGTCATGCACGTGGAAGTTGTTGTAGCAAATGGTGATGTTGAGGACTGTAGCTGTGTCTCTAAAGTATAAGGCAGGGCCACCGATAATTGCAGCTGACATCCAAATGATCCCACTAAGGATGAGCGTGTTCCTTACAGTCCGATACTTGTAGGAAAAGACTGGGTGGACTAGGCGGATGTAGCGGTCAAGGCTGATGAATGTCAGGAAGAAAACGCTGGCAAACATATTAAGCAGTGCAATGAATGAGTTCATTTTGCAGAGCCATTTCCCAAAGGGCCAGTGGAAGCCCATTGCCACGTATGTAATATAGAGGGGCAGGAAGAGAACAAAAATGAAATCTGCTATGGCCAGATTGAGGAACCAGAGTGTAGAAACAGATTTATCCCACTTAAAGCCCATAAACCAGATGACGATGGCATTACCTGGCACTCCCAGCAGAAATGCCACACTGTAAAAGGAAAGGGAAACCATATGGGCAATGCTGAGGGAAGACTGGGGTGATTCATCTTCCTCAGACAGGTCGTAGAAATAAGAATAGTTCTCAAAATCTTCAAATGTCATGTTGCACAGTCGTTTTCTAGGGAAGAAAATAAACGGAGCAAAGAAGAAATGTTTTACAGAACTCCAAAAGTAATCTGCATTTCCTTTAAGTTCTTGGTCCTTAAAAAAATCCCAACAAAACATTAACTTAGTTTCATACACCTATCACTTTTTAGCTCCAAGTTGCCGGCACAAAGCTGATGGATTATTTCAGTCACAAGCATTTAAAGAAACGCTCAAATCAAGACAAAAATTGATATCTCCAGGAGCTGCTTTTCCTGCAATTATTCCTTAACAGAGAGCACTAAGCACAGTATCACTGATAAACTTCTGGGAGACCAGATGCACAGTTTTACTAAAGTGTGATTTTGCTATTCTTTTCTAGTCATGTTTCATATTTTACTGCTATTTGAAGCAAGTTTAAAGGACTATATTTGTCAGAAATCAGAGAAGCACCAGACATTTATGTAGGAAAAAAAGTGCAGTTAAAATACCAGAAAGACATTTTTTTGTAGAACTACCACCCACACCCTCAAATGATAGTTAACAAAATCTTAGACAGTTATTTCTCCAGCAACTGGAAGTTCATGTGTTTATTGTTCTCTGTCATGTCCTTTGTACCAAGGAACACTGATTTTCAGGCACATTCAACGTATTAGATTTCCTTAATGCAGCAACAGAACAGAAACAGAACATATTCCAGGGACAATGCATACAGTGTTCTTCCACTAGACTAGCAAACTGAGAAACAGGTAATAAGTGAAAGAAAAGTTTCCAATGAGAATAAAGCCCACTTTAAAAATATGTGTGCCTCCTTTTTTCCTTTGTTAAGGCAGAACAACTGTCTGTCTCCTTCAGTTTCAAAGGCTTCTGGAACTTAGAAGCACGACACGATTTTTCATATAGGACTTTTAAAATTCCAAAGGGGTGTGGGAAGGAGAGAAAGCAGAGAGGAAAATACCTACCAAAAAAAAAAAAACCAAACCAGAAAAAAAGTGGGAAAACAGATAGCAAACTCAGGTTGAGAGAAAAAATACTTAGAAGTTACGCGTTCATTCCACAGCATAGACAAGTGTGCAGCAGAGATGACCACAGTGTGACAAACGTATCCTCCGTGGTCAAAGCCAATTCTGCTAAATTCCGTTACCATTTAAAGCTGTACTGTCTGGCTGGACTCAACCGCACTGAAGAGTGGTCCCTGAGAGCAGGACACCAGCAGCCCACCAGGCTGTGAGCAGGATGAGCTCACAGGTACGGCTCTGAGCGCTGGCTTGATTCAGGAACTGACATTCAGCCCTCCCTTTTGGAAGCCATCCCTGCATTCCTGTAATTCCATTAATTTTAGCATAGTAAGGACAATAGGAGAGGACTCTCCAGAGTACGCTGCCTGCAGAACCACCCCTGCAAGCTCGTATTCATGTACCTGTCTTCTCTCCAATAGTTTGCTTTTTTAGAAGGCTACGGATGTGTACGTGCATTAGCAGGATGACACTTTTCATTCACAGATGGATAAGCATGGAGGGTGGGGAGGAAAGGGGGTCATTTTATATCTTTTGATTAATAGAAAATGTAATAAGGGTCAATATGGCCTGTTCTGTCAAGAGGCTATGATAACATTGGCCCCTTATCATTCACATCAGGCTGAAGGAATGTTATTTGGTATGCTGTCCTGATAAAATGGGCTGCTTTTCTGTAATTACATACCCCTTGGGGGTAGATTCTGCATCAAATTCCAGTACCACCCATCTGAGTCATTTTTTCAAAAAGCCTAACAGCTGCTGAGAAATAGTATAAACAAGGACCAGTACCACTGGCATCTGGAACAACATTACATTTTGACAGTTTGAGAGGCCAGTCAGGTTACTAATTGGATTTATATATAGAACTATACCTTCAAATTGTATTTATACAATCAAAAAAGAATCCAATTTTTCAGAGTCTTGCTGGTTAATGTCCTGTATTCCAGGTATTCACCAGTTTTGCTTTCAACTTAACTTTGTCTTTAACTATTGAGCTAGCACAACAGAACAGTACTTGGATTCAAACATTTCCACCAAAACCTTTATTTTTTGTTTTTCTAATGATGCTAAAAACCGTAAGGACAATTACAAACACTCGCTCAACTGCCCAACAGTGTTAATTTTATATGAGAATTTCAAAAATAATGTATAGCAGGAGGAAAAAAACCATACTTAAGTAAATACCATCTATTTACCTGTAGTTTCAAACTACTCCACTGAAAGAGCACGCCTTTAGAATGCAATTATTTTTCTACGCTTGTATTTCCCTTATTTCTAGCTCCTAATCTTTCAGTGCAGGAACTCTTCAGCAGTGAGGGCAAAAAGCAGGAGGGGCATTCGTTACACTGCTCCCAGTACATGGATGCTGAAACTCTTTTCTAGGGCTGCAGCTCAGCAAAGGCTGACTATTAGATTTGCAAAGCCTAGTGTTTTACCTCTGACATCCATGTATATGAACCATTTTTATAACAGGACCCAGATCTTTTTCTTTTGGGATAACCTTTAACCATTTTTCACCAGAAATGCTTCTTCGTATTCTTGAAACACACAACAGGCTTAAACACATGAGTTTGGCTTTTATTTATCAATACATTTTCACACTCAGAACAGTCTTGCAGTTCAAATCTAGGTCTTGGAAATTAAGACATCTAATTCTTCTGCCACTGATTTCCTGTATGATCTTTGACAAATGGCCTAATTTCCAGGCTGCAGACAGACTCTCATGAACCTGTGAGCAAACAGGCTCAGCAGAGAAAACAAGACTTTTTGCCAGGAGTTTCCACTTGGCTTTCAAGCCAATTGCTAGAAAGTGTAAAGGAGGGTTTGGTGCACTTCACTGGCTGGAGTCTCTGCTGGTCCAAGGTTGCAAAAAGGAGCCAGAGCAAGGAAAATCCATTTCAATAAACAGGAAAGTGTGGTTAGAGGCCAGGCAATAGGACCTGGGGGCAGCCACAGGTTACAGAACAGTGTTACATTGCTCATGGGTGAATACAACTAAGTTTAGACTTCATTCTGTCCTCTATTTTAAACAGTAAACACCTTGTGTAAATTTTCCTTTCAGCAGTTGTTTGACTGGAGTCTGTTCCTATTTACTGAGGACACAAGCAGCTCTGAAAACCAAGCCTCCTTGATTGAGTGCTTAATTATTAATAGAGTTACTTAATTTAAAGGAAATAATTTTCAGATATTTGTCCAGGAGGCTTCATTTTCTGTCCCCTGTAAAACAGAAGTTAATTGCTAAATCGTTTCTTATGAATATCGGAGGCTGGCCCTTGGTGCTAGAACCTTCTAGATCTCAGGACATGAAAACAGAATTCCCAATACACAGATTGTTAGGAAGTATTTCTAAAATACTAGGCCACAGAACTGCTGGGAAGAGACTTAACCACGTGCTACATCAACTGTCCTCTGGATTTCAGCAGGGACCTGCAGAATCAGATCTCAATTGACATATGCAGAGCCTTTTACTCCAAGTGTCTAGAGTTCATTTCCTCTGCCACCATTACAGTGGTTCGTAAAGTTGAGTCATAATGACAGCTTGGACAAACGGACACACTTAAAAAAGAACAGCTTTTGTCAAACTAAGAATGGCCTTACAGTTAGGACAAGGGGCCAGCACTTTGGTTTCCATTCATGGCAATGCCACATGTATCCTGTTTAACCAGGGGAAGTCGTTTGACCCCTCCACGCCTCAGCCCTGAGGTCAGTGGAATGGCTTTGGAACTAAGGTACATTGGGTTTTCAGTCTAAAATTGGAAAAAACAAACAAAACAGTTGCAATTTGCACTCATTTGATGCAAGGTCTTCCTGGGGATTTGAAGTTCTCTGGTCACCACACAAGTTAAGATCTAGTTTAATTACCCTGTTAGTTTATGCCACATGTTTGGGCTACAGTCCACGTGACCTCTTCCTAACATTTGGTTCTCATTACTTTTGAAATTTACAGAGAGATTCAAGGGAAGAGATTATTCATTGCAAAGTTAACACAAATATTTCAGTACTTGTCCCAAAATCTCTTTGTTCAGTGTAATAAACAGTGCTCAGAGTTTCTGGCCAGCTAAATTGATTTCAGAGGTCACAACAGTGGCTCCTGATTTATTAGCAGAATCACAGTTAGAGGAGTTGGCTGTCTCAACAGTACATAGTACACAAACCCTCTTTATTGTCTTTATGAATAATTTTGGGCATATATGTTCCATCACAGAATCACAGACCATTAGGGATTGGAAGGGACCTCAAAAGACCATCTAGTCCAATCCCCCTGCCAGAGCAGGAGCACCCATTCCATGTGAATCATCTATGTCTAAAGGAAAACCTGACTGATTAATTGATTCATTTCAACTTTTATCATTAGCAAGAGAACAACTTGTTTCTCAAAAGGGCGACCAAAGCATGCTTGTTGGACTGCGTCTCAGCAAGTTTGTCTGGGTACTTTTGAGAGCGCTCAACAAATTATACTGGAACCTCTGAGACGTTGTATTTTGAATTTACCTAGTTTTAAAACATAAACTAAGTTTACCCAATAGTTTATGTACAAAGCTCAAAACACAAAAGGCCGAACAGGTTTCTTTAGAGGTATTTTACAAAGACATAAGACTCACAAGCCTAAAACTCACCAGAAATACTAATGAGATTACCAGCTGTCATGGACTTATATTTGTCTCTCAAAAGAACAAAGCAAAGATAACCAGTTGCCTCCATGTAGAAATATTCCTATAGCAGGAAGTGCCCGATACACCCATTTTCAAAATGAAATCATAGCTATGTGATAACTCAAGGCCAAATGTAGCCCTACAGACAATGCTAGTAGAAAACAAGCTTTTGAATGACAAAATGCCTTCTTGAATTCAACAACTAGAACAGTTCATAATATCTTTCATTGGAAGAGACCTTTAAGAGCATCAAGTCCAGCCTTCAACCTAGCACTGCCAGGTCATCCCTAAACCACGTCCTGAAGTGCCACATGTCATTTGAATAATTCCAGGGATGGTGACTCCACCACTGCCCTGAGCAGCCTGTTCTAATGCTTTACAACCCTTTCAGTGAAGAAATTGTTCTTAATATCCAGCCCAAACCTCCCCTGGTGCAACCTGCAGCGATTTCCTCTGGTCCTGTCTCTCGCCACCAAGGAGAAGAGGCTGCCCCCTCCTCACTGTAACTTTTCATGTAGATTTAGAGAGTGGTAACTCAAAGTCTACAACAGTAACTGCATATCATCAGAAGTGTTTTGTTTTCCTGCTGATTCCAAGCACAAAATTTTCCATCCTGAAAGAAGACAAAGAAACTCAGATGTCCTTGAGATATGTACTGGTGCAGGCAGGGGGCCCCTGGTAACTAAGCACTTGCTCCTGCTCTGATTCCCTTCTGTTAATCCAGCTAAGAGTAGAAATATACATTTTTACTATTCTTTTTATACGCAAGGACTATTCTGCAACTCTGTCATATGACCACAAAAAGATTGCAGGTGATATCTATGAAACACTGGAAGTGGCCCTGTTCTGGGGAGAAAATAATAAAATTAAAGAAATCTAACCATTCTTACAAGTAGGTAGAAATAGAAGTTTAGGTAAACAGTGGTGCTTAGGATATAAAATATGGTCTTATATTGTATGTGTCAGCATTGTTTCTGGCCATAACACATCAGTCTTCATAACCATTTCTGAAAGTGGGCTCAAATGAGAAGCATCATCTGTCTGGTTTACAGGCAAGAAGACTGAAAACGAAGTCTACAGGAAGTCTCTAATCAGCCAGGTGCTAAACCTAGAGTCCCTGCTTAGCCACTGAATCACAAGACTGTCCTCCTTTCTTAAATACAACACTGTCTTCTCACTTACATGGAACAAGGAAACCACAGCTTCACCGCTGGGAGACCTTCCTCTTCCTGAGGACAGGGTCTCTGTCATCATGCCCACTGTGCTGGAGGGAGCCAGCACCTACTCGAGCAGCTCTTGCAGATTCGGTTCTGTTTTCTCTACACTGAACAGGAACCTGAATAAACACATTAATCTGTCTCAGCAGGCCCAGGACATACCTCTGAGCCATTAAACACACCTCTTGGATCACAAAACTCAGCAGATACACCACGTATCATATTGGCTGTCTGATATGCACACTAGTGAAGTATTGTTCCAAGAAAGTTTCATGTGTTTTGTATTCCTCAACAAATGTCAGCGATATTTTCTTTGGCTATGAGCCACTATAATAACTATGTACCTACAGTAATAAAGGAGACATGTGATTTAGACTTTGTAGGTGTTTCAGCTTGACACTGAATTTATAGGGCTGGATTTATAGGCTAATGAGCGCTTGTATTTCTAATCAGGTATGGCTTTTAACATTTTTCAGGCATAAATTACTTTGCAATTGTTTTATGTATTTGTGATGAAAGAAAATTGTGACTGGTGTTCATCTGATCATGTGCAGCTCTGGCATGTTTTCAAAAGGGCTGTACCCCTTCAGCAAACACAAACTTGAAGCACAACTTCTTCCTAGCAGGAAGCAACAAAATGAGAGCAGAGAATAAATAGTGAATGCAGAGAGTTCTTTCAGACTGTTAACACTTATTTCAGTAGACTGTTTAAGGCAAATTAAAGTTATGTTAGAAAATAGCCATTCTAAAGTTGCTGCAGGGTAGCAACAGGTCATTATGGAAAAATTAATGGTCTCCATCAAGATATGAAATCTCTGTCAAGTAACAGATGAAAGAGTACAATCCATTACCCTTAGAATACTTGGAACAAGAAGATTTAAAAGATAATCCCAGAGAAAATCAGCAACACAATTCATTCATTGAATATGACTTTTATATCTATTCCCCAGTCACTTCTAACTATGCCTGGTTATGTCCTGCCCTCTAAATTTATCTCTGTTCTTCCAGGCTTATTCTACTGCTCACTGAATCTCCACCAGCAGTTTATTCTACAATGATTACATTATTGCTATGGGTATATTACTCTTGACACATAGCCTTGCACGGGTACATCAGAACATCCACTTCCAAACTACAGGTAGTATATAACTAAAACATTCCAGCTGATGATATACTTTATTTTGTCCTCACAGTGAATACACTTGGATGACTGCATACAGTAGATTAAGGATGCCTACTTCTGTATCACTATTATTGTAATACTCCTACTCATACAAAATTCTTTTATTTACTTTAGGATCAGGTCTAAAATAAGCACTGCTTGTATTCCTGCAAAATGGAATAGTTAATATTGCTAATGCAATTTCAGGAGGGCTAGATTTTCATTTATCTCCCTAATAGAGCATTGAGAACACTCTCTAGCACTGATAAGATCAGATGGCATCTGTGATTAAGATGTTAAATCAGGAGTTTGGAAATACCAGTTTTACAGGCTTTACCTTGTACAGGGAGCAGAGCACAAGCAAGGAGGAAAGAAGTTATCAGAGAAACAATGGGCAGGCCAGAGTGCTGATAACCATCCTACATGAGATATTTACCTGGAAGTGGAGGCTTACAGGGCGAATGTCATACATAAAGAAATGGGCTATTTTCCAGTTTCTTCTGAGAAGGAATGGTTAACAACAATGGCCCACTGAAAGCTCATCAAGAAACCAAGACCGTGATTCAAATGGGGTTTATGATCTATTGCTAACCCCCACAGTTGCTTCTTCCTGATTGCAGTCCCTCCACACATGTAGCCCCCACATAAATTTCAGACTTTTTGGGGACTATGGTAGGAGAGACATGAAGGAGTGAGATGGAGTGTAGAGGGAGAAGTGGAGAAGAAAGATGAATCTGACACCTAAAGGATCATACCCTCCTCCCCTTCAGAACCCCAGGACAAGGAACCCTGGTGGTAAGATTTCTGCCTCAGCTAACTTTGCCACGTGTCTGTATTTTGTATGTTGGTTTGGTTTAGGTGTACAGTGCTTTCTGCAAATCTATCCATAGCAGTATCAAAGAACTTGTATATAATGTTGGATGTATGACTACACTATACTACAATTGATCGTTTCTTAGGAGCCCTGACTGCGCCTACAGCGTAAAGGTGTGCACATTTTAAAGTGTCTCTGTGCCAGACCAATCACATATATACATTGCTAATTGTGAAACTGACTGCTCCCTAGAAGCAGGTCTGGACAAACAGCATAAGGGCTGATTCATGAATGTCCAGTGTCAGATCTATGGTAAATTTAGGAAGACTATTGGTGTAATCTGATAGTTGCTCATGGAGACTGGTGTCATACCAGTACATCTCCAAAATAACTCATTTTGTGGGGCTGAGCCTCTTAAAAGATGATCACTGGAAAGAAGAAATAGAAGTGTAGAAGCTGAACTGATGGTATAGGACTTAATACTTTCTCTTATCTAGAAGATTTCAGAAGAGAATAACATTTCTGTGCCAGGCCCACACTTGCTGAAACAAATATTTTATGTTGGGAAAGTATCCAAAGGTCCTCCTCACCTCTGAGATCAAAAGCCTCGCTGGATCTAGGCATTATAAGCACATAATGAGACAATTCCTGCCCTGTTTATAATTAAATAGAATAAACAGACACAAGAATAGTAGGGCAAGGAACAGAAGTATCTTGCCCAAGACCAAACAGTGGATTCACAGATTCAAACAGTTGGGGTTGTAATTCAGACCTTGCCAGATGAATGAAGAGACAAATATCTATTGTGTATAGAAAGGAAAAAGTGCTGGTTCTTCATACTTCTGTTTTGTGATTCTTGAAATATATTATTTGAGGAGCACCAAAAAGCTCCAAGAGAGCCTGGGGTGGGGAAGAGAAGTAGGAGAAGGCTGCAAATGTCTTGCAAACAAACCCAACGTGTAGTAATGAGGTTTGCTAGTTTTGCCTTGAGGCCACAAATGACTAAGTATTGTGTCTGCAGCAGGTCTGTTCAGTCCACCTTAGCATTAGAATGCAGTAAAATGGTGGGCCAGGTATCAGAGCTTCAACAAGCCAGCAAAAATTTTTTCTAGAAAACAGCCTCCAGCACAGAATTAGCTGAGACCCCCCCTGAATTACTATATACTTCTTCTGAGGATGTGTAACTTTTCTTTTTGTCCCAGGCGCCTCAAACACGCTGTAAAAGTTTTGGTGAGTGTGGGATGCATTATGGCATCTTCCCTTCCAAAACTGACTATCTCTTGGAACCAGCACACCCCAGACACAGCAATCCCTTCTTCTGCTAATAGATCATGGGAAACAGTTCATCCCACTCAGATCTCTTTTGCAAAGCCAGCAACTACAGAGCCCTGCACTGTTGTGAAACCGCTAGCTTCAGACTGAATGAACACAAACCAAACCATTGTCATAAATAATGAGTGAAAATTAGCCAAACAACCAGCCACCAATGTAAGTGAGACAGCTGAACGGTTGGCACAGTCAATGAGACAAAATGAATAAATAAGCAAATAACAAGACCATTCAACAGACTACAACCCTCTGCAAAACCAGCTGCTTAGTGCTTGGAACAGCAGAGTTATCAATAAAAAACATAATGTATAGGGACAGATGACTTTTTTTATGCGGTATTTACGAAACACAAGGAGAACAAAATTCCTCTTGAATAAGTCTATCACAAATGAATATAAATCTAACAGCATTTCAGAGGTTGCCAGCAAATAAATAGTATTTTAAAATTAAAAGGAAGAATTTATAATGTAAAGGTCATAAATACAGCATTATTGTCATCAACAGTTTTCCTCTGCCCTCATCAGTAAAGATCTTGCACAGGAATTCTTACTAGAACAATTTCTCTGACTTACTTATCCCTTCCCACAAAGGCAACTAGAGAATCCAAATGGTAAGTTCATTCTCAAGGGTCAAATAATTTCCACTCTGCCACATTGAAGGAGACTCTAAGTGCAATCAAAGTGGAGTCTAATATCACTCACAGCAAATATAAAATCCCTAGAATTAAAGTAAACTTGGTAGGATGTCTATCTTTTCCTGCTGATAATGTTTTAGATTTGGGTGGCATTAAACAAAAGTAAACTGGGGTTTCAAAATACTTGCATTTCCTAGTTCAGCTGAAAGAAAACAGTAATATGATGCTAGGGAAATTAAGCTAATTCTGCATCAGTCTCTATAAGCCTGACTGGACAAATTCCTTTGTCCTGATGTACCCTCACACACTCTCTTCTCCTTAGCTATGAATAAAACTAGTCAGTAGTACAATTTTATTCTATGAGAAAGCAAATATGCTTTAATTCATAGACAGTGTATTGATGTTCTGTAAATCTACAACTACAGATCTGGGATATTGTTTGGCTTTGCAAGATTACATTTATAGAGGCTACAGGTGACAATGACATGGTTACCGCTGTCCAAACAGGAGGTGGAATACAGCCCTGTCTCATTGTGTGTTCAGATGTGAGGCTTCAGATCTTCTTGTCACTTCCTAGGAAACATGGTCTTGTGCACTTATTGACAGCTAGATCCACATCCTAGCTTACTGCACAATGTTTAGGGAAAATGCACATACCATCTAGCTCAGATCATACAAGCCTTTTTTATTTGGCATGGCTGTAAGTCTTCAGAATTATTTTGTTAATCTGTTACTGACATTGAAATTATTTCTAGCTTCAGTTCTGTTCGTGTCAGAACTTATTTCTAGTAATGCTGAGAATTGCTATAGCTGTACAAGCTATACTATCCATAAGCAATACAAAAATGAAAAGCAATACAAAAATTAAAAACAATACAAAAATTAAAACCAACGCAAAAGGGGAGTCTGGGAGGGAGAAAGACAGAGAAAGAAAGAGAGATATTTATATTTAAGACAAAGTCACTATTTTCTGACAGGATAAAAGACTCATTGAAGCGTGCATAAACACAGCCAAAAGTTATCACTAATTAAATTCACACATTTTCATCTCTTTTCTTGCTGTGGAGGTGGTTCATACTCTTTCAATCTTTGAAAGCAATTAATTTTTGAAATAAATGAGGGTTCCATTCTTTCTTCCAAAAAGCTCTCTTAGTCAGTATGTGCTACACTACCTTACAGAATTTGCCTTTAAGCGTTGAGGTCCCTGTAGAACACATTTTTTAGAGAAAGATTTAAAATATAACAAAAAGATTGACCTACCTTGTTTAGTTCTTTGGAACTAAATGCACTGTAAATCAGGGATGTGAGCTCTGCGGCAGAAGAATGAAGTGATCTGCAGAGTTCAGAGTGACTTCAGTGTGATTCCAGCTGCTTCACTTGGCTACTGCCTTCCTCCTATTAAAGCTGCAGAATGATATAACACCGTGTTTGTTTTCAGCTTAGGAAGTTGTTTCCAACTTCCCTTGGTTTTCTAGACTCAATTTTGAAATATGACCTTTCTGTATAGCCCCAGCATTTCACCAAAAATAAATGTTAGACATGTGAATGAATCATTTTGGTCAATGTCCAAGCAAGCGACAGATGTAGTGGCTGCTGAATGGAAAGAGACCTTACAGTTGTAGGCTGCTTTTTGTTATACAGAGAAGAGGTTGAACAGTATTTCTTTGTAAGCACTCTGGTTTATAGAAAATAATGTTGAATGAGCAGAGAGCTTCAGTTATGCACTGAAAGGAGAACTTTCTAACAGGAAGATACTCTCACTTTGTATTTATGGTAATCTTTTATAAGAGAGAAGCAAGCTCCAAAATGTTAGTAATTATTGCCTCTGTCTGTCAGTCAGAGCAACATTGCTCAGAAATGGGAACTGGGTTTTAGGACACTTGGCCTGATCTCCAGTTCTGTAAAAAGCCTGCTAAGATTTTGTGGCCAGGCCTCATGATCTCCATGTCACTTAGCTTCTCAGTCAGTAAAATGGGAATACTATTCCATAGTTTCACCTGGCTGATGTACCACACTCATCACCTTTGAAAATAATCTTTACCCTTAACATAAATCAAATCTTCTAGCGGAAGCAATAACCTAACAGCGGAAGTCCTTTGTCATTAATACAGGACATGTAAAATGTGCAACACTGGTTGTAACTAGCAAACTCCAAATTTCCCAGATATCTACTCTATTGATACCAGTGACAATCAGAAAGAGACAAACAGTAACACAGAGGAGGGAAGTGCTTAGTGAGAGGCTGCAAAACTGAAATTTCAGCATTCATCTGGTTTGCAATATTATCAGTTTTAAGAAATAATCTTGTTGTCCACAGATTTTCCTAACAGGAACCAAAAACTCCATCATAAACTAAAGCAGAGCTGGGGCTACTCTAACATGGACCGGAGATGACAGTTAAGCGCCTTCATCCCTCAGATCCAAGAAAGGATTAAACATCACACGGCACTGTATCAAGTATGAAATCACAACTGCTAAGGGCCTAGAAGACATTTTCTGGAAACAAGTTTTCATAAAAAATGAGATTAAAATTTTTTTTCTTAAATCAGCAGATTACTGCATTTAAAAACAATTTTCTACCAACTTATCTTACCTACATTTGCTTCTTTCAATTGAACAGGACTTTTGACCTGATGAGCAATTACCCAATTTGTTCAGCATAACCAGTATATATAATGTAATTGGGAGACAAAAAAAAGACAACAGAATTTTACAGACCAAACAGCACTGAATATGAAAGGACATTGCTCTTTCTGTTTTCTGTTTAGATTTAAATACAGCATTTTTTCTACACCTTTGATTAAGCATAGTGGAAATCTCAAGTCCCTGAAAAATATAAACTCAGGTCCTAAACTTTTCCTTTAGTTTGTTCTATGCTCATCCACAGTACAACTGGAATGGTGAATCTCAAATCACATAGCTTTTTAATATACACTTTCACCTAACTCATCAACCACTGGCATAATTTGATGTCTGTAATCAGACAATTTTGTGAAAGTAGCATGCCTGGAAGAAATTTAATGAGCAAAAAAGAGAAGTACCTTGTTTGTGTTCACGTCTTCTTTTTCTACTTGTATGTTGTACCTTGTTTTGCGATGTAATTTGTGCTTTTTTCCACAGTGCAAATCAATGAAGTCGGGCAGTTTTTACTCCACATGAAGTATGGCAACATGCCAGAGCTATACTGAAGAGGCACGTGCACTCATGAACATACAGTGCACGTGAGACCAGCAGAAGACAGAAATACTACCTTATACCTGTTGCAAAGAGAACAAAGAAGAGCATTTACACACAAATACTAGATATGAGATTGTCCCACAGTAAATAAACCAGGTCTGTTAGAAAATAAGTTTTGAAAGCATTTCTGATTCTTTGCGGGGTTTTTTCAACACAACAAAACAAATGCAGGAATGTATGGAGAAAAGATATGGGGTGAAATAAACATCAGAAATAATGTCACAGTATTAACCAAAGCACAAATTGCAGAGCAACAAACTAAACACAATTAACCAGGATTACCAACAGTTGCTGCCTGATTATTATTTCCCACAGCTAGGACCACAGGATCTTAAGGCTGCCTACTAGCACGTGCACATAATCTCAGCACCAACACCCCAGACTACATTCCCGTTTTGCTCAGGATTAATTTAAGATGAACAAGACAATAAACACATTACTTAACTTTGAAAAGTCAGCAGCGTACAGCTCTCAAAAAAAATGTCTTCATTGTTCCTTAGTCCTCCTCGCTTGAATTTAACACCTCATGGATTAAAATCCACTCTGTAAAGACACAATCAGGAACCTAATAATTTCCTCCCTTCCTGTGAAACTAATGACTATTCCTGTCTGTCCTTCTGGAAAAGCTGTAATGTTTACTTGTGGCTTAAGTGCCCACTACATACCTTAATCCGCAACTATGAGGAGGAGGAGGTTTGTGTTTGCCTCCGCTCAAGAAGTCTACAACCTCTTCCTACACTGATGTTACAAATCTGAAGATTTTAAGTATAATGTGTGGAAGAAGTTCAGTAATTCTGCAGGAGGCAGAATCCTTCATCTGACTGTAATCAGCATACAAATGAGTTGTTGCTCTGTGTGGATGTTTCTGTACACACACACATGTATGCACAAGTTTGAGCAGGCTCTTTACCTAATGTAACTGCAGCAAAGTCAATAGGCTGGTACATTCCATGAAATCATGAGTACTGGAGAATAATTGACAAGGAAGGGAATAAAAAAGGCATATTTTTAATTATGAAGAATGGCACTTGGAAAAAATACAATTAGAAATAGTCTGTCTTTTCATAGATTTTGCTTTTAAATTTGTGTAGTTTTTCCTGACTTTTCTCAAATAAATAGGAACTATTTTGTAAGTAGCTTTCGGACCAGAGCTATTCAAATTCTGTATTTATATCACAATAAAATCAGAGATTATATCTAACACTCACTACTACTTGAAATCAATGGAATTTTTATGGGGTTTTTTAACAACAAACCTTCTGATACATCATTGAGCACTAAGGACAGCAGTCACTGAAGAGCTAAATAGCCATCTTCACAACAGTATTTTTCCGTTTTAGCTGAAGCACTGCCTCTTCCCATACAAAGGAATGCCAGTGTTTGGAAAAATAATTTTAGAGATAACTACAGAGATTATAGAAACAAAAATAAGGCTATGAAAGCTATAGTTGTTTCACCATGTATTTCACAATCTTCAGTACTGTTACAGGGATTAAACAACTTGCGCTTTTCTAACTCACACAAATTACCAGGAACTCTAGAGTGACTTAGAGACAAAAAAGCAAAGTCAGGAATTATTGTTATCCATCTAATTTATCATAGACAGATTGAGTTAGATGTTTCAAAAACTGCCCAAAGCCTAACTTGCTTAGGTTCACAGAAACTTAATAACACAGAGATGAACCTGATCCACACCTCTTCAGGCCTCCATCCACTCAGGATTCATGTCACAGCATAACTGCCTACACCTATACTCACTTTTAAAGCCCTGAGATCTTATTTTGCATTTAAAGTATTAACTCTTCAGCCGCCTACCCACTCTTCAAATAGGATTATATTATGGTGTTGCATGCAAGGGACATGACTCAGGAACTCAATAGGAATTCGAATTTTGTGTTCTACATTAATCTATTAACAATCCTCAGCTAAGTTCTTGGAGCTTGGCACAATGAATAACAAAACATCTGCAGGGAGGAGATTATTACAAGTTCCAGTCCCTCTCTATTCTGCAGCTAGACTATTGCTTTCTGTTCTCTGCCCACCGTGACACAGGGAGGTCTTTAACATTTCCAAACTGCAAACAGGGAAACAGTAAATTTGTTCTAATCCCTTGCAAAAGAGACAGAGCAAAGCTGAGGGTTGACATAAAACTAGAGACAACACCCTGAAAACACATGCTCATATGCAGAGTGCCTATCCAGGACTTCGGGGTGATCAAGCAAAGTTGTTGTTTGGCACCATTTCTACTCAAAATCTTATCGGAGTGAAACACCTGTGCACATGTGAAACCACAGTTTGCTGGCTGCTCTTCATAATACTGGCTGGCCATTGTCATTCCTTAGGATTTATGGAGAAGTAAAGGCTTTAAATTGGACTGCAGCATTTGCAGTGGAGAATGGTTCCGAACATCTGTGTAAAGCTGGCACAAATCAAAGCCAAATCAAACTGAATTATGTGGTCAGTGGTTTCCGCACAGTCATTTGGATTTTTAAAGCTGGTTTTTTCTAGTCAGCTGCATTTGTCAAATTGGTTTTCTGCTTAGTGGATGTAGACACATTTTGTGAAAGGTGCCAGGCAGCATTGAGTCCACAGGGACTTAAGTTATTTATCCATATAAATGAATGTGAGACAGAGAGTCTGCTCTGCATTCGCCCTCTTGTTTGATCCTCTCATCACTCTCCTTAGAGGAAAAAACATAGTTCTGCTTCTAAGCTCTGCACAGCCTTCAGCCTCTCTAATGAGCTGGAAGCTGATAAATCCTGTTAAACCTGCTGCTTATGATATAGGTAAAGCAAACTATTACAAGCTCTTCAAAACACTTGTTAGTTAAGGGTTCAGCCTGTAAAGTCAGTATTAACTCTTCCATTGCTTTCAATGAAAGCAAAACTAGCAGTATCTCTAATAAATTGACAGTGAGTTAAGGGAAGAAAGCTTAAGAAATCTGTCTAAGCAAAGAGGCAGCTAACCCCCCAGTATTTACTTCTCCATTCTAATTCTGCTCCTTAAGCTGTATCAAGGCACACAACAGTTTATTACAAATCCTTCTTACTTGGCAATTTTTTTTTCAGGAAGACTGCCCCAAATTCAGCACTTAGCATGAACTCAAATATGTACACTACTTACGAGGCCAGAACGGCAGTGTTTTCTGTAACGGCTACTCAGGTACACTCCCTTCCTTTCAAGGGAAGAGAAGGGAGCTTATGGCAAAAGTAACAGCTGCTTCTCCATTTCAAGCTGAGGAACTAGGCAAAAGGGAATTACACTAATTGTTTGTAGCTTGGGTGCACAACAGACACCAAATTCTGATTATTTCAGTATTAGATACAGAGACCATCCAACAACATAGAAGATACTTCTGGTATTACTTATGGACCTGAAAAGAGAGAGACTAAACTCTGATCCAAAGAACTTCTGCAGTTCCAGTAACAGTATATGAGATGCTGAAGAAACACAAAATAAACAAAAGGCTTTTTGTTCAAAAGGCATTTTTGTCTCTCACTTTTCAGGAAAGGGCTCTGTATTTTCAGACTCTGAGAGAAAGAGGCTGATGCTTATGCTTATCAACAATCCTAGCCCAAAACCAAGTTTTGTCCTTGAGAAAAAAAAAAATCAGAACTCCTTCAACTTTCTGCTTTTTATTCTAAATAGGATTTCTTTACATTATTCACTGGGTAAACCAAGGTAGAGAGTCTTCTTGCACTTAAATGTAAGAAAATATCTTGTGTGGTTTATTATGAGAACATTAAAAAATCAACATTATTTCCACAGCCAGTGCAGAGAAAAACGGCATTTTACTTAACTACTTTGGGAATACATTTTGACCCCACCCTAAATTGACTTCAGAACATCCAGTGACTCAACACGATAATGTTATATATATTTGGAACTCCCTGACTCTTATAAATTAAACTACAGAGAAGGAAGCTGCAGAGGCATTTTACATTAATCTGTGTCTACTTAAAATCAGAACAGTTCCACTGAAATTAATGGATATAAACATTTAATTCAGAATATTCTGAGAGATCAGTGCAACTTCTAGGAACTTGAAACCTCTTGAAAAACAGAATTAATAACCCTCCAAGGAGCTTTGAGTGATACCTCTTTGTGTCAGGAATACATCATTCCCTGCTTAAGTAGCAGGAATTAATATTTACTTGTGCAAAAATGTTTTGGAGTTTCTACTACGATACAATGTGAAGTGAGATAGAAGGAGATACTAGTAATCTACTACATGTAAAAAATGTTTAACATGTAAAGTATTTTGAGGTTCTCATGTTAGCATATGATTCCAAAATCCATATTATGTTTGTACGTTATCTATAATAATAAAATGGATAGTTTAAAACATGCTAAGTGAAGTATTTTGCCATGCAGATGAGACTAATGCTGTACTGAATTTCAGTCATGTCATCTGACTGTCATTAACACAACAATGTGTTGGTCTTTCTGTTCCTGTCTCAGTCAAAGGCTCTTGGGTTGCGGAGGTCCCTTCAGCATGGGGAAATGGAGTAATTTCATGACTTTTCATTGCATTTTCCTGCACGTGCCTGTCAGAAATCATGTTTCCCAGTCATTTGGTAATGGACAGTCAGACTCAGAAATTTTGCCAGTTCTCAAGGGTCAATCTGTCAGCCAGAAAATGTTATTTTTTGGAAAAAAAAAGTATGGAACAACAGCAAATAGAAGCTTAAAAAAATTCATGCACTAAAACAAAGGTCAAAGAATATCCTGCAATTCATGAGTAGTCACCTACAGGCAACCCCCAACCTACTTCCTGACCTAGTCCTTTTGTTTGTTTTATTTCCCTGAATAAAACAGGCATAGCTATTTCAGAGAGATGAACTGACTGAAAAACCATTAACAGAAGACAGAAAGGATGACTCTAACAGTAAACTATTCACCATTTTTTACGAACAACACATTCTCTGAAAGCAGAATGCTCTTTCAAGTTAAAAATGGGAAAAAGACCCTAACCCTAACCCTTTGCTGTCACTCAAGAATATTTTACTCTACTCCATCGGAGCTGTCTGGATACTGAGACCAAATTGTCTTCATGCTGTTTTAAGAACAGAGTGGTTAGTCTTGGTCCAGCAAAGAAATATTTCATGCAGTGTTAGAGCCATAGCACACAAACCTCTCAACTGCTGATTTATTTTGCCTTTTAGAAATGAAGTTAATTTAAGCTAATTAAGCTAATGGAGAGATTTAGAACAATTGCAGCAGGTATGGATATGAAACGTCATGTCAGAACATTAGCAGCCCATCATACAGAAACATTCTGGAAACACTGAATTTGGATACATTTTGCTGGTTAAAGTCACACAATTACAGTTGTCTCATGAGCTGCTCCTTTTGGATGACCTGCTAATAAAAAATCAGCAACAGCAGCTGCAACAGCAAAAATAAAAGGCTCTGGGATCAGCATTAGTACCTCAAAATTTTGCTCATCACTGCGACAATCAAAAGCTTTGTATTCTGCAAAGTGCATGGATGCAGAAATATGTTATTGAGAGTGATTTTGGTGAAAAACCAAGAAGTGTAAACCCCACAAACTGAAAACATAAGCAAATGAAAACAGCAGGCACAGTCTTCAAATAATAGTAAAAATAAGACTTGGGGAGGATTTGCTTCAATAACATACACAAAAAAGACTCAGATTGTGAGGTACATCCAGTAGCCATTTAAATAAGAAGACCTGATCACATGAAAGTAAAATCATAGAATCATAGAATCATTAGGGATTGGAAGGGACCTCCAAGGATCATCTAGTCCAATCCCCCTGCCACAGCAGGATCACCTAGACCAAGTCGCACAGGAACATATCCAGGAGGGTTTTAAACGTCTCCAGAGAAGAAGATTCCACAGGCCCCCTGGGCAGCCTGTTCCATATATTTTTAATTTAGAAAATAGAAACATACTTATAATTCAGGAAAAAAATGTAATAGCAAGCTGCCAACCTCAGCAAACAGCCCAAGTAAAGCAGACAAAGAAAACAAGAAGTTCTGTGTTGAGATTATCCTTGCCTTTTACACAGATAAGGAATTATTATGTTTCCCTCGAAAGCCCTGATTATGAAATATAATTGAATTAATATTAAAGGGGAAAGAACTGAAATACCATAGAAGATCAGACAATTGTTTCCTGTAGTCTGGTATCTAACACTGATCAGTGGGCAGCATCAGATTGTTCAGAGAAAAGCAAAATTCTTTTAAGGGCACTTTACACTTCTTAGTAATAAAAGGTTTTAGTGTGGCACCAGGCATTACGGAACACCAGTTCTAACATAAAGTTGAGCTTTATAAAGTTGGAAAGGTCCTCCTTTCTCAAGCTTATGTAGAATTTTAAATGCTCTAAAACCTTCATGAGTACTTAGACTGTTTTGAAAGCTGCAGCGCTTGTTAGAATCCAGGCTAGATCTGGCAATCTATCCCTGTGGACATCTGGCAAGAAAACTCTGCATGGCTCAAACCCCAGCCTTTAACTACTGTCACCTAGTCAACATTTAGCCCAAATTCTTTGAATAATTGTACTATAACAACCATTTAAGGATAGATTTTGCTTTTAAAATTAGAATGTACAAGCATATATGCAACAAACTGAAAATATAGGGAGGAGGTAATCTTACCAAACTGGATTTCTTTTGTCTCATTCTCTCTTCTTGAGTTCACAGTTTGAACCCAACTGTTGGAAGAAATTGGGAACATTTCTTAGGAAAACAGCTGTTGTTCACCGTTGTAATTTCTTCTTAATGATTTTCATAGGTGTGTATATATATATATGGCTAAGAGGTAGAAAAACATACTAAAGAAAACAAAAAAGCAAAGCACTGAAAGTGTATAGGACAGTTTATGAAAATTAAGTAGATGGGTATGGAAATTCAATAGATGAGTACTGAAACAGAAGAAAGGTTGATGTTTAGACCCGGAGAGAAAAGAATTTTTAAAAGGGGAAGGGAAGGTTTTCAGCCCTGCAGAGTGTTCATGCACAAATGTAAGGAATAGATTCATAGAGGAGAAGAGAAGACTTGGGAAAAGGGCTATCAATATCCTTACCTGAACCTGAATTAAGGTGCAACCCCAAGTCGAGAAATACGGAAGAGTTGAAGGCATGGAAATATTTGGCAGCACGAGTTTCAATTCTGCTATCTTTGAAAGATAGTCCAAAGGGGAGAATAGTACATTCTATCCTGGCAAAAGATATTAAGGAACATTCCAAGGACAAGTTGTACAGCATTGTAAGACAGACTCTATAGCCTTCTCCTTACTAAGAAGCACTCCTGTTGCACATGAGCCATACTGGATAAGAAACGTCAGTACCTCAGCTGCGTAACTGAGCTTGCTCTGTTTCGACAAGTTATGAAGGGTTAGCTGAGCACAGTAACTCAGTAAACCTGCTATTATTATAAAGGTAGACTATTTTAGCATAAGATAACATGCTTCAAAGCGTGTTTCCCACATGTTTAAACAATGCAGTTCTGCTGACATGCAATAATTTGGGCACATGCCTGAACTTTCACTCACGTAAAATCTCCTCCACAGACATAACACATCTACAAAATTTTATGGCTGCTTCTTATACACCTCCACTGCTACCCAACACTGAATTTAACAAACTCCCTCCATGTTACCAAAGAAATTGATACCTCCTCATATAATTGTATTGAAATCTTACGTCTGCCAAGACACCACAGCTAAGCCGTCACCTTATTCAGTTATCGACAACAAAATAATGCAGCTAAAATGATTTTACAACGATTAGTGGATCCTGTCAGCCTTAAAAAGCAGAAATATTATACTATAAAAACAACTTAAAAGCTGTGTTCTTCCCCCTACACCTTTTTTGGTTTTGTTCTAGTTCTAACAAGTTCTGTATTGCAGCCTAAAGCAAAGTACGGCTGGGCAACCTTAGCTCTCCATTATTTGTTTTTTGGCAGTAGAAACACATCCATATCTATGCACATACCCAAAGATTTCAACAGCAACCAAGGCAGTCAGTCCTCTTAACCTTCTCCTGCAGTTCTACCATTTGTGCTTGGTCATTTCTTGGGCACGGGTGGACATTCTAAGCTGTGCATTCATAATCAGACAACAGAATCCTTTTACAGTGGTGCCTGCATAAACTGTCCGTATCGTGGTGCATTCTAGATCCTTTTTTTTTTCGCCTCCATTGCACAACCGCTGGCTGTATTTGCACCTGTTTTCACACATCAGGGTGTTGGTTATCTTCGTGCCTGCCCACATTGCTTACAAATTCCTGCTGCTTCAGCATAACGAGAGAAAAATGCAAGAGCTTATTTCCCACGGGAGATTAGATCAACTTTTAAAAACGTCTACAACTGGAAAGAAAAAAGAACTTGAACTGAGGTCGTATTCCTAAACCCATTTCTGAGAGAAGCAAAAGCAGCTCTTACATTGACTTGATCAGCGAGTGCAACTGAGGCCCTTGGCTCTCTGACAAACTCTGCCCTGAGGCGGCACACCGTGAGAAGCCAGCTGTTGCCTTCTGAAATGAAAAAAACCCTTCCAAACTCTACAGCCCGTTCTCTAGCACTGTGAATTACGTGTTTTGAAGGAAAAAATAAGTATCACTGGTGTTGACACAGAACTTAGCAAAGACACCACCTCTAAAGATAGAAAAAACCCACCCTATAGAGGGCCGGGAACGGGAACGGCAGCAGGGAGCAGACGCGCCCTCACACGGGAGAGAAAGGCGGCCCAAAGCACTGAAGGGCGGGCAGAAGCTTCTCCCCTCCTACCGCACAGCACCCCCCCCACCCCCACCTCGTTCCGCCCCTTGCGCGCTGACCCGGAGCGGGAAACGGCGGGCGCCTGGCCCCGGTGCAGCACGGGAGAGCTCCCGGAGCGGCAATGGAGGTGAGGAGCCGGGCGGCGCGAGCAGCTGGGGCGCGAGCAGCTGCAGCGCGCTGGGGGAAGGGGACAGGGGCCCTCCCTGCGCAGGCGGGCGCTCGCGGGCCTTAACGGACTGTAACGGCCCGGCCGTTAACGGGCTCTGCCGCGTCCTGCTGCGCACAGAGCCGCCGCGGCACGGCTGGGCCAGTCTACAGCTGCTGCGGGGCGAAGAGCAACTCCTGGAATAACTTACCGACACCTTAATGCCTACCGGTAACTTCAAGGGAGTGTTACCCCCTTGTTTTCCTTCAGTCTTTCTTGAGGAAAGGGGCCGCAGCGGCG
>VXBP01007886.1:688713-713155 GCA_013400115.1 Rhinopomastus cyanomelas
TTTGCCCCCTTTTTTCCGACCCTGTTTGCCCCCTTTTTTCCGACCCTGTTTGCCCCCTTTTTTCGACCCTGTTTGCCCCCTTTTATCTGGGTATTTTGGGTATTTTACCTGTTGCACTGCGAAGTAGCACTGGCGTGAGAGGCCTCTGAAGCACTTCTGTAGTTGATCGGAGGGCGCCACGGGTTTGTTTCACGCTTACATTTCACGCTGTTTGTTTTGTCTGTTAAATGAGATCGGCCGAGGCTTTTCGTCCTCTGCCCAGGAATTGGATAAACCCAGACTGAAGTGTTTACACCGCTGGAGTAGCCTGGTTAGCAAAATACCAAATCCAGCGCTTATTTCCGTACTTAGTGAGTTGGGTTATGTTTGTTAGCATTTCAAGGTTTTTTTAATTGATGAAATATTTAAGCTAAAGCTTGTACAGCTTCAGTCTGCCTGGTTCATCCCAACAGCGAAAGATATTTACAGTTGGAAGTACCATAACTTTGGTTATTGAAAAATGCTTTCTGGGATTGTCACTACAGCTTCTGTTTTGATAAATTTTGATTATATTTTGATTTGTGTTGGCAACACAATTAAAGGCAGGTATCTACAAACCCGTTTCCTTTACATTAGTAGCCTGTGGTCTGAGGTTGACTTCTGATGGCAAACAAGTTTTATATTGTTTGAATTCAGATTTTTTTTAATGTGACATGTGTGTTGCGCTCTCATAAGGCGCTGAGATAAAGAGAACAGGTATTCCTCCTTTTGTCAGCTTTGGACACAGGTATTGTAAGCTGGAACATAGAAGGTTCCACATCAATCTGAGACGGAACTTCTTCCCATTGAGGGTGACAGAGCACTGGAACGGGCTGCCCAGGGTGGTTGTGGAGTCTCCTTCACTGGAGATGTTTAAGACTCGCTTGGATGTGTTCCTGTGTGACTTGGTCTAGGTGATCCTGCTGTGTCAGGGGGATTGGACTAGATGATCTTGTGAGGTCCCTTCCAATCCCTAATGATTCTATCTCTGAAATCTCTTCCTCTGGTGTTTTTAGGTTGGTTACTATGGGTTAGGCATGCTTTTAGATGTCCCATCTGCAATGAGAAAATGTGGTCCATTGAATCTCTTCAAACTGCATGTGTATGAGTTTGTTTTTTAACCTATGGGTGTGTGTAATTTCCAGAGTTATACTTGCAGATGGATGAACTTTCAGGCCTGTTATTAATCCTTGAAATAAGGAAGTAATGAACTACTGCAGTAGTTACACTCCGGTGTATTGTATGGGAGATTAATGTAGATATTTGTATATTGAGGTGCTTTAATCCAGTTTTGGGACAGTGGACTGAGATGAATGGTTGTGGCGACCCCTGCTGACTGTCATAGAATCATCGAATGGCTTAGGTTGGAAGGGACCTCAGAGATGTAGTTCCGACCCCCTGCCGTGGGCAAGGATTTCTCTCACTAGGCCAGGCTGTCCAGAACCCCATCCAACCTGGCCTTGAACACTTCCAGGGAGGGGGCATCCACAACCTCCCTGGGCAACCTGTCCTACCACCTTGCCAGCCAGAGACCCTCCTCTGCAGTTGTTCCACATTTGTAGCTTTATCTTAGGAACACACACGTACATACATATATATCTAAATATGCACATAAAACTGACCTTATGAGATTGGAAAGTTGACTTTCAGCATGTGAAACAAGTTACTTTCCAGAAAGCATCATTTATGAAGCATAGTCTTCTGTATTCTTCTTCTCTTTCTTTTGAGTCTCACTCTTGCTGAACAGGGTGACCAAGGTGATGTTTTGGATTTTTCTTGTGGTTTTTTTGGTTTTTTTTAATTGAGATACTAAGATTCTCTTTCTGACCATTACTCTTATAATGACCTTGCGATTTTATAACGAGCAATACATAGTCAGGAGAAAGTGCAAAGCAAGTTTAAATGAAACAGGCAACAGAATACACATATATCAAGCCTGGTATGTAGTCTCATAGGAGCATCTTTTCTGTATAGAGAGAACAGGAAAGGAGAAGGGATGATTCTTGTAAAAACAGTTTATCACGGTTTATAAATTAAAAGTAAAATTGTCGTACCGCATTTAAATAAATTGTAATCTAAGAGCAGATCTAAGAATTGCCAAGTCCTGAGTTTTGAAATAGGGTGTGGTATATTCAGTGTGATGCTGGTGACAATGATTGTGCAAATTACTGTGGCCTTTCTGTTTTCCTTTCTGTGATGGTATTGAGCATTGAGTACGTAATGATCAATTTATAAAATGCTTTGAAAATCCAACCTACTGTGAAATTTTCATTTGATGTATTACTGCAATATCTAACTATAATTAGTTCATGCTACTAGCTGATGTAACAGAAACAAAATAAAACACTGTTTTTTTCTGAACAGGTTCATGAATGATGCTCAAAACAGACTAATTTCAATTTGGTCAATATTTTTATCGTAGGAGTATACTCAGTTTCTTGCATGCTGTTGTCCAAAAGAACAATATTTGATACATGGAAACTGTGAGGAGGAAGGAATGAACAAAGTTATTCTGGAAGAAATTATTAACATTTAAGTAGGAAAGACTATCAAAACCTCTTCCATAATAGTACAAAAAAAAAACCAACCCCAAACCCCAGGATGTAGTGCAGGGTTCTGTACTTCAGAAAGAGATTTATCCCTTTTATTGACTGATGTGTCTGCAAAGTGATTCAGAAAAATTTACATGCCTTAGGACATGGAAAGCATGCATTAGTCACTGTATTTCAGAAGGCTCTTTAACTTTATTGTTGCCAGGTAAGAGAAGATAAGTGTCCTGCATTGCAAGTGGCCTCCTGCTCAACATTTATTTTTTGCTAGTCTGGAAAGTCAGCTTTGCTGGATGAAGAAGGTTGGTGACTCTAAGGTTTGTACTTGAAGGGTGATTATGTTATGCTTATGTTTCATAATATGAAAGGGTTGTATGAAACTCGGAAGCTTGTGCACCCCAAAGCATGTAACTACATGTTGCTGCAGTCATTGTAATTAAAAATTGTGGGATTCGGTGTTGGTTTGCTTTTGAGCAATAAGGATTACTTTTCCGGCCTTGGTAAATATTTTGTATGGTCTAGGTCTTGTGTGGTGTTCATTAGCTCATATCTTTAATTTTTATTGTAATGGCAGCTTAGGAAATTAAGTAATTAAATTAATTTGACAAGGTTATTGGGTACTGACCTAGCAGAGTCTAAGCTGTATTCGTAAGTATTGCATTTGACTTCATTAATTAGATCACAGATTAATCCTTTCTACCAAAGCTGATGTGCATTGTTAAATACAGTGTTAGGGTAGCCTAGTAAAGCAGAGATATATTTTTTTATAATGCAGCTTCATAGTAGAAAACATACGGCTCTTCTGAGCAGCTTGGAGCTTAGACTGAAGAATGAACTTGAAGATATGCTTTACTCTGCAAGTTTTAAAATTAATTTTTGTTTACTGTTAATTTGTTTCTCACAGATGTTTGACAGAATCAAACCATCTGATGAAGCTTCTGCTTCTTCAGCACAAGGTCAGGAGTTTAAAGCAGATGTTTTTGTTGCAGTTGTTTATTTTTTAAAGAAATAATTCCCAGGAGAATCACCTTGTAGTTTCAGTTGCATACTTTGATTTCCTAAAGTTCATTACAAGACTTAGATGGAAGAAGTGATTTCTGAATCATACATAGTTTCTATGTAGGTGTATTTTTCTGTCCTGTAGTAAGCTGTTGAAGTCAAGCTGTTTTATCTCGGTGATCACAGATGTAACAATATAAATTTAGATTCCCTAGTCTTGATCTCAGTCAAATCAGTAGAAAAATACCCACTCACTTATACCATGAAAGAGTGAAGCTGGTTTTATGAAGCTTTTACAGGTACTTTGAGGACAAGAATCTATCTCTACATGCTTTCTTGAACCTGCTAAACTTTTTTTATTCCTTTAAAAGAGTAGTTTTGATAAATGCATTGTAAGAGAAGTAACCAATTGCAGGTAAAACTATTCCATCTCTTTACTATTTTGTTTGGGTTTTTTTCTCTTTTTCTATAGGAATTGAAAGACATGGTATTGAAAGCTCTCTACGGCAGGACAGCACTATGAGGTAAATTGGATGATGATCTAACTAGTGTCTAGCTTACTGCTTGCACAAAGTGAAACAGTAAGAAACTGTTTTTCCAGGTTATCTGTAGTGCCTTAACAATCTTGAAATAAACATTTATATTGAGAGTTTGTTCCAGCTAATAGTAAGATATTTAACATTTCCATGTTAAGAACATGAATTAAATGTATGTCTCAGGAATATTATTTGCTTCTTTCAGTTTACACACAAGAGGGCAAGAACATCTTCAGCCTGAAGTATCCACCATGCAAAATAGACAAGGGTACTGCAGCTGTTGCCATATACACTACAGTAATCTGGAACAGGTGAGAAGGATTCTGCATGCAAAGACTACCAAAATGGGTACACTGTGAAAAAGACTGTTATCTGTTGTCTGTGGAGACAATGGTGAAGTGGCATGGCTATTGCAATCTGTTTTTCTGAAGTGGCACACTGCATTGTGGGTTTATCTCTGAGGCTTAAATCTTGAGATCTGTGTATTGTAAAGTATTGGAATTGTGTTAGTTACCAAGGCTGAAGAGGATGGTCAAGTGGTTTCTTCTCTGTTTTTTGACTGTCAGTCTCCTGCCTTGTAGGCTTTAAATGAGAAAGTAGAAACCTGTTTAATCTTACATGCTTATGAAAATTCTCCTTAATTTGAGTGAGTTATAGGATGTTTACTCATGCAAAGTTCAAGAAAAGTATTCACTTCTAGGTAACATTTGGAATATTCGTACTAGTTATAGGAGACTTGTGAGGAGCTGTCAGAGCTCCTAATTTAGAGTACAACTTGGAAAGATGCTTCACTGCCTTTAAGAAGTATTTGAGACTTCCCTAAGCATGCTTGAAAAGCTTGATTCAACAAGACCTTAAAGTAGAAAAAGTTGATGATTTTTCCTTTTATTTAAATATTTTCATAGCAACACTGTAATGTTTAACCTGGAAAGTAATTTTTAGGAACAGACCAGTGTGTTAACAATGGTATTAATGTAATAATTTGTTTTATCTTTAATCAGCATGTTTTCAGCTCTCAGCACAGACATTTTACCACTTCCTGTAAGAGTCGTGTGGGTGCCAGTAGCTTGATGGAGCGGTTCCTGCAAGATGTTTTACAGCATCATCCCAATGGTTACCATGACAACAGGTATAGCTTTTTTTAAAATGTGTTGGAAGAATGCATGTATTAAGAGTTTTTATTTCTGCTCTGTGCTGAGCAGAAGAGTTTGCTCATTTGAAGTGAAACTTTAACTCTGAAGTCCATTTAGAGAGTATTTCTGTAAATGTTGTCCAAGTATATTGCTTTTGTGCTCTCTCAGCACTTCAAACTTTGTTTTGCAATTGATAGAACACTACTGATAGCAATTACATGTGCAGACCTGGAAACAAGGAATATATGGGTCAGTGTGTATAGTGGTTATATGTATCTTGATACACAGTTCTGCTATAGATCTAACAAGTAGAATTGTGTTTTGTCTGAAGGTAGTCATATTCCTACTGTCAGGGATGTGACAGAAAGCTAATAGTCATGTCTATGATAAATTAGCCCAGAACACGTACACATCACTACAAATAAATGATCATTATGTCTTAAATAAAGAAATGTAATCCTTCTAGCTTAAAATCATCCACAATTTTTTGCCACAGAGAATATATAGGAATAACTTCAAGGCAGCACCCAAATGAAACAAGCCTTCTCCTAATGTGTTGCTAATGCAAGGTTAATCCTTTGGTGCACAAAACCTACTAGTTAGAACAACCAAGCTGCCTGTGTTCCTGAAAGTTGTTGAAGGAAGGAATAGAATGAGAAAAATTGTGTTAAAATCTAGAAGAAGCTGGAAGGAGAAGGGGGACGACTAATACCAAATCTGGTATGTTTATGTTGTGATCCTGCTCTAAAAATGACTTCAGTATTAACTGATTATCTGAGGCAAGAATTGGATTATCATCTTTCTTATGTAAAAACAGTTGGATACATAGACAGTTTTATTCAATTCTTAAGTACCTGATTTTGCTATGTAGCTGAATTCACAAGGGATTTTAAGGGTGACAAACCCACAAATCCTTCCTTCCTGCCTGCTCTTGGTGTAGAAGTTTTTTACCTAAAGAAATAACATTGAGCGTTTAAGATTATAAACCTTTACTTTTTACTTTTGTACTAAAACTGTCAGAAGATCCTAACTGTATGAAACTGTAGTTCTGTTCCCTCCACCCTGGAGATGTTTGCTGGTAAGTAATTTTTAAAAATTGGAAATAGGCTCTTAAATGAGCTGCAAACCTAGGAATTTGCGATAGTTTATCCATAATCTTTGTAGTCCTATATTCAGTCTTCCAGCAGTATCCATATGCCAGGTGCTTCATGCAAAGGTGAAAGAAACTCTGAAGTGAAAAAGTTAAAAGATTCTTCAGCCTTAGTTATAATTCTGATCAGTCAGACTTTTGAAGTTTGAACAAAAGTGCTTTATCAAGAGGTGGACAATAACACATGCAGCAGCAGGGCACAGCAGTTCAGTTGGCAGGTTATAGATGCCCCCTTCCTGGAGGTGTTCAAGGCCAGGTTGCATAGGGCCTTGAGCAATCAAGTCTACTTGAGAGACATCCCTGCCCATGGCAGAGGGGTTGGAGTAGATGATATCTAATATCACAGAATCATTAGGAATTGGAAGGGACCTCGAAAGATATCTAGTCCAATCCCCCTGCCACAGCAGGATCATCTAGACCAAGTCACAGGAACACATCCATGCGGGTCTTAAATGTCTTCCTTCAATCTAAGCCATTCTGTGTTTTCTGCAGCGTGAATTTTTCAGCATTTACTGTTTGGACTCAGATTTCCCTGTGGAGCCATAGGTAGTGGGTCTATAACAACAAACAGGTTTTTTTGAGAGAGATGTTACTACTACTAGCACTGTTTTTGGCAGTTAATATTTGACATGTACATCCTTTTAGCGAGTGAAGAATAATATGCTAATATCTTTTACTTCAGCTAAGTTACTTGGCTATCAATGGCATGAAGTGCATTACCAATTTTTATGTAGCCAGTGTGTTTTTTGTTGGAGGGGATGTTCATGTGACTGCACTTACGTTTCCTTGCAAGGCTTTTTTTTTTTTTTGTTTGATGAGCAGTGTGTAAGTCCCTGCACTGTGAAATACCTTACAGGTGTTGATCTTCTGATAACTTTAGTTTTCCATGCTGTTGCACAATAAAAAGTTGGTTTGCTTATGACCATCAGTGTCTCTATAGTTCTTCTCATGTGACCTGAGTAAATGGGATATTTAGTATTCTGAAGCAACATGAGAGTTGTTAGTAACTGTTGAGAGGCCACAGAGAATGTGTAATTTTGCAGAAGGAATGGGAAAAAACAAATTGTAGTGATTGTCATCAGTAAGGCAGAGAGAGGACCTGCTTACAGGTTTCTTTGCTAGATTACAATTTTTCCCTGAACCAAACTGTTCATAAGGATCTAGAAGAGTGAAGTGATGAGTGATTACTGCTGATTTAGTCAAGAGAAGTCACATCAGGCTATCCTAATTCCCTTCTCTGACAGGTAACAGACCTTGTGAATAATTTGTCTTGGTGTTGTCTGTCATATTATATCTGTCATGTCGTATGTATGGTGCCATCTCTATAAAGACCAGTTTTTGACAATTTCTTATATGACCTTCATCACAAGGATAAGGAAGATGTGGCTGCAGCTGGCTTTGTTAATAACTAATGTCCAAATCCTTCAAGGACTAACGGACGTGATGATTATTAAGCATTGTTAATTCTCTTGGCTCCTGACTGATTTTTAATTTCGAGTAAATGTGGAAGTGAGATGTCTATAACCCAGAAAATTACTGCACTATACAATTTAAAGTATTAAAGTGTGCATCCATTAGGGTCTGGTTATAACTTTCAAATGACACAATAGTCTCTCTTCAGTTAAATTTTTTTAGAAAGTAAGTGTAACTTGCCCAGCTGTTAGAAATTGAAGACTAGTGGGTTCCTGTGTTGCACATGAAAAATAGTTTTTTTGATTTATTACAAGTGTTTAAGACACAAACACTTGTATTGGAGACAAAACTGTCAGTCATAGAATATATAAAAATCTGCTGTTGTCACAGTGAGGCTGAATAATCTTAATTTGGCTTCTGACAAAAGTGAGTCAGAAGCTGTGCTGTGTCTGTGAGAAGCAGTAAGCATGGAATTCCTTGCCAACATGTGCAGAGTTCATAACAGGCAGCCACCTTTTGTGGAAAGGAACGTTTATACTCAGTAGTATTTTATACAGTGCTGTATTACGATGTTCCATTTCTTTACAAAAGGTCAATATTAATTAACTAAGTTTTACCAGTGAAATACAACCTCTCTAAGCTCACAACTTCGAACGAAGGAAACGCCTTTTTTGTCCTGCTTTGCTGCACTTATTAAATAGTCATAATGTATGTTTGGCTCTTCTTAATAGATTATTACATGACGGAGGGTAATAGACCAGTGCCTGAATTGTTATCTTTAGCTTTGTGGAACATCCACCCCTTCTGCTCCTTTTTAAAATGTGATATCTCTGCAGAAGTAGCAGAAATGGTAACCTGAGTTTGTTCATTAGGTGTGATGCACTCCAGGTAAGCACTTTTTGGTTTTTTTAGAAACACTATTGTTTGAAAAATCTTAAACGTATTTATGTAACGTAGCTTTTTTCCGCTCTGCTTTAGACCAAGCTATGATGACTTGCCACTCCCCGTTACTCCAGAGGCTACTAGTGTTGCTCACCTGTCCCCAGAAAAGACGGAGAAAAAGAGGAACAGAGACAGATGGGAGATTTCCAGCAAAGATCAAGAGTCTTCTGGTGAAACACACTCTTCTGCACAACTGTGTCACAAGAGCACAAAGAAAACGCAAGCATTTACTCAAAATCTAAAAAGAAGGCAGGAACATGTTACGAGAATATCCCACCAGTCTGTAGGTATTTGTAGCACTGAGAAATGGGATACCCTAAAAGATGCTCAAACTGTGATTCACAGCCATGAAAGCCAGCTTACCGCTGTGAGCCATGCACCTCAGCGCCCTTCTGTCAGTCCTCTAAGGTGTACTTTTTCTGTGAATCCTGAAACAGGAAATGCTGTTAGCTACTCAGCTACATCGAATCTGATTCTGCATATTGGATGTGAAAAAATGAGAGTGGAGGTGTGTAGTAATGATGTGTTACAGAATCCATGCTTGAATCCTGCTTCAGCACTGGTTCACCCAAAACTCTCCTCAGTTTCTCATCAGAATCCTATGTGCAGCCACAGTAATTCTTCATGTATTACCTCAGGTCAATATCTCTCAAAACAAGATCGATTACAAACTCAGGATAAAACTTTGGTGTCTGATTTCCATCTCAGGGATACTGTGGGTAAGAGCAGCTCCCTAGATCTTGGGACATCCTCACAGCTAGCATGGTGCGAAAATGGGAAGATGAGTTCAGTGGATGAAACCATTGAAAATGTTATTTTGAAATACTGCCATGGAAGTACATATGATGAAATTTATTTCAAAGAGAAAAATTCCTGTTTAACTTTTTCATCACTTCTAGACCATACACATTCAGAGGGCTCTGGAATGAGTTTTGACTGTGATGTACCTATTCAGGTAAGAACAGACTTACCCAAAGCTGCTATAAAAGATATAGAATTTCTAAAAGAGATCCAGGTAAGTCTACAAGACAAAGTCTATGGAACACAGCTCTCTTCTGTTTTAAAAAGTGAGCCAATAGAGGACTTAGAAACAGTGAAACAGGGTGTTGTAGTTGAAGAAAGAGTTCTTCCAGCTCTGCCTCATGTGCCTCCTTCTTTTGTGGGAAAGACTTGGTCTCAAATAATGTATGAAGATGATATAAAAGTTCAAGAACTCGTGCGTGATTTCAGGGAAGGTCGTTTTCACTGCTACTTTGAGAGTGAATCCTCAGCCAACTGTACAGGGAAGAAAAGGAAGGAAAAAAAGCAGAAGGATGAAAAGAAGAGTAATATTGTTGACAGTAATAGACCAGAAAGAGCATCAGTTAAAGCAGTGCCAGAATTTAATGATGCTTTAAGTGGTAGCTCTGATTTTGATAACTTATTTTTAGCCTCAGATACTCTATGCAAACCACAGACTGTTAAAATGCCTAGGAAAAGGACATGGCGCTTGGCCTCAAGATGCCAGGTGGTTAAAGTCAGCCATGGCACCCAGACAAGTCTGTTGAACTACCCTGTAGCAAAAAGAAAAATGTCTAGAAGGGAATCTGACCCAGTTGATCAGCAAGCAAGCATTGTGTGGCCAGAGAATGAAAAAACTCCAAATATGAAAACTAGACTATGTGCCCTTAAACTTCCTGAATCCTACAACAAGATTATGAGTCCTGTACAGCCCAAGACAGCGGTGTATGTACTTTCATGTCCAGAGGTAAGACAGCGTAAAGGTAAACCTGTAGATACTCCCAAAATGAGAAAAAAGCGTAACTCCACAGGTAGTCAAGACTCTGTAAGGTATAAATACAAACAATGTTCCTTTAAGTATTACGACCCACTGACAAATGAAATTGTCAAAACGCCTCCAAAGAGTACAGTTAAGGAAAAGGCTGAAAAGCCCTCCCACATTCGACAGCTTTTCAGAAGTCTCAGCTTTGATACAAAGACGAGGAAACGAGCGGATGCACAGAGGGAGAGTACACCATCAAAGTCACTCAGCTGGTCAGACTTGCATAGTTTGTCTTCAGCATCTTTCCTGACAGATTCAGGTAAAGGGAGTGGTGCAGCCTCAAGTCAAAAGACAGATGGATCTTCTGTTACCACAGAAGATTGTCAGCTATCTGGTTTCTCTGAGAACTTTTTTCAACACCAGATCATTTCACCTTTGAACCCTTGCCATTCTGCAGTGAAAGGAGATGGTAGACTAACTCCATTTAAGAAAGTTACCAAAACTACTTTGACTTCCATTAGGAGTGAGCGATTAGAGAAGAATAATCCAAAAGCAATATGGAAAAGAAAAGGTGGCACTAATAAAGAACAAGTTTTTTCCAGAAAGGCTACAGGACCTGCGTCTGTCAGATGCACTGTTGGGAGAAGAGAAGGCAAAGTAACTGCAGGCAAACAAACTTCCAGAACTAAAAAGCAGAAAAAAAAGACGATGAGAGGAACACGGCATCCTTGTGCCCAGAAATCTTCTGCTTTTTCCATCCATAGGCATCAGACAAGGAAAACTACAGTGGGAAAGCACCTTAAGAAAGAAAAGCCTGATACTAAAAAATTGAAGGTGAGGAGGCAACTGAAACGGACCTTTTTGAACTCAACAGTTGTCACAGATGTGCCTGAAAAGAGGAGGAAAGTCACATCAGAATCTTTTCCCAAGAAGCCTGAGTGAGCCTCCAAAGTCAGGAATTGGAAAACCAAGTGGAATTAAGCGTTATCCTAGCACTCTGAGCTGGTCTTCTAGAAGAACTTCTCCTGTACTGTTACTTTGAAACTTTATTGTTCTACTGGGTTAGAGCTAGATACCAAAAGAACCTTTGTTTATAGCCAATTGCTGGAGAAAGACTGAGGAAAAGGAAAGAAATCAAAAAGATACCACAGATGAAGCAGTTGACGTGCTAGAGCTGCAGAAATGTTGAAATATGTTTCTTTTTGGTTGGTTGTTTTGGTTATTTCTTTCTTTTTAACTAGCTTATTGACTAAATTGGGTGAAGTTAACATTCCTTAGTTGGGGATACAGAAAAGTTATAATAGTAGCAGGTAGCAGTGAGTTGTTGTAGATTTTAAAATGTTCAATCGAAGTTCTCTCCTTTTTTTATTTTAATTGGTTATACTGTTGGTTATATTTTTATGTGCTATAGTTGAGACTTTATATTTAAAATTTTAATAAAATATTTAAGTCTAGAGCAGCATTAATGTAAATATGTTACAGTTCAAATATCTGTTTAAACTTAAATTCTACTTTTTAAAATATTTAGTTGAATTAAAATTATATTCCATAGTAACTCATGTTTGGCCACTGGTGCTCTAACTGCTGTGAACTGATGACAAAAAAGACCACGTTGTTTTGGTTCAGTCTTTTTGTTCTTTGTACCAGTTATGATGATGGCAGTTTGAAGGGTTTAGGAGACATAAACCCCAGTCCTGTATATTCCTTGCTGTCTCTGCCATTGAATATAATATCTGTGCAGTTTCCCCTAAAAAGCAAAATAATTCTTGATCCATTTTCTGAAGTGTCAAGGGTCACTGGTTTGGACTGGATTTCAAACGTTTTATTTTAATACACAATAACTGAGAAAACTTGAAAGCTGTCATCATAAACCACTTGTTCAAATTTTGGGACATTTTTGTGTGGATGCGTAAATAAAAGATTTGCATGTCCTCCAGCCAGCTGTCAAATATGGTCTGACAGATTTTTTTAAATTTATTTTAATTTTTATTTAAAAGTTTATTTATATGGATGAGTTGTCTCGTGGTTATCAGTAGACACAGAATCTTACGACCTTCACTACTTATTGCTAGTCACCAGAAAATGAAGGGTTATAATGTGAAATCTTAGAGCCCTCTTAATTAACTGTGCCTCTATAATTTAGTATTTTGTCTAATATATAAACATTTTTAAAGCAAAATTTTAAAGAATGGTTTTATAGAAAGGCTATTTTTAGATAAAGAAAAAAGATTTTTAAATAAAGTTTGTTTTAACACAAAGCTTTACACTATAAAAAAGTCCTAATATATTTTTATGGTATCAGAATGTTTTCCTATCTAACTTCTTCCATCTTATTGTTCACAATACTGTACACAGGAAGAGCATGAACTGTTTTGTGTGTGAATAAGGTTTAGTGCACATTGTACTTTAAGACCATTAGTGCATATTTGTTTACAGCCAAAAATACTCTTCTCTGTACTCATTCATTAAAAGCACGTGTTTCTCCAGAACACTTTTCCTTGAAACTCTGAGTAATAGAACTGTCTTGAGGACTATAGAACAGCTAATATTTTTAACCTGTAATACTTGTTTTTTGTAAATAATAGACACATTTGTCAGTGCGGGTTTCTTTTTAAAAAGAAAGATGTATTATATTTAAATAAAAATGTAAGTAGTTATTTTCCTTAAAAAAAACCCCAAAAAACAAAGAGGTATGAAATGTAAGCATTTTATAGAGAAAATTAGACTTGGGGTACAATTCTGGAAACAAGTCTGTGGTTGACAGGGTCCAGATAGGATTTACTGTGAGCTTGGATGTTATTTTGTGCCTCACTTCTGACTGTTAATAAACCTCTTCTGTGCATGCTCAATGACTACTAGAAAAAAAGAGGGGAGATTGTGGTATGAAAATTAAATGCTTTGGAAAGAGAATTGGTGAAGATACGTACACAGGAAAAAGTTGCAGAGATGCTCAAAATATCATGTGCATGAAGGAGAAAAGAAAGGTTTTCTGGGGTCTTGAAGAATTAGTCAAACACTTCTTCCGTATTAGGTAAGTGATATATTTTCACTTGCCATTATCAAATAACACTAGCATGCCATTAACAGCATGGATGGAACTTTGAAACTTCATTTTAAAGACTATATCAATTAAGAACTTCCGAGCTGAAATACTTTCTCGCTGAAATTGGTGGGAGGGTTGGTTGTTTTGTGAGGTGTGTTTGTCTTTTTTAACATTAGCAGACAAAGTAACTGGATTAAAGAGGAAGAAAGTCATGCTACTTGAATACGTTTGGCAGAATTTAGGTACAGAATATTCAGAAAAATGAATACCATTTCATTTCAGAAAAATGCTATTCTGCTATGCATATGTAATCTTCATAATTATCTTTTGTAAACAGTTCATAATTTTTCAAAAGTTTCTTTTCTCCCACAAAGTACCTGAGATTCATCCTTTTGAAACCATCCCATTTTAAGCAGCTTCATTTTTGTTTATCTACTTGTGTTGTGCACCTTGAGCGTGACCCAGACTCTTCCTGTGCCAGCTGCTAACATAATACAGACTAGCAAGTCCCGAAAACTTTAGGTGTCTGACACTTGCTTGCACCTAACCGTTACTCAGGTCCTTTTCTGGTAGGTTTTCCTTTTGCTTGGTTTTTGGTGGGGTTTTTTTGCTTTGTAGCTCTTGCATCCAGTGTTGTTGTAGCGTGAAAGTGTAGCTCTCTGGGACTCGGATAAAATAGTCATTTGGTTGGTTTTAAAGTGAGACCATGACATAGTCTGTGCCTACGTTTCATGCTAAATGTGTGCCCAAATGAGAAGGTGCTTTTATGGTTTTTCTGTTCCTGTAAGTGGCAATGTGTTTTGAAGCGTAGAGGCCAGGCAGGTCTGTGTACTCCTGTGCTCAGAAGTCCACTTAGTTCACTGAGCAGCGCATAACAGGAGTGGGATGATAGTTCTTGATTTATTTAGCTGCCTTCCTTGCTCTTTCCTCTAGGGTAACTCTTCCTGAGAATGGAGTAATCTGAATTTAAACTTACTCAGCTATTGGTGGTTTGGGAACAAATAAGAAAAGTAAAATGTATCTCACATGCTAATGCGTTTAAAATCCCAGAAGTTTTGTCCTGCTATGAATTACAGCATTCTTGATAATCTCTTTCCGAAAACTTTATAGTAGCATAAGTCTGAGCATGCCCAGAAGCAAAGGTTTTGTTCTTTGTGTTTTACAGTTAAAAATGTATTAGTTCCTTTAGCAGAATAAATCTTACTTTAATAAAATAAAGTCTGAATTTGCATTTTTTGGTAGTTTCTTTATTCTTGAAGCAGAATTTAACTTGGAACACTTTGCTATAATTTATTGTGGAAAGAACATCACAAAATGCTATGGAATCAGCTACGACTTTGCAGAAGGCCAGTCACAGTTTAACAGCTGTTCACAGCTGTGTGGTATCTTGACTCAATGAAGTTTTTTGTTAACTTAGGTGAAGCCAAGGTTCATTCCATCCTGTGGCAACTGAACCAGTGACATCCTGGGAGGGCATTGAAAAAGCGTTCAATGTATTTGCAATGTCTGGTTGAATTTTAGCAGCGGAAAACCAAAAAGCACCAACTTCATGACAGGCCAGATCCCTGCAGAACATCCTTAGTAAAAGTTGTTTTCAGAACGTGTACTTAATAAATGAGGGCAGTGGCTGTAAGTGTCATCGTGTTAAGTAGCTCTCTGTTTTATGAAAGAATGGATTTGGCTTCTCTCTGATCATTGGCCATATTGATCCCAGTTGTGAACTTGCAGTGCAGGCAGAACGATCTTCAGAGCTGTACACAGAAATAACTTTTCAGATATTTTTCTGGTAACTGTCTGTAACAGCGCTTGTTTAAATGAGCATGATCCTTTGCAGGAGGGATTGATGTGCATGTGTCAGTCTGGATCAATAAATGATTGAATGATCTAGACATAGTTTCCTGAGGGTTCAGAACATGTTTTCATGAATTTAAAGTCTTTCAGAAATGCTCTGCAGTTTTCAACCCGTATTTGAAGTTAGCTGTATGTTATGTAGTTGGCTGAATGACGTTGCTACTGTGCTGTCAATTCATTAAAGACATCTTGTTCAACCATCTAAATGGGAAGTTACAGTCACAGTACTGTAAGCAAATTTCAAGTCTGGTGAAGTCTGAAACGCAGCGTTCCTGGGAAACACAAGTAATTAATGACCTGCTTAGAGTGTCAACTGCAATGAAGCTCCAAGTTTGAATATTTTTGAGAGTTATGATGACAATAATAGTATGGGTTTAGTTGCTTTTGGAGCTAGTGGTTTCATATACAAAACTAATGTGTTTCTATGGTCCTGGAAGTCATATCTTGAAGTGCAGAAACATCATTTTGGATGAGAAAAACCACAGATTATGAAGAACAGCTTACATAGTTTAAGTGTCAGTAATTCTAAGCTAAGGCTTTTGATTTTATCACTGCTCCTTCCTTAAGGAAAACTGACAAATGGTTCTTCCCAAATGCAAATGTTTGTAAATGGGCTCTAAATTGCTCACATCCTCAAATATAAATGTACTTTAGTATATCAGAGCTGTCCAGCTCTTCGTATGGGCTATGTCATATCGCATTAATGTTGTTCATAGCTTACTTTGTCATTATTAATATAGTACAAAGTAGTTGCAGAACCAAAATACACCATTTGTTGCTCATGCAGAGAGCTTAGACCTTGTCAGCTGGCCTAGAGGTTATGCTTGGAGAATCAACAGTGAAGGGGATAGGTACAGTCCTCAGCACATGTGTTGCATCTGCTGTGGGCGTAATGCATGTACATTGGCTCACGATTACGAGGGAGGTAGAAGTGAGTGGTAAGATTTCAGAGATGTAGTACAGATTGGAAGTAGACCAATGTATATCCAGGTTTGTCCTGTTTTGTCTGAACTTTTTCAAACTTGTCTAAATTTGTATACTTGCTGGTTCAGCTCAGATTCTGGCAGTCTGATACGTTACTTTTGTTTGCTTTATACATGGATAAGATTTCCTTACTGCTGCTCCTTTTGATCCCTTCAACTACTGCTAAGGGTGGGAAACATAAAGAATAGTAGTTCATGTGCTACTTCTGAAGGCTAAAGAGAAAAGTTGGAAGGCAACAGGTGGCTATATGCAGATTTCTCCTTACACTGAAAGAAGCAGCTCCATTACAATAATCAATCAATTGTCCAAATGATGATGAAAACGCTTGAGCTTTTTGCATTAATAGTGTTAGACTCAAATTGCCTACAATTAAACATATTCACTATTTGGTAACAGGTATGCTGTGGATTTTGACATGTGTCCAATGCTTTAACTTTCCAGTCTGTCCTAGCAAACTGTAATTTCCTGAATCTTTGCCAACACACTGTAGTTGTGTTTGAATCTAGGATCAGGATAATGGAGTCAAAGTCAGCATATTTTCACCTACCACAATTAGTTAATGTTCATGCAGCAGTGCTTGCAGATGTAAAGGTGTTCAATATTATCTAGAATTGTTTTCTGTATTCTGCTTATTGGAGACATCAGCATTCATTAGTGCTTACTTGTGAAATGCACTGATAAGCACAGTATTTTTTTCTTTTTGGAGCTGAAAAGAGAGCACTAATGAAATTGTATTTTGTGTCTTTTTCCAACTTTACAGAGGCTGTTTGCTGCCGTTGTGCTTAGCAAATTTTTTTCTCCCTCACACTCCTCCATTTTAAAATAAGAATTCATCTGCAATGCAGAGTTCTCCATCTTTATTTTCTCAGAGTAGGGTGTGATGAGTGTCATTTGGTTGTATTATTGAATATGCTTTTATGTAATTATGTAGTTAGTGCCTGTGCCTTCATAGACATCTCTACCTTTCTGTAAAAGCTGTGCAGGGGAACCAAGCATCCATAACCTGGCTGTCTATAGTGCTTGGGTCTTTTTTTTATTGCCTACCCCATACTTTTTAAGCTCCCTAGTGCAGCCAGTGGGTCAGCTCCTATTATCCTTTATTTCATTTAACTCTAGAATATGTTGGAAACAGAAATTAACAGAAAAAAAATGTGTTGAAAGTCCATTTTCAACCAGTTTTTCCCAGTAAGAGGCTTTTTAGTGCCCATGTGAGGAAACAACAAGCGTCTGACCAGCTGTATTTTGGCAAGCCCCATGTTCCCGCTGGCTCCTCAGCTCACTAAACTGCAGTCAGGGCTGAGGTTGGCGGACAACTCTGAAGACTGGCCAGTGCAACCTCTCTGCTCACAGCAGGCTCAGCTGGAATAGGCTGCTCGGGGCCATGTTCCACAGGATTTTTAACATCTCCAAGCACAGAAACTTCACAGCCTCTTTGAGCAATGCGTTACAGCATCTGACAACACTTGCAGTTAAGATGAGTTTTATTTTTAAATGGAGTTCCCTCTATTTCAGGTTCTGCTTGGTACCTCTTGTCTCCATGCTCTACTGAGAAGAGCCGGAGAGGGTGGCTGTGACACACAGCTGTGCAAATGAGAACCTTTATTCTCCTGTGGTTTACTTGGCTTCTGTGGCAAAATGAATCCTTTAAACCAACCCTTCCGGAAATAAGGGGGTTGATTGTTGTGCTGTTTTGGGTATGGTTTGGTTTTGTTCCATGGAAGACTTTTCCTTGCTTCTCCTGAATATTTCAGGTTATATGGGTTTGCTGATGGTAACTTGAAGACATCTTGGTTGTTCAGAACCAAGGTGTTTTGTTACAAATCTTACATCTCTCAAGTATGTTCTTTTGGTGGCTTCTTTCCCTGTTTGCTTTCAGCTCCGTTTTTCTCTGGTGAAACTTTTGGTTTGGTTTACTTTGTGCCTAGTATTTTGTTCTAACTGCCTTTGTCTTCATTTGCTTTGTTAAGTATTTTACAAATGTAGGATAACTTGCTGTGGCTTGTTTCTTTGAGGCTGGTTTAGGCTGTGAGGTTTTTAATTGCTGGTTTTGCATGTTTCTTTTGTATGGTCTCCTTGCTTGTGTCTATAAGGAGCTTGTGTTTGGTTTTCCAGTGCTAATAACTAGGCTCAATGACTTTTGATGGGAAGAGCTGAGGAAAGAGGAGTTAAGAGCCCTCCTTTGCTGACTTGTGCTGCCATTGCCTTCTCCAGAGCAGGTTAGTGACAGTGTGCAAAAACCTAGGCTGCATGAAGTGGGAGTTCTATACTTTATCTGCTTTCTTAAGCATCAGTGATAATTGTACTGTAAAACATAGAAGACATGACCTTGCAAGTCACTCACTCCTCTGTAAATTTTATGTGAAATATTTAAGTTGTGGGTTTGAAGGGTTTTTTTGCCCTGCCTTATTTGCAATGCTGTGTTAAAAAGGTGCATTGCACTTTCATCAGCGTCTTGACAGTCAGATTGCTCGGGCTGTAAGTGGATTTGAAAGGACTGAGTGGTGAAATCAAGCACAAGTTGACACTTGTTTTTAACTTTCACGAGTCTAACGCTTTAAAGTGATGAGGACTATCACTTATATCACAATCTCAGGTTTGTACCTTCAAGGAAGGAAAACTTTGCGTCTAAATTATGAGTTTGGACGGTATGTGAATGCTTCTGTGAGGAAAGGTGGTGAAATGTGTTTTATCTAAATGTTTTAACTTAATGCACTTGATGTAAGTAAAGGTCATGTAGCATCTCAGGTGTCTAGAGATGGTTTTGCTTAGGAGGATGCTTGCGCTTTTCCAGCCTCTTGGTATTTTTTCCGCTTAATCCGCATAGAATTTTTGTGATTGCTTAATATGTATGTCTGCTATGCTGAAAATTCATTTTGGGAGAAGTAGAAAGTGAAAGGGCAGGAAATACTGTTCTTGATTTTTAAATTTGTTTGAAAGCTGCATGTAATCTGGAAAGCCTTAACGGCATTCACTGTGCGATACCAAAGCTTTGTCCATCATGTTTGTCTATGCACTTATTATGCACTTGCGTGGCCTTATTTGCCAGCCACACAGTGCTTAATTGAAAGATGGATCTGAAACAAATTCCTGCTGGATGTAGATCCTAATTTTGCAGTTTGAATGCATGAGTTTGGTAAGTGCAAAATAAAATTAAAAATTGCTCTGTCTGCTGCACTCAAGGGAAGGCAATAGGATATGTATTCAGTAAGTTAAAGCCCTCATCATGTAAGAGATGACCAGCAAGCTTCTCTCAGTTCAAGGAAAACTGCTTCTGAGCTCCAGCTGAGATCTTGTAAAATGTTGTGCTGATTGGGAGCCAGAAGCCTGCAGGTGTTAGAATGTTCTTCCAGCAGTTGGGCTGAAGTAGACTGGTGTCGATGAGAGAACCTCCAGTGGCAGACACAAGCCTGCAAACAAGATGTGCCATTCTGTGCGCTGTCTGTTCCACTAATCACTCTCCAAGTGTATTTGTGTAGTTTGTTTGACTTGACTATGTGGCAAAAAATTTGCTATGTTTATCAGAGTGGAAAAGCTTTACAAGTAGCAGAAACAGTAATTTTCTCATGAGTCCACCTACTTTGTGCCCAAACATCTGGGAAGGTTAGTTGCATTAGAATTTCTGACCTGCTGCTTCCAATTAAGAATCAATTAGCTCAGGTTTCTTTGATGGCTTACATGTTGGACAACAGAAAATCAAACACTGCCTCCCATCACTCTGCCTCCAGTCAAAATGCTAATTCTTCCTGTGTTGATACCTGGTGTTTTGGTAGTGGATGTCACAACACAGGTGACTGCACAGCCAGGCTGACCCTATATGTTACCCCACTGCGCAGCTGCCTCAGGCAAACTAACTATAGCTTTGTTGTTGTGAGTGGTATGTCAAAGCCTTCTATTTATAAACCAAATCAGAAAATGCCTTGGAACTGTAATTTTTTTCTTTCAGCTATCCAAAAGCTCAGCATTCCATATTCATTTAACTTGTCTGAAAAATAAAAATATCAAACAATCTCCAGCACCTCAAAGTCTAGAGACATTCAAAACCTACCTGGATGTGTCCTTGTTTGATATGCTCTAGGTGTCCCTGCTGTGGCATGGGGCTTGGACTAGATGATCTTCAGATGTCCCTTCACAGAATCACAGTACATTAGGGATTGGAAGGGACCTCAAAAGATCATCTAGTCCAATCCCCCTGCCAGAGCAGGACCATACATCCAGTTCCTTCTCATACTGATGTGGAACCTCCTATGTTCCAGCTTACAGCCATTGCCTCTGGCTTCCAAGCCCCCCACTCCAATTTGGAGAGTGTGTGATTCTGTGAAAACAAAGAGTCCTGTTAAATCACTACAAATTTGGAATGCACATACCAGTCTAAACATTTTAAATTATTTTTATGTCTTTACCTGCAAGATGAAATATGGAGGATGGAGGAGACACTAACCAAATAAAGAAAATGCATATTGTTTTTTTCCATTTTCCATAATTTACAATTAGTTTTTATTCTTGAAAATATTTCTTAGTGACCAATTGTTACAATGCTTTATGGTTTTGATGATGCTATGCTTTAAAGGTTGGAAAAGTGAGGTAAGATGCTTAACAGAAATATTTTAAGCAAGTTCACTAGTTTTGACCTTCATTTTCAAACCAAGATAACACACTGACTGGCTTCAGAGGTTTGAGTGGTCTGGATGCTGGTCCAAGTCTTGCTATGGGTTTATGAGGATCAAGCCCTAGGTGTCAGTAAAAATGGCATTCAGCATAAATGGAGATCCTGCATGATCACAGTATCACAGTATTATCAAGGTTGGAAGAGACCTCATAGATCATCAAGTCCAACCTGTCACCACAGAGCTCAAGGCTAGACCATGGCACCAAGTGCCACGTCCAATCCTGCCTTGAACAGCTCCAGAGATGGCGACTCCACCACCTCCCCGGGCAGGCCATTCCAGTGGCCAATGACTCTCTCCGTGAAGAACTTTCTCCTCACCTTAAGCCTAAATTTTCCCTGGTGCAGCTTGAGGCTGTGTCCTCTTGTTCTGGTGCTGGCTGCCTGAGAGAAGAGAGCAACCTCCTCCTGGCCACAACCACCCCTCAGGTAGTTGTAGACAGCAAGAAGGTCTCCCCTGAGCCTCCTCTTCTCAAGGCTAAACAATCCCAGCTCCCTCAGCCTCTCCTCGTAGGGCTTGTGCTCAAGGCCTCTCAGCAGCCTCGTTGCCCTTCTCTGGACACGTTCAAGCACCTCAATGTCCTTCCTAAATTGAGGGGCCCAGAACTGGACACAGTACTCAAGGTGCGGCCTAACCAGTGCAGAGTACAGGGGCAGAATGACCTCCCTGCTCCTGCTGGCCACACCATTCCTGATGCAGGCCAGGATGCCATTGGCCCTCTTGGCCACCTGGGCACACTGCTGGCTCATGTTCAGGCGGGTATCGATCAGCACCCCCAGGTCCCTTTCTGTTTGGCTGCTCTCCAGCCACTCCGACCCCAGCCTGTAGCTCTGCATGGGATTGTTGTGGCCAAAGTGCAGCACCCGGCACTGGGACTTCTTGAACGCCATCCCGTTGGACTCTGCCCGTCTGTCCAGGCGGTCAAGGTCCCGCTGCAGAGCCCTTCTGCCCTCCAACCCAGCCACATCAGCCCCCAGCTTTGTGTCATGTGCAAACTTGCTGATGACTGACTCAATGCCCTCATCCAGATCATCTATGAAAATGTTAAAGAGGATGGGGCCCAGCACTGATCCCTGAGGGACACCGCTAGTGACCGGCCGCCAGCTGGATGTGGCACCATTCACCACCACTCTCTGGGCTCGGCCCTCCAGCCAGTTCCTAACCCAGCACAGAGTGTTGCCGTCCAAGCCGTGGGCTGACAGCTTAGCCATGATGTGAGGATAAAAAACATTCCAGAATCTGCAAAAGAAATACAGACTCTCCACTGCTTTCTGGTTTTTCAGATCAACTAACTGTTTTGTAGAGGGCCAACTTTTCTTGTGAGGTTGTTGGGGCCTGGGTGAAGTGGTGGAGTTTAGCTCCTGGTTATTTCAGCCTAAGTGCATTGATCTCCTGCAGAGTAGCATTTTCATCTGCAAGGAGACAGCCTTTTCTCAGTGGAGGCATTCTTTCAAGATGAGAGCAGGTAACACAAGGAGTGAATAACCTATAGTTGCCCAGAGGCAGGTGATGGTAGAGCCTATGCAAAGGATTTTGGAAGTGTTTATTAAATAAGAGTCCTCTTGCAGATTAATCTCTTATAACGAAGCACTTTATTTAAATATAGACAGCTCTGTGCCACTTTTAGAACACACAGATTACTTTGTTAAATTATTAACCAGTTTTTATCATCAGTAGAGTTTTTATAGAAATGAGAGCAGGATCTTACTCACTGGCTATTTTTAAAATGTGCCAACGTGAAGGCTTGTACTTGTGACAAGGCTCCTGAAGCGTAACACAGTCGTGTGGATTTTAAAGGAATTTGAAAAATTAGGAAAAACTCTTTTTAGACATAAGGCTCCATCCAGATTCAGTTCTTGCTGTGTTTTATGGTCTGGTTCTGCTATCAGTGGATGCTGAGGCTGCTTGGCAGCTCTTGGTAGGGTTATATCACACTTTGGGGACCAGCTAGTAAGCTATAAATATTGATGCAAGGGCACAGCTGGTATTTAAGACTTAATTTACTGGTGAGCATTTTCTGCTTTGACATAAGGCATGGGTTGGTAGCAGGCTATACATCATCTTCCCTCTCCTCCTGATTGTTATTATTTGCATTAGGGGTCTGTGGGTAGAAAATCACTGAGGTCCTCTTTTGCTTGAAGGCCTAAAAGGAAGAAGGTCCACCTGCAGACGTATAGCTGGTGGATTGTTGTGGATTAAATACCTGGAAGTCCTTCCTCCCAAGCTCTCCATTATTTACTTTAAGGACACCAATGTCATTCCTGCCCAGCTATTCAAAATCCTGGATGTATGGAGTAGGGTTAGGAATGGAGAAGTCTCTGTCATGATGTCTGCCACATTCTAAGTAGCTCAAATTCTGGAGGACAGAGACTTAGGCTGTCCACAGCTGGAGCTCCTTGGTAGGCACCTGGAAACAAAACAAGTGTGCTTTGTTCCAGACTGCAATGAAATGCAATGCAAGAATATATCAAAATCCACCAGAAAATAAAATTAACTTTCTGCAGAGTCCAACTTGTCTGTTGCTGTAAGTGAAAATAATTTGGTGAAGGATCGTGTAGCAAATGAGGGTTGAAAGAGCATGGATGTCTCTTCCTCTTAGGCCCTTCAGCATTACTTTCTCCAAATAAATGTCAAAGTCTCTGTTTTAAATCTACATGCCTGCTCCAATTTTCCTGTTCAGCCGGTTAATCACATATTTGCTAATCAGAAATTTGTGAAATCTCTGAGAACTGGCATTACAGGGTGATTTTTTTCCTGCTAGTGTCCATGTGCCTGAAGTTAAAATGCATGTATGGGTTTGTGCTCTGTGCAGTTTAAACAGCAAAATGCTCTTCTGACATTGGCAAGGCATATTCAGCAGGTCACTGGGGAGAGTCTAATCCTCTCCCTCCTAGCACAAGGTCTGCATTCTACGGTATGCCTTGGGCAGAGAGCCCAATCAGATATTCATCAGCCTTTCATATTGCATTGAGATGTCTCTTGGGGAAGGTAATGGAAAGATTCCCATCTAAATTCCTTGAGGACATCTTTACTGTTAAAAAAAAATAAATGTAAAAAATCTCCACTATCTCTTGAAGCCAATTGGAAAGGTAACAGGGCTTCCTGTCAACCGAATTCAGGTCCCACCAGAGATTTGTACTTGTGGAGGTCAGGGTTGGCAGGATAAGTGGGAAGAGATTACAGAGGTTTCCATCAAAACAGGCTCAATTTTCAGGGGATGCAAGAAAGGAACACACTGTCTTCTAACATGGCCAAGAAAGACACAGTGTGAGGTCTCTAGATCAATTTTTGGCCCATTGTTTGCAGTTGTGGCATCAAAGCAAAGAAACCATTAAAAACATTGCTTTCCTGACACGGGAAAATCATGGGAAGGGACCTTGAAAGATCATCTAGTCCAA